>CAMZMU010000127.1:3048240-3436359 GCA_947311845.1 Poa pratensis
GAAGCCCTTTGTGGCTTTGTAGTTAGGGCGTTGATGTTGCACAAAAATTTGCCTCCGCTGCATATCTGTCGAATTTGTTGTCTGGTTAGGTCAGTTGGGGGTCAGGAGCTCAGCACCTACTAAGAATTTATCCTCTAACCATCGTGATTACTCTTTTCCTAACTTGGCAACCTCATACATTAGGTCTGGTAACGCAGGGTTTATTTTTGCTATATCTAACCATGTATGTTTTAAATGGTTATCTATTAATTAAGCTGGTCGTGTAGTTGTTGCAGAACAGTTTGTGCTGGATACCTGTAGAATTTGATGCAACATGCTGGTTAGACAACACAGCGTTTTTGAACCTCGAACATTAGGTCTGGTAACGCAGCGTTTATGTGTTTCATCTAACTCTCTGTTTGTGAACCTCAAACATTAGGTCTGGATAAGTGCATCATTTAGTAAAACCTTTTAAGCTAAATGATGCACTTATCCAGAAGTGAGACTTGTTCTATTCTGTCTGCATGTAGGCAGGCAACCAAAGGTTGTTCTCCTTGTCCTAGGGCCTAATGATTATCGACCCAATATGCTCGAATTTATCCATCTGATGGATAAAGAAGAGCTGCTGTGTTTTTTGCTGGTTTGTACACTAGCAGTGGTCCGAAACCAGTGTTTTTTGTCTGTTTTGTGGCTTATTATGTGAGAGTTAGCTTGTACCTCCTAAGCTTTATCTTATAGCCTTGGATATAACTCTTTTCCTAATATTGAATCAAACTGTGTGAACCTTGCATATTTGGCAATATGTTGTAGCAAGAGCTCTTCTCCTTACATGCTGATAATATTTTAGTTTCTCTTTGGCTGAAGAGTCACCTGTCAAATATCCTTTAGTTTTTGGTAACATAGGCAATAGGTCCATCTGAAGTAGTCAATTTGATGTTGTTAATGGATTGTTTCATGGTTTTTGGTTCATGCTTAGAGAAAATATTACTGCCAAGCCCAAACTTGTTAATCTTCAGTTTTGTGTGATACATTGCGTATGTGGCATGACTTTCAGATCATTTTTAATGTGCTTGTAGAGAAAATATTACTGCCAAGCTCAAACTTGTTAATCTTCAGTTATATATTTGTCTGATACATTGCGTATGTGGCATGACATTTGAGATCATTTTGTATGTGCTTGTAGATAAAATATTACTGCCAAACCCAAACTTGTTAATCTTCAGTTATATTGTGTGGTACATTGCATATGCTGTTAGATATGCTGTTAGATAGTTTGATATTCAGTTATAGTTTGACTGATATTAAAAATGATTCAGTTAACCAAGTAGATGATTGTTTTATGTAAGTTTGGCTCAACTCAAGTTTTAACAAACATGTACGTTTTGGTTTGATGAGTATTCATTTGACAATTTAGAAACCACGAGAACGGGAGCTGTTTTCTCAAATAATTTCGCAAGAGCAGGAGCAGCTTTTCGTTAACTTATTGAGGTCTAATAACGTGAAGCAAGCAGTAAGTTCTATTTTATTTAGTCTGTGTACATCGAAGTTCATTCCTGCATCTATAGTATGCTGATTCTATCTTCTTCCAGAGCTGGAATTGAGTTACAGGATTTCTGATGCGATGATCACGCAGCAACCACCTGTCGTTGCCCTGTTTCGTCGAGGAGCTGCGTTGGTTGTGTCAAGTTACAGGAAGAGGCGCCGTGCCATATTTCTCATGATGATGCAACGGTCCTATGGAGGCTGCAAGAACCCCAAGATCTCGGTCCCGTTCAAGTATAGTAATCCTGCTCAACTTCAAGGAGACATTCGGTCGGTGAAGAATCAGATCAGGATACTATATGCCGAGTTACTTGATGTCTGCCAGCAGCTAAAGGTCATGAGCCAAGTCCCTCTCACCATTCCCGAGGTCCTCCATGATCCTGTTGAGATACCCAAGGCGAAGAAGTAGCTTGGCTTTCAAGCCTTTGTGTGAGAACTTTGAAATCCGTCTGCTATACTGCAGTGTCTCTACGGCTTCCCCTTGTTTCCCCTTGCTTTCCGTCTCTTTTAAGCACTCTTGTAATAAGGGGTCAACCCTAGCTCCTGCCACATAAGTGCTGGTGTCAACTTTCTTGATGGTAGGGCAAGATGGTTAAGCTGAGTTTGTTTTGTTACAATAACCTGATCAAATTTCAGAATATCAGTCACTGATTGTAACAGTGCAGTAGCGAAATAATGTTGGCATTATAACTAATGTGCAGTTGAGAGCGGTTTACATGTAATTGTGAATTGTCCTCCACCCATGTCTCAACCATTATGTGTTGTCGCCTGCTCCATCTGTTCTGCTTACCTGAGTTAGTACCTGCGTTACAGCTATTCTTCTGTCCCCTCTATCTATTTATCGCAGGAAAACCATGTAACTGCTTATTCTAGCTTTCTTTTTTTCACTGGCTTGAACCAAATTTAGTATATTATAGCCAAAAAAATTGAGTAACTGGTACCATTTTTCCAGTTTCCAGGATACCAGTGTAATAGAACTAGCAGTCTCCAGAATGAAATATATGAGTTGTACAACATGCTAAATAGTCGACAAATATTGGTGCTTTTCCGGTTTTCCATGGTTACTCGTTGCTTCTATTGGTGCTTTGATTCAGGATTTCACTTGCCCCAAACAGTTGTATTGGGACAAACAAATCCCAGGTCCTCCTTGCTCGACAAATACGGCGACCTCTGGTTCCCCGCCTTTGCCGACCGGACCGGGGATTCACCGCCTCCGCGCCTTATACTCCTCGTGCTCGGCGGCCCCAGCTCCTTGAACTCACTTCCTTTCCCTTCCTCGCCGGCCGTCCAGGATCCAAGGCAGCGTGCTTCCTGGGCGCCTCTTCTCCACCATACTCGACGAGGGAAAGGAGAAGATCCTCTCGGTGAGTCCTCTCCCTGATGTCCAGCCCGGTGTCCAGGAAACATATATATGTCCTGCAAAAAGCTCCGCTCGATATCCTCGCCAGCTCGAGATCAATCACTCACTCTTTGCTCTCCCTGATGTATGCAGGTACTGATCAATCACTCTGTTTCGCTGAATTTTCTTCAGCCATCAACTCATCGAGGCTGCGAGCAGATGTCCATTGTGATCTGTATTCAATGCAGATACATAGCATACCTTGTCTGTAATAATAAGCTTTTCCATTCCGGCATAGCTACCTTGTCACTCCTACTAAGGATGTCAATTCTCCACCTCGCTTGTTCAAGTTTCTAACGCATACGGCCAAAAATTTGACATCTCCAGCAAAGAAGAGGAGCAATCATGGATATAAAAACCCTATACACCCTTTTTGGAACGTCTAGTGCTAAAGTCACTGAATGGGTAAGTCACCAATCCAATTCCTTTAACAAATCAGACGTCATATTAGATATCATACTCTATATCTATATGTATAGAAATATTTGTGGATACAACAGCCTCTCGTGATGCTTTTATGTTTCTGAGACAAGTTGGGAAAATAACACCAGGAACCCATCTACATATATTTTTCCGTACACGAAATACCTTAAAGTCTAAGTGCTATGTGAGCCAGCAAATTTATTTTTTACCACAACCAGTAATGCTAAAGTTAACTTCGAGTGTCTCTTCTTGCAAACCCCATACGTTGCCTCTTGAAAAATGAACTTCAGTACTCCAGTACATCCAAACATGATTCAGCTTCGCTCATATAATTGAAGTTCATAGATCCACATGGTATAAATGTATCAGCGGCATACAAGATTAACTTATAGAATAGTAAGATTTTTCTTCAAATTACTACTCCCTCCGTTCGCATTTAGTCTACATCCTGGGTCCAAAATTTGTTCGGAATTAGTCTACATCCTGAGTGGCCCACCTCGGTAATTGAGAGAAGAGAGAGTCCCCACACCATGCATGCATCAATTTGCCTTTTCCAATGCATAGATTGCATTAATTAAGTTTGGTTTAACCAATAGGTGTTTTGTTTCTTGTGAGACCATAATTATGATGCATGGTGGGGTGTGCAAAAGTAGTACTAATAAATGTTAGCTTAATTTGTCTGAATTTTTCTAGGATGTAGATTAAATCCGAACGGAGTGAGTACTACTTACAAAAATGGCAGGAACATTCCTGAAGATTTTTCTAAGAGGAAGAATATATATCAAGTTATTCACAGTGTATGCAGGTCCCTTAAGCTAACGGGCACCTTCCTTTAGCAAAGGACCTACAATGTGCGCACATATATGCTTAGAAACCTTCTGAAATTCTTATACCGCTCCCATTAGTATTATTGTTCTCGGATATCTGACCAAATTTCCGTGATATTGGCAAATAGAACAATCTTGCAAATGTTTGCACTAGTAGACGGTTCAATAACTCAGATACCAAAGAACTTTTTGAGTGCTCTTGCGCACAGAGCACAAATTATAAGCGGATTTGTTTTTGCTGTAATGCCCAATTTTGCATCCAGCACTCCCCTCCCTGACCTCGCAATGCATCTTCTGCAAACAAAAATACCAACGCAGCTCCTCCAGCCGGAGCTGCAGGGCACAGGGCTGCACGACTGCTACAACAGTCCTCTCGAGAGTCCAGCCTCCAAGATGATCATCGCACAGGTAATTATTTGAAGTAAATGAAAAGAACGCCCATCTTCATGGAACAAAAATTTCAGCTTACTACTATTGACATCTGATTGAGCTTTCGTAATATATGTAGACATTAATTAGCTGTTGACGAGTGCTCAACTCAATGATCTGAAGGCATGGAAAGACAAAACTACAGAACAACCTTATACTTTCAAGAACAATGTAGATGTCCAATTCTAGCAATACTAAGGTCTAATTCTAGTAGCACCAGGGTCCAATTCCGGTTCTGCTTTTCTGTAAGTAGCACGTAACCCAATGACTCTCTCTTTACATATATTTACCAAGCAACAAAGCAAAGATCGATTCGGTTCATTTTTGCGTAAACAGAGAACAGAAGCAACTCAAAGATGGAATCTAATTATGTAGACATTAATTAGCTGTTAACGACAGTGCTCAACTCAATGATCTGAAAACATACGGACAGACTAGACTACAGAGCAACCTTATACTTTCAACAACAATGTACATGTCCAATTCTAGTAATACCACTAAGGTCCAATTCCAGTCCTGCTTTTCACAAACTAGCAAGTGACTTGAACAGAGGAACTTGCATCTCCATTCAGTTCCCACACTCAGACATTGTTTTTAGCTTCCATTACCTGAGTAGATGCATAAGCCGTGATGTAGACAGCTAATGTGCTATCAATTTTCCATAGGCCGGCGACTACGAGAAGTTTCTAGGAAATCTGTCTTTACATATATTTACCTGACAAACTACAACAAGCAACAAAGCAAAGATCGAATCGGATCATTTTTTTGCGTAAAGAGAAAACAGAAGCAATGATGGTCAGATCGGATCATTTCTGCGTAAAGAGAACAGAAGCAATGATGGTCAGACTACTATAGCTCTAGTAGCTCAGACGCAGCACCGGGTCTGTTATCAGTGAGGATAATACAGCTCGCTCGAACCGTTGAGCATGAAAAAAGCCTAGCCCTCTTCTTCCTGTTTGTATCAAAACTCAGGCTAACTAGGACACAAGTAAAATGCAACAGCACATTGCTTTGAAAGGGGCCATTACATGTGTGTGTATCATGGGAAGCAGCATGCAGTCTTGGGACCCTAAACCAGGTTGATGAACACTTCATCAGGCAATAACAAAGAATAGATTCCACATAAACCATCAATCATCTGGCCATACCAAACATAAGATTTACTGGCAAACATAACTTAGTTCTGGTTACTACTAATAACAACATGGGTCGATACAGGGTTCAATAACACAGATAACAAAGAACTTAGCTGCAACCAACACACACACACACACACAGCTGATAATACTCCTAGATTAGATAGATAGATACGCTAGATTGCACCAGACCAGGCCAGACAGAGCAATCTTTCTGGGTTGGAAGCTAGAGCCACCCCTCCTCCGTGCCCAAGTCAAAGTTAAGCAAACACATGACATGCTTCCCTGGATATGCCGCTCCTCCAGTCACCGTCCCACATATGCAGGAGTTCATCCTCCATCTCGGCGACAAGCTTGAGGTGTTCCTCGTCCACCTCCCCGTCCTCAAAGTCGACCCATTCAACCTCATCCAACAGCTTCTGGAACGCCACCGCCCGCTTCTCGGCCTTGAAGAGCGCAACCAACGCCAGCACCAGGGCCTTGACCGACCTCTTCTCCTTGCCCAGCGCCTCCTCCCCATCATAACCACAACTGCCGTTCATCTTCGCCTCCAGCGCCTCAACCACCACGACCAGGGCCTTGCGCATCTTCTCCATGTCCACTGCCTTCACCGAGGACGCCGCCATGTCCTTCTTCTTCCCCGGGGGCAGGATCTTGGAGATCGTTGCCGCTGACTTCCCTGCCATCGCCTTCGCCCCCCTCTGGAACAGCGGCTCGTTCACCGCCGCTCCTTCAGAACCTGATCGACACAGGCCATGGCTCCGCGCCGGATCTGCTCACGATTCTCTTCTCGGTGGATTGGATGGGTTTGATTGGGGATTCTGCGGCGGCGGCTCGATCTGATCTCGATGTATATATAAGTAGAAGCAAACCCTAGGGAGGGAGGTCCCGTTTCGAGCCGGACTCGGACTCCAACTAGGCCGAAAGCCCACCACGCGACCAGCTTCTATTGCCTTCCCCTGCTACGAGCCGGACTCGGACACCGACCTCAGTTTTTTGTGTGGAAAGGTTTCCAATCAATTCATCAAATTTAAAGCCAGTGCAAAGAACACTCTTAGGGCCCGCTTGGTTTGCAGTTTTAGTTTTAGGTCACATAAATTACACCCAGATCATCATACCACCTACGAACAACTACAAAGTTTGGAGAGTGCAAAGGCCGCGCGATTCGTCAGGACCGAGTTTGCAGCTTTTATTTACCACTCTATTTGCTTTCAGTTTTCATCTCAACACAGTTTTCCTCTACATTCTACCTAAAACGCTTAAATGTGTGTAGCATGAACTCTACTCTCTGAAACGTAGTTTAGACGGTTTTAAGTAGGATGTGCGTGGTATTAAAGATCCCGTTAAATCGCCGCATGTTAGATGCAAAACCGAGGAAAGCGGAGCCTTGATGCATCCAAAATGCATCTACTTTTCCAAGCACTTTGCTTCATAATTTGTTCCGGAATCTTCCCATATTTAAATAAAACTGCTGAATCTGACGCTGTTTTTAGCAAAGTCTCCTTTCTGGCTATTTTTGCAGGAAATAAAATCGGGAAAAAATACCACGTCAATATTTCTGGAAAAGGAAGACATTGGGCAAAGGATGGACACGATGAAGCGCTCGAGGGCCAAAATAGGGGGCCCCACGTGGCCCCTGTACCTGGCTGCATGGGCCCACCCCAATTGGGCCTCGGGCACCGTCTCGCCTTCGGTCTTCGACGTACCCCCTCATATATACAGAAAAACGCTTGACCTAAAAGGAGGAGAGCTTTCGCGAAACACACCGCCGCCGCCACCACGATCTTCGTTTCGGGGACAGATTGATCCAGAATTTCTCCTCCGGTGGAGGGATCCGGAGGCCGTCTTCACTGCCATCTTCACCGCCTTCATCTCCATCGACCATGAGCTCCTTCACCATCACCATGTGTGAGTAGACCGCTGTAGGCACATGAGGTGGATGGGGATTGGATGAGATTGATCATGTAATGCTACCCGTTGTTCGAGATTTTAGGGGTTTATCTTGAGTATACTTTTGTATTGTGTTGATGCACTTATGCTATGTTTAATGCTTGCTACTAGGGCCCGAGTGGCATGATTTCAGTACTGAACTTATTTTGCCTCATCATATAATTGAGTTTGGTATTTATCTGCAAAGTGTATCACCTGCTATTATGTTGAACCTGCGAACCCTAAAAGTGACATATAGGGAAAACAAGGGGGAGATGTTTAGTTTGAGGATTCTATGTGTTCATGAAGTGTTAATGCATTGTTCCGGTCTATTCGAAAGGGTAGACCTTAATTACCTGTAGTTCCAAGTTGGCCCCGGTGAAATTGGCAGGTAGGACAATAGATGTTGTGCAAATTCTCTTGGTTAGTACGCACAACTAATTATGGAACACATACCTACATATATCAGAATTAGAGATACGTCCCATTGCTAGCTATATCTTATTATATGATCAATCTTATTCATGCAACACCCCACTGTCACCTCATGCCTACGTTTTAAATCTCTGAGTTGCACCTTCACTTTTCCGGTGAAAACTGGGAAACACTTGTTTACTGCTGCTGTTCTACTTGTTACTTGAATCATACTACTGCCATAACTACTGCTGCTGCAAGTTCATTGATATACAGGTGTGGTTGAGAGTGACACCTCAATTGCCAAAGTCTTATTGATATTCTTGTGTTCCCATCGTGTCGAACTATAAATTTGGGTAATACTTCCCAACGAAGATTTCAGCGATCCCCTATACTTGTGGGCATCAAGACATTTTCTGGCGCTGTTGCCGGGGAACCTAGCTTTATCGGTAAGACAACTTGTTATCATATTATTTGCTGCATTTGCTTGTTTCCAACTATGGGAAAGGAAACTACTCCGAAGGAAGTGAGGCCTTCAACTACCCGTGGAGGTAAGAACTTGCAAGTAGGCCAAACTTTTCGCCTAATGTTGCTTCTGCTGTTGTTCCTAAGAAAAGAGTAAAAATTGTTTCTAGTTCACCATTGTCTAAAATGTCTACTAGTAATGAAAATGATTTAATATGTGGTAGCATAGACAAAGAAGTGACACCTGAAACGCCTGAAACACCTGAAACTTCTGAGATAACTGAAACACCTGAAAATCTTGAATTTTCTTTTATTGAGAATGTGGAATCTGAGTTAGAAGATAATGAATATTGTGATGATGATATGGAAACCTCTTCTGAGGAAGAGGATGCTTTTGCTATGGCTTTCATGTGTTCGGATTTTGATAAATTGGATAAACTTGATAGCTATAAAAATTCTCCTCTTGATAACTATTTCCCTATTACTGAGAAAATGAATGCTCCAGCTATTAAAATTAAAGATAAAGACTATGAATTTAGTGTTGATCCTGAAATAATTGAAAAAGCTGAGAAGTACAAGTTTTATGGGAGAGAGGATGAGTTTCCTTTTGAACACATTGCTGTTTTGCATGACTTATCTGTGTTGTTTGGGAAAGATGAAATCCACCAATGCTACTATTTCTTAAAGTTGTTTCCTTTTACTTTGGGAGGAAGTGCTAAAACTTGGTATAATCGTTTAGAACCTGGATGTATTACTAGCAAGGAAGAATGTTTGCAAGTATTCTATAACAAATATTTCCCTGCTGATAAGATTCATGATCTAACTATTGAGATTAGCAACTTTTCACAAAAGAGAAGGAGGATTTACCCCAAGCTTGGGGGAGGTATAGTAAGATGGTTAGGAAATGTCCTACCCATGGCTTCAAGAGTAATGAGATACTTGATATATTTTACAATGGACTAACCGAAAACACCAGAGGCTATCTTGATGGTATTGCAGGTAACGTTTTCAGGGAAAGGACCGTTGATGAAGCAACTGAGCTATTGAAGACTATCTCTAGAAATTATGAAGACTGGAATATGGAAGAGATATTTCCGGAGAAGAAAGGAGGCATGCTCAAATTAGACGAAGAGACAATGAAAGAAGCTTCAAAGGCCATTAAAGAGAAGGGAATTAAAACCTCTCATCTCAAGGAATTATCTGAAATGGGTGTTAAACTTCCTGATGATCAACCATGTTTTCCAATTCAAGTCAATGCTATTAGCTCCACGAAAGGTAATGAAAAGGTAACACCTCCCATTGATGTGTCATACGTTAATGATTTTGCTTATTATCATAATCTCGAGGAGCATAATATTAGAATGATGATTATGGAGAACTCTCACAAAATTAAATCTCTTCGTGAAAGTTTACATGCTAATGTGGGAGAGGTAAAAAGAATTGTTAAACATTGTGAGATGATGAATAATCAAGTTGAACAAATGATTTCTCTTCAAAATCAATTGTATGAAAGTCTTATTGTGAAGAAACAGGTTTGTGGAGTTAATACTAGGGGAGGTGCAAGTACGCAGGATCCTGACTATCCTGAAGACCATCCCAAGAGGAAAGAGCAAGAGGCTCGAAAGAAGAAACTTTCTGTAGGCAAATCTCCCAATGAAAACCAAGATAATGATGATTCTGAAGAACAAGATAATGATATTTCTATTTCTGATGCTGAAACTGAAGATAATAATAATGAAGAAGAGGAATCATCCTCACCTGAAGAAGAACCACAAGAAGATGAGAATGTTGAAGAACCTAAAGCTACTGAAAAGGAAGACCCTCAACCATCTACTGAGAAGAACAAGAATAAGAACCATCGAATCCACAAAAAGGTAAAGAGAGGGATCCATGGGTACAAAGACCAATACCATATCCTCAAGAGGTAATAAAAACTTTAGATGATGCTAGATTTGAGAAATTCTTTGAGTTGATTAAATCTTTGTGTTTGCAAATCCCTCTTGTTGATGCTATTAAAATTCCTCCATATTCAAAATATATGAAAGATATTGTCACTAATAAAAGAAAGATTCCTACTGATGCAATTACTGCTATGCTTGCTGATTATTCCTTTAAAGGGAAAATGCCTGAAAAGCGTGGAGATCCTGGTATTCCAACTATTCCTTGTCATATTAAAGAAACTTATGTGAAGTATGCACTATGTGATTTAGGAGCTGGTGTGAGTGTTATGCCTTTCTCTCTATATAAGAAACTTAACCTAAACAAATTGGTTCCAACTGAAGTTTCATTACAAATGGCTGATAAATCAACTGCTGTGCCTATTGGAATATGTGAGGATGTTCCTATCTCTATTGCTAATGTGTTAATTCCTACAGACTTTGTTATATTAGAAATGCCTGAGGATGATAATCTATCTATTATTCTTGGAAGACCCTTTTTAAACACTGCAGGAGCTGTTATAAATTGCACTGAGAGTAAAGTGACATTTAATGTCAAAGGAAATGAGCATACTATTTATTTCCCCAAGAAGAAAGCGGTTACAATGGTAAGCCAAAGTGTGAATTCCATTAAAAGAAATACTCTTATTGTTGGAAGCTTTGAAATTTTATTACCACCTCCTGAACCTAAATATGCTATCATGATGGTTGGAACTATTCCAATCAAATATGAGGTGTCTTGAAATCTTTCCTTATATTTATGAATAAAGAATCATCTGTTATATCTTTACATATTATTAATGAGACTTGATCAACCTCATTACTAATGTGGAAATGATGCAAACTTGATTCCCATTAAATTTACATTGCATTTTAACTTTGTTTATTTTAGAATTTTAGAGTATTTGCATGGACATAATCATTTCAAAGTTCAGAAATTCCAGAATATGAAGTTTGAAAAATTCTGTTCAGAAAAGTTTCTCAAAAAATTCCAGAAAAATTAGGAGGTAAGTTATTCTACTGGAGGAATTAACAGCCAAAAGGGGGACACCAGAGGGCCACCAGGGCCCAGAATAGGGTGTCCCACGCGGCCACTGTACCTGGCCGCGTGGGACCCTCTACTTTGGCCCACAGAGGGAGTTAGGTGAGGGGTCGATGCTCATCTCCTTCCCCTCGACAGAAAACCAGCCCCAGCAAGGTATCATGTTTAGCAAGGGCAAGGCATTGCTTGGGATGAACTCAAGACCAAGGAGAGGAGCATTCAAAGTCTCCATCAATTATGATGACCACCATCTTTGGGAAGATTCGGCATACTATGTGGGAGAGAAGTTGAAGATCCATACAACAAGATGGCAAGATCCCCATGTTCTTGAGCATTGGGGGATTCAAGAGGACTTCAACATCTTCGCCGCTGCGACCGGATTGCTTAGGTTTGCTCAAAACCCACAAGATACATATGAGGAACTCTCGCGAGAATTCCTCTCTACATTCTGATTTGAGGGACCTGAGGTCCACAAGCATAGTAAGAAAAGTAAGGCACCCCTTCCCACCTTTGTTTGCAAATTTACCATGAAGGGTGAGCGCCTTATTATGTCTTTGGGGGAATTTTGCAATGCCATCGGTGTGGAAAACACGGGGAGTTGGAATGAAACCGGTGCTGATTCCAACCCCGAGCTTGTTGCGTTTTGGCATTCTATTACTGTTAGCTCTCATGATAGATTGAATAGGGGTAAATTTACTCATATACAACACCCAAGTTTGAGATACTTTGCGTTGTTTCTTGCAAGAGGATTTCTTGCTAGGGACAACAATTCTGCTTGCACTGGACCAATAGTTTATCTACTTAAGTGTGCAAAAGAAAACATACCGTGTGGGTACAACTTGGGAGTTATTCTTGCTAGATCATTGCATACGGCTGTGAGTAGGAATGTTACCGATGAAACCCCTATTTATGCTGGTGCTATTGCTACTTTAGTGTATAAGTACATTAAAAATGAGAGAAGTTTTGATGATAACATGGGTACTCGTGTGAGAGAGTCCAAACTACTTGATTTTACTTTGACTACTCGCATGGAAATAAGTATGAAGTATGGGGAGCATTATTTGTATAACTATTTGAGTGCTAATGGGCAGCGAGTGCCCATTAGACTCCCCTGTACTGACCTTTTTGACAGGAGTACCGGAAAGTGGAAGGTGGAGGAGGTGCCGCCTCAAGAGGAGCCACAAGCTCCAGAGGTACAAGGCTACCAACCTCAAGAGATGCCACAATACCCAGGCATGCAAGGATACCCACATGGTTACTACCCTGGAAGTGGAAGTGGTGGATACAGCCACTACCCAGGATACTAGCTTGATCGCAAGCTTGGGGGAGTGCTTATCTTCCTCTCCATTCGCTGTTTTATATCACCGTTGCATTGTTGTGTTTAGTTTCTTATTTTGGAAATCACAAAACACAAAAATATTTCATTTGTTTCTTTTGGTTATTTACTTCTGGTCATTTGTCTTATGCATCTAAAAACCAAAAAGAACAAAAATATTTTTCGTTTTCTTGAAACAAACGCAAAAACAGAAGTGCTGGAATTGCTGAAATCTGCTCACTGTTTCATTTTTCATTTATTCTCTGTGACTCCGATTGAGCTAAAATTTTAACCACTGCTGCAACATATCATAACCCACACACCTGTAAAATATGAGATTTTTCTGAGGTGTCTAGGTAGGGTAAAAACAGTACTGTATGCAGTGACATTTTATGGCAGATTTGAGTTTTTATTGCGCAGTTCAAGTTGGGAGAGTAGAACAACGATGATGAGTTGATGTGCATGAAGTGGATGAAAGGTATGACACCTTTGCCGTGCTTATGTGGACTTTTTAATAATAGCAAGTGAGCACATCATATTTTCTTTAACATCTAAGGAAGTGGTAGCAAATGTTTATCTTCTCCATGTTCTAGTATGTTATATGATGATGCAAGTGAAATATTATTTGGTGACAATACTTGGCTGTGGATTGAATAATTGTGGCTCTAAACAAAGGTCTACGCATTCCATTGTGCTTGCTAAACTTGCCAACCAAAAGAGAGTAAAAGAGTTTTTCAAATGTTAAACATGAAGTCATATGCTTGACAGGCTTAGTGGTTGGGAGCTAGCTGAAATGTGCTGACACATGGAAAGTTTTCAACATTGCACTACATTATATTTAGTTGATATCATGTGCTTGGGTCTATGGATGCTTATCATTGCGAAATAAAGGTGGAAACTTAGTAAGTTTGATGAGTGAGAATAATTGGCTAGAGAGACGCCTGGGCCGCCAACTTAAGCCATGCATCATTCATGGTGGAAATTTACAGCGGACCATAGTGAACATTCAATGACGCACATCACAATAAAAAGCTACACAAAAAGTAAATAAAAGAGTGCTGAGATTGTTCATTGTCTGTTTGTCTTGTTGTTGGGACATGGGCTTGTCCAGGTCCTGGGACAAGATGACGCTCTTGATGACGCTTTTATTACTTGCAATGACTGAAAAATTCGAACTTGCTTAGTGGCCCGAGTTGAGTAGCCATGGTGTAGGTACTCGTATTCACGGGGCATGAGGCTTTCAACCATGAGTGGGTCAAGCATATGGGTCATAATAGGGAACACCAAATGGTTTGATAAAACTGAGAGCAAGGTTGTAAGCACAATGATTTCACTAGTCAACAAAGAAAGAATCAAAAGATCTCAAAAATCTCGACATGATTCAATCAATAGCGATGCAAAAACCTTTGTTTATTTCTACAGTTGAGCAAACTCATCCAAGTATTGACACCACATGTTATTTCTCTTGCAGCAAATATAAATGCTTTAACATTGATTAGATATACCTTTGCTAGCATCTTGCTATTTGTTACTGAAGTTATGATTTGAATACTTGTTGGTATTAAACGGTGTTACATATGCAAAGCAAAGTTCTTGTCAAAGTCTTTTCATCGCTTCTGCACTATGTTTGAGTTGTTCGAGGACAAACAACGAGCTAAGCTTGGGGGAGTTGATGCATCCAAAATGCATCTACTTTTCCAAGCACTTTGCTTCATAATTTGTTCCGGAATCTTCCCATATTTGAATAAAACTGCTGAATCTGACGCTGTTTTCAGCAAAGTCTCCTTTCTGGCTATTTTTGCAGGAAATAAAATCGGGGAAAAATACCACGTCAATATTTCTGGAAAAGGAAGACATTGGGCAAAGGATGGACACGATGAAGCGCTCGAGGGCCAAAATAGGGGGCCCCACGTGGCCCCTGTACCTGGCCGCATGGGCCCACCCCAATTGGGCCTCGGGCACCGTCTCGCCTTCGGTCTTCGACGTACCCCCTCATATATACAGAAAAACGCTTGACCTAAAAGGAGGAGAGCTTTCGCGAAACACACCGCCGCCGCCACCACGATCTTCGTTTCGGGGACAGATTGATCCAGAATTTCTCCTCCGGTGGAGGGATCCGGAGGCCGTCTTCACCGCCATCTTCACCGCCTTCATCTCCATCGACCATGAGCTCCTTCACCATCACCATGTGTGAGTAGACCGCTGTAGGCACATGAGGTGGATGGGGATTGGATGAGATTGATCATGTAATGCTACCCGTTGTTCGAGATTTTAGGGGTTTATCTTGAGGATACTTTTGTATTGTGTTGATGCACTTATGCTATGTTTAATGCTTGCTACTAGGGCCCGAGTGGCATGATTTCAGTACTGAACTTATTTTGCCTCATCATATAATTGAGTTTGGTATTTATCTGCAAAGTGTATCACCTGCTATTATGTTGAACCTGCGAACCCTAAAAGTGACATATAGGGAAAACAAGGGGGAGATGTTTAGTTTGAGGATTCTATGTGTTCATGAAGTGTTAATGCATTGTTCCGGTCTATTCGAAAGGGTAGACCTTAATTACCTGTAGTTCCAAGTTGGCCCCGGTGAAATGGGCAGGTAGGACAATAGATGTTGTGCAAATTCTCTTGGTTAGTACACACAACTAATTATGGAACACATACCTACATATATCAGAGTTAGAGATACGTCCCATTGCTAGCTATATCTTATTATATGATCAATCTTATTCATGCAACACCCCGCTGTCACCTCATGCCTACGTTTTAAATCTCTGAGTTGCACCTTCACTTTTCCGGTGAAAACTGGGAAACACTTGTTTACTGCTGCTGTTCTACTTGTTACTTGAATCATACTACTGCCATAACTACTGCTGCTGCAAGTTCATTGATATACAGGTGTGGTTGAGAGTGACGCCTCAATTGCCAAAGTCTTATTGACATTCTTGTGTTCCCATCGTGTCGAACTATAAATTTGGGTAATACTTCTCAACGAAGATTTCAGTGACCCCCTATACTTGTGGGCATCAAGCCTCTATAATTCGCCTTCAGGAAACAAGAAGATCTCAATCTAATAATGCTTTGAGACAATAAATCTAGCTTAAACATAATTTATAGTTAAATAGATTCCACTTGTGAACTTGCATGCATCCATGCATGAATTAGTGTTTGAAACTTGCATAAAAAATCGTTGGTGGATCTATATCCAAAATGTATAGCCTAACAATATCCCAGAAAGTGCCTTCTAGAGTATGATCAGGTGCTAGAAAATAAAAATCTACAATACCATTGTTTTGGGGAGTTGTTAATCAAGTCATTGGCTTTGTTGATGTATTGTTCTACATAGTCAAATGTGTCTTCGAAATTCTCTTAATTCAAGGTGTGCCAAAGTTAAGGTATGAAGGTAGATAAAGAAAAGAAAAACCCAGCTCATCATATCCAGGTTGCCTTGAATACCTCTTCCCATGAATAACGTTAGTTTTCAACGTTTATACTTTTAGATAACCATATGCAGTGGTCAATGTGGCTATTTGTGGGCAGCGTGCCACCACACCTGACGTAGCACCCGGAAAGGTGTAAACTTCGAGATACATCATCATCTGCACCTTGTGGTTATTTCCATCGTTCGCTTAGGTGTTGTAACTTGATTACTTTGTTATCTTGCTTAGATAATTGTATATTGTATGCGTGTTTGTATCCTAGTTGCATAATCTATAGAATTTGAATTCAAGTTATTCCTCAATTGAAAAAAACCAAGCAAATTGATAGTCACTTATTCACCTCCTCTAGTCGACTCCCTCGATCCTTTCACACTCTTTTGTCAGCCATCATCTCCTACTTCGCACCTATTCGCTTCCTTGTTAGCCAAAGAGGACTCGAATCGTCGTGTGGAGTAGTAGTACAAGAAGGAAATCACCAATTCTAGATTCACGTCCTGATTTTCCATGTTAGGGCGCGCGACGAAGGCATAGGAAGCAACCTGTGCTGAAAGCACGACAAGTTCGACAACGGGAAGTTATGGCGAGAACTTCCGTACATGCCGCTAAAAAAAGAACTGGAAATGTTATGTGAAGTTTTAAAATAATTACGTGGATGTGTAAAAATGTGGTCTCCGTCTCCGTAAGGTTTTGTTAGAAAATATCTCATATATTTTAGGTTACACGAAAAATACGAAATTATGGTTCCAATCGAAAAAACGATTTTTATCCTCAAATTTGTCTTTTCTTATGTAGACACATACTGTACACATGTAACTACTTGTGTATTTCATTTCAGGATATAAAAAATAAGGGTTCCAAAATTTTAAGAATAAATAGCTCTGGAGCTAAAGGGATTTGGTTAGGTCAGTTGATTAAGGGAGTCAACACCAGAATATCCCTTGTTATTAGGCATGAAATGTACTATATGAATAATTTTTAATCTCATGGACATGAATTTTTTTTTCGATTGAAAATTAGCTTAATTATCTCTGACATAACCCATGATAATGTAGCGCGTGAACATTTTTTAAACCACATGAAAAAATATTTTATTCCTTGAGAACAAGTTTTTTCGATTGAATGCATGATTTGGACCGTGTGAACATATTTAAACAATTATTTTGTTCCCTAGTATGAATGGAATATTTTTCTGTTGAAAATCAACTTAATTATCTATGATGTAGTCCATTTCGAATAGCTGAAGCGGCCAAGCTCGTTAATTTAGCAGTGTAGTTGCCAAGCCCGTTTATTTGGAAATGTTGTGGAAACGCATCTCATCCAGCCTCAGTCTAATCTCGAAATGTAACCAAACGCATCTCATCAAGCTAATCTGGCCCAGCCCGGTAAGCAGGCTATATCTTGGTCAAGGGCCTCCTCCTGTCGAGCTCCCGTGTTCCCCTTCCCCAGAGCCAGACCACGACGGTGGCGGCGGCGGCGCTGCATCCCCGTGGAGTTTGACTCGAGAAGAGGTGGTTTCTCGCGCCCCTCCTCTACCCCCTCCCTAAATCCCGTTGCATGCTCTGACGCTGCGTTTTTATGTAGGCAAGGGCAGCATGGCGCAGGCAGCGGGGGCAGCAGGAGGAGGAGGTGCCGCCGGCGGCGGCGACGGCGGCCAGGAAGATGTTCCAGACGTCAGTTTCCTCGGGGTAATCCCTCTCTGCCCCTTCTCTCCCCTGTCTAGGTGGGTTGGTGCCCTGATGTTTTTATAAAAGTGCTACGTTGCCTATCCAGTGTTGTTACAGCTGATGATCCATATACGTAGGGAATTGCCTATCCAGTGTCAAATCTGAGTGGGCAGTAGGTTGAGAAGAAGGTCATTAATAGTTAGCTCTTTGGGAATGTTACAACCACATATTTATACTGAACTTTTATAGTCCTACATAATTAATTATGTCAAGCAGGATGTTAACTAGTTATTAGTTATAGCGCAGATCATCAGAAAATACATTTTTGCTAAACATGAAATAAAGTATTTCAGTTTTTGAGACAATAAACCTTAAACATAATTTATAGTTAAACATAATCCACTTGTGAACTTGCATGCATCCATGCATGAATTAATGTTTGAAAGGTGCATAAAAATCGTTGGTGGATCTATATGCAAAACGTATGGCCTAACAATATCTTAGACGTGCTTTCTAGAGTATGATTAGGTGCTTGAAAATAAAAACTTTACAATATGATTGTTTTGGGGAGTTGTTAATCAAGTCATTGGCTTTGTTGATGTATTGTTCTACATTGTCAAATGTGTCTTCGAAATTCTCGTAATTCAAGGTGTGCCAAAGTGGTGGTATGAAGGCAGATAAAGAAAAGAAAAGCCCAACTCATCATATCCAGGCAACCTTGAATGTCTGTTCCCATAAATATCGTTAATTTTCAACGTTTATACTTTTAGATAACCATATGCACTGGGCCATGTGTCTATTTGTGGGCATCATGCCACCACACCTGACGTAGCACCCGGAAAGGTGTAAACTCCGAGATACATCATCACCTCCACCTTGCGGTTATTTGCATCATTCGCTTAGGTGTTGTAGCATGATTAATTGGTTGTCTTGCTTAGCTAATTGTATATTGTATGTGTGTTTGTACCCTTGTTGCGTAATCTAGAGAATTCATATTCAATTTATTCCTCAGCTGAGAAAACTAAGAAAATGATAGTCACTTATTCACCTCACTAGTAGAGAAAAGCTTATAGGTAGAAATGATTCTGTGGCGCACCCCTAATCGGTGTGCCACAGAAATAATTTCTGTGGCGCACTATTTTGCATGCGCCACAGAATTGTGCGCACGGAACCAAATGCGCCACAGAATTGTGCAATTATGTGGCGCACGAAACCACATGCGCCACAGAAAGTCTAATTTCTGTGGCGTACCAAGCCAGGTGCGCCACAGAAATGTGTGAATTTCTGTGGCGCACCTGGCCATGTGCGCCACAGAAATTCATCTGGGGGCGGGTGAAATTTGAGAAAAAAATTCTGAGGCGCACCTGGCCATGTGCGCCACAGAATGTCAGGCGCACATGTCCAGGTGCGCCACATAATTGTTTTCGTCAAATCCCACCCCCTGGATCGCCTTTTTAGTCTTGCAGGAAGTAAAATAAAATGATAAAAATTTCAATAAATAAAATCCTTCGACTTGTAGTTAGGTATAGGTGTCTAGTAGATATAAAAATTTTAAAATATGAATTTTGACCTTTTCTGCAAAAAATGAAAAAAAATCTTGCAACGGCCAAAACTTTCGCATACGACGTCGAAAAAACGCGTATAATATGCCAAAAAAACTAGAGAAAAATCCGAGTTCGATTTCACTCGAGTTTACCGGTCAGCAATTCACAGATTACTCAAATTCCAAAAGAAAAAAGTTATTTCAAACAGACGATTTTTTCCAGCAAAATCAAAAAAATAATAAAAAAGACAATTCTGTGGCGCATGGGCTAAGGATGCGCCACAGAATTGTTGGCGGGATTCGAAATTTGAATCCTGCCGGCCGGGCCCCTTCTTCTCCCTCTCTTTTCCCCTTCTCTCCTTGATCTCCTCCACTTCTCTTCTCCTTCTCCTCCACTTCTCCTCTCCCCTTTTCCTCCATCCTCCTTCTCCTCCACTTCTCCTCTCCCCTTTTCCTCCATCCTCCTTCTCCTCCACTTCTCCTCTCCTTCTCCTCCACTTCTTCTCTCCTCCTCCTCCTCCTCCCCCTCCTCCTCCACCACACCGGCGACCTTCTCCACCTCCGGCGACCTCCTCCACCACCTTCGGCGACCTTCACCTCCGGCGACCTCCACCTCCGGCGACATCCTAATCCAACTCCGGCGAACTCCAGCGAACTCCGGCGACCACCAACCTCCGGCGACTCCCTCCTCCACCCACCTACGGCCAAGCCACGTACGGCCTCCGACGAGATCCGACGAAACGAAATTCCGGTGAAATTTCGGCGGCCAGATCTAGATCTGGCCAGATCCAGATCTAGATCTGGCCGCCCTTTTTTTGAAATTCAAAAAAAATCTGTGGCGCACGGTGGGGGGTGCGCCACAGAATTAAATTTTAGTGGCGACAATTCTGTGGCGCACCCAGCAAATTTGCGGGTGCGCCACAAAATGCCAAAAAGGTGCGCCGCTAATAGCCCTTTTCCTACTAGTGCCTCCTCAGTCGACTGCCTCGAAATTATGGTTCCAATAGAAAAAAACGATTTTTATCGTGAAAGTCGTCTTTTCTTATGTAGACACATACTATACATATGTAACTACTTGTGTATTTGATTTCATGATATCCAAATAAGGCTGGTAGAATAAATAGCTCTGGAGCTAAAAGGGATTTTTTGTTTATTTGGTGTTTTGTTTTGTTGAGTGGATCATTTTCGGTGTTTCTTAAGTATATAAAAATAAGGAGATATGTGTGCTGGAGGCCCAGTTGGTGCCCGATCCGGTCTAGTAAGTCGGGTCGAGTTATATAATATCGAGATCGAGCCGCCGCCTCCACCCGAGTCAATCCACCGGAGAAGAGAATCCAATCGAGGAGGAGCTGATGATGGACGAGGGCATCTTAAAAGATGTGATCGACGAGATCCACGAGGAAGAGACGAGCAGGGCCACGGCGGTGGTCGACGAGATCCAGACGAACAAGGCCCCGGTGGAGGCAGTCGACGAGGTCCAGACGGAGAAGATGTACAAGGTCCCGGTGGTGGACGGCGAGAATGGGTGGTGGAACGTGTCTGTTGGCGCGAACGGCAAGTACCGTCTTCCCGCTGCCTTCGTCCGTTCCATCCTGGCCATGCCGAGGGTGCCGCCCCACGAAGACATCACCTACCTCCAGACCCCCAACCTGGCGCAGATCCTCGGCGTCACGGAGGAGTCGCTGGAGGAGGATCGCACAAAATTCTACGGCGAGGACGCCGTCCGTTCCAAGTGGATCAGCGACAACTTCGTGCAGTTCCAGGAGAGGATCCGAGAGGAGTGGGATCGCCAGGGCTATGTCGAGGTGGGCGAGGAGTACATCGCCAACATGATCAAGGCGCAGGAATTGAGCAATGAGCTGTGGAAGGAGCAAGACTATACTGATGACTGCATGTACGCTGACCCCAGCGACCAATATTACGCTAGCTTGTATGAGCACTGCCGCGAGGGAGACCCCGAGGGGTTTTGCCTTCTCAAGTACGAGTAAACTGCAGATATGATGGCTCCCGAGTGACAAGGTTGTCCATATCTAGCTACCTCTAATCAGCTGCAGCTTAAGTTATGCCCATCTAAGTTATTGAGCCATCCATGTCCATGTACCTATCTAAGTTAGTTGTAATCCAAGACTTAAGTTATGCCTGCCTATGTTATGGAACCCTCCATGTAATCTATCTATCTAAGTTAGTTGTACTCCTAGACTAAGTTATGCCCGCCTAGTTATTGGACAATTCCATGTAATCTATCTATTGTTATTACTACTCCTGAATGAACTTAATCAAGGTATCAATTCTCTGTTTGCTGTTTACGTGTCATTGTCGCTATTCATTTGCAATTAAAAGGCTCTTTATATGTTTGATGAAGCCAATAGGCCCTGGTAACAAAAAACGAAAACAGAGGTGGACGTGGACAAGTAAGTAAATTTGGCAGCTGGGGTGGAAATTATGCTATCCGAAGGAAAAAGGTGGCATGGGGTTTAGGGATTTCCACTCCTTTAACCTTGACTTGCTGGCTAAACAAGTTTGGAGGTTGGTTACTGAGCCCGACTCTCTTTGTACAAAGGTCCTCCGAGCAAAATACTATCCACAAGGCGACATTCTGAAAGAAGGTCCAAAATCTGGTTCATCTTTTACATGGCAAAGCATAATTGCGGGACTAGCCACCTTTAAAAGGGGATACATCTGGAGAGTGGGTATAGGAGAAAGTATAAATATTTGGGATGACCCGTGGATTGCGAACTAGTCATAACAGAAAAGTATTATCTCCTAGAGGACGCTCCATTTTCACGAAAGTGTCGGAGTTTATTTCTCCGGTCACTGGACAGTGGGATGAAGCTCTTCTTAAGGAACATCTCTATGACATTGATGTGATACGCGTCCTACAGATTCCAATTAATACGCGCAGCTTTGAGGATTTTATTTCATGGAATTATACGAAACACGGCCGCTATACAGTACGGTCAGGCTACCACCTACAGTGGAATTATCAATTCGGTCCAAGTGCAGGACAATTAGTAGCCCCTGGTGTTTCTGCTACTAGTACACATGTACGTGCAACGCACGCCTATGCGATACATAATTTTTTTTTGAATTCTACCATTTTTTTATGAATTATCTTTTTATAGTTTTTGTTCGTCTCCATCTTAAAAAATCTAGCTTTATCCTCGGAGGACATATAAAAAATCGATGTTTCCTACAGTCAAATCAATCACCGTTAAATCTCATTCAGACATAGAGAATATTTCTTGAAATATTTAGAGTCAATATTGTAATTACTTGCACATAAGAATACAACAGACCTCCCTCACAATCTTTTGTAATTTCTTATGCACGGCTTAAGAATTAATACAAGTGTCTATGATAAAAAAGAAGTAAAACTATTTCCGAGAAGGCATCCTAAAGGTTGTAAGGATGATGATTACCCTGTGTGGATAAAAATACAACCAATATTTGTCTAGGGTAGCCTCTTGTTCCTATAACGAAATCAATTATTGGCAGTTTGGTTTTCATTTTCTTGAAACTGCTATTGCATAGCTCTTGCCGGCTTTTCTTCACGGTTATTATACATGTCGTACTACGAGAAAAAAAATCCTAACACAATACGGAGCCATAAGAATAATTTTTAGTCATCTATGTTGAACCATTTATATAGTAAGTTCTCCCTACATCCATCGATTTAATTTCTTACTATGGGCTGTAAACATGACTATTAAAATTCATAACTAATTGAACAGAGATATGAAAGCTGCATCACTTATACTTTGGAGTTAACATTATCCTCATCCCAAAATGAAAAACAACCAGACTGTAGTACATTAACAAGAAAGGATGGCATAGTCAGACCTAGAATCCAAACATTTCGATAAAGTCTAAACAAGTTCGCACATAACTTACAAAACAATTGTATTTGTATCTGAAAAATATACTGCTGCACGTTGCATCTAATATTCTAATTTGAGCTCAAGAGACTCAAAATCATCATTTGGATTGAGACATGCAAGTATCCTTCTATATCCACCCAACTTCCATGTAAATATCAAAATCATTATAATTACTCAGTTACTCGCTTGTGTAGTTCTCCACCAGCTAGCCCAACAATGAAGTGTGTCATCATATATGCCCCGTCAAGATCTGAGGCAGCTATTAAACTTGACAAATCAAATATTCCTTTGTTTGCGAAATGACTTAAACTCGAGGCGGATTCATCACCGGAGTTGGTACAAGATCTATAGCTGCAATAATTATCTAATATCACTATAATAAAGATAATTATGGAAAAGCATCAAAGTAACAAAATATCAGTTAGACATGCTGCCATAAACAAATTGATGAAATAAATCTTGATTAGCAGCCTAAACAGTCTTCATATCTGTATCCACACACAAAGTAAGATAAAATGTGATAGCTTATTGTATGGGAACTGCAATAAACAAATTAATTACCATCATCAGGTTAATCCTGGAGCCCATGGTACAATACAGATAAAATAAAGTGATCACAAATATAAGTCAAGTGAACCACGGTAATGCCGTCAGCTAGGACGTTTGAATATAGATAGCATTTCATATGTGCATGGTGTGCTAGTAGTTTTATCTTAGACTATCCATGCAGGTGAGTTTAGTTTGTGCTAATGAAATGCAGTAATGTCAATCCTTTACCTTTGTGAATTGGGAGTGAACGGAAGTCAGCTTATGTATTAGCACAGAAAAGAGCACCGTATAATCCTACAAGACAAACAATCAGAACTGATTGAAAATGAAGTATTCTTGTTATACACAACGATACAGACAAAGGAGATTGACGAAAGCTATAACAAAGCAGAATTATTGAGATATCAGATTCTAATCCCTTAATGATATTATACACAGCGATACAGACAAAGGAGATTGACAAAAGCTATAACAAAGCAGAATTATTGAGTATAGACATATGTCTGAAAGATAGAAGATCATACTGAAAGTGTTAAGCGTTGACCAGGCAGGGAGGAGTGTCTTACCTGATGCCGCGCGGACGGACGACGAAGGACGCCGAGGAGAGACCATGGTCATGGTGGCGTTGTTCGGGATATGGCCGAGGACTGGCCGCCGCGGTGCTCTGAGTGGCTCAAGGCGGGAGAACGGCGACCTGGAGGTCGAGAAGGGTCGGACGGATGGCGGCGACCGGACGTGTGGCCGCGAACTGGCCGGCGCGTGCGCGCACGCCGGACGTGATCCAGTTGGGACGAATCGCCATGATAAGGGGCAGCAGGGGAACGCGAATCGCCGTGATAAGGGGCAGCAGGGGAACGCTAATCGGATTAAGAAACAGAGCTGGGCGGCGAGCGGCAACTGAGGGGACGAATTCACAGGAGCTGGCCGTCCGTGGTGCGGGCGTGCATAGCGGCGGAGGACGGCGGAGGGGGCAGCGGCAGCACCGCGGCGGCGTTCTGTTGTTGCTGCTTGTTGGCGCCACCGCCATCCCGCTCGCGCTCGCGCTCACGCGCCACCGGAGTCGTGGCCGCCGTGGCCGGGCGCGGTGCTGGCTTGCATAATGGCGGCGGTCGTGCTATTGTTTGGGATAATTTTTCTTTCCTTTTTTTCAGCGACGATTGGGACGATAGGCGTGATTAGTTAGCTCGGCAGAGTTTTCGTCTGCCTGATGTAATTGCTACGTGCACACAGCGTGGATGATTGGTTAATTTGGGTGGTTAATTTTAGTTAGCCAAGTCAGATCGTGTGGTGGGAGTCTGGTGGTGTACATTTGTTGGGTGGCTGTAGGAAAGAATATGTTTGCTTGTTTAATAATATTATAGATATTATAGATATAGGCTAACCCGGTATGGAAGATGATTTGGCAGCTGAAAGTCCCAAGCAAAGTTAAAATATTTACTTGGCGGTCGCTTCATGGAATTCTCCCTTTGAAATGTGTTTTAGCAAATAGGCACATTGGTACGTCTGGGCAGTGCCCGATCTGCAACCATGGACCTGAGGATATTAAGCATCTCCTTTTTGTTTGTCCCGTAGCCAAGAACCTTTGGCAAGAACTGAGACTGAATAATGTGATCGAGGAGGCTATTGAGATGGATCGTGCTGGTTCTGCAGTCCTTGAACACATTCTAATGCTGAAGGAAAATGCCATGCCCGGCCTAGACGTGGGATTAAAGGAGGTAACGGTGATCATATGCTGGTATCTTTGGTGGATGCGTCGTTAGAAAACTCACAATGAATCTGTTCCTCCCCTTTACAAATGCAAAATGTCTATTCTAGGAATTGCTGCTAATTCGGCCAAAGCTCTAGCCAGACCAACAAATTCAGTCGCTGTCCGTTGGTGCAAACTGAACCAAGGATAGTAAAACAGAATGTCGATGCGTCCTTCCTTGTTGATCTTTGTGCAGGTTCAGCAGGAGCTGTTATTCGAGACTACAGAGGTAATTTCATTGCTGGTTCTTGCGTTTACATTCCAAATGTTGCTACTGCAGAGCGGAGGCACTGGCCATGAGGGAAGGACTGTTTTTAGCAAACAGAATTGGGTGCAATGTTCTCTTGGCTGAGTCTGACTCTCTGGAAACAATAGAAGCATGTTCGGGCGATGAAACTTGGTGGAACGATTCAGCTGCTATTTTTGTCGATTGCATTGATATGGTGTCCTCAATTGGTGCTGTTACTTTCAAGCATTGTCCAAGGGAAGCCAATCATGTTGCGCATGAGATAGCTCGCCATAGTTTCTGTAATAAAATTTCTTGTAGTTGGACTGATGAAGCTCCTAGCTTCTTAGTTGGCAACCTTATAAATGATGTAATTGTTGATTGAGGCGGCAAGTTTCTGACGCACTCTTTTTCTTAACAGGGTACCTAAGGGGACTGGAAGGTTTTTAATGAGGCGGCTTGCTGACCTAATATATAGTGGTTGAAAATTCAAAAAAAGTAAATTTGGCAGCTGGAGTTGGGTCCGGTCTTGGGTGGGTTGCGTCTGATCGAGTCCGGCTCGTACCGTTTCTAGGGTTTCGTCCCTCTGTATAGTATCCCCAATCAAGCCACCACAGAGCAGAGAACCGCTCGGAGCGATGGCCTCTTCCGACGAGCTAGAGTTTTTGAGAGAGATCCATACGGAGAAGATGCGCAAGGCCCTGGTCGTGGTGGTTAAGGCGTTGGAGGCGAAGAACCAAGGCAGTGGTAGTTCAAGGGAGTCGCTGGTCGAGACCGACGACAAGAACCAGACGGAGAGGTCGGTAGGGGCACTGGTGGAGGCGCTGGGGAAGGAGGCCGAGGACAAGACGGAGAGGTCGTTTGTCGACACGTTCTTGGATGAGTTCAAGGCTGTCGATCTCTTTGAGGACACGGCGGACGATGCCGAGGTCTGCAAGGAGGTCGTCGAGCTGCAGGAGATGTGGCGTGACTGTGTAGACTACGCTCGCAAGATTGGCGTCAGATTCCTTCCCCCCAGCCACCCGCATTGCGCCGTTGGACTGACAATCCAGGGGAGGAGGAGGTGATCGCTCTCTCAAGTTTACTTCACTTCACTTGTGCAGAGAGCAGTCCAGGGGAGGACAATATGGTGGTGCCTCTAGCTTGAACTGAGAAACAGATTGGTCTTATCTAGCATATCTCTCTATCTATCTATATGAATGATACGTCCATTTTGCATCACTATTTTATATCATAATTTACTGCTATTCATTGATATATTTCATATTTAGAGATGATACTTATGTTATTCTACCTATTTTGCATGTTTGATGATTATTGGAGAATTAAACACCGGAGTCAGATTTCTGCTGGAAAAAGGACCGTCAAGACACCATATTTCTGAAGATCAATAATTCGAGGAAAATATCCAGAAGTTCCTATTTTGTCAGATGCCGGAGGTAGCCAAAAGGGGGGCCAAGGTGGGCCACCATGGGCCCTCACCATGTGGTGGCGCGGCCCACCTTGCTGGCGCCCGCCGTGGTGAGGAGGCCCTGGCCCACCTCTGCCAGCCCCCTTTCGCCCAGGAAACCCTAAGCCTAGGGGGGACGTCGAGGAAATATTCCGCCGCCTCCACGAGGCGGAAAACACCAGAGAGAGAAAAGCTCTCCGGCAGGGAGAAATCTGCCGGGGAAATTCCTTCCCGGAGGGGGGAAATCGTCGCCATCGTCACCGTCATCGAGCTGGACTTCATTGGGATCATCATCATCATCTCCACCACCAGCACCATCATCTCCGCCGCTCCACTCCGTTCCGCTGTAACATCTAGGGTTGAATCTTGTCTAGTTCATAGGGGAAGCTTTCCCGGTGTTAATTACTCCTTGTGGTTGATGCTATTGAGTGAAACCGTTGAATTAAGGTTTATGTCCAGATTGTTATTCATCATTATATCACCTCTGATCATGTTCCATATGATGTCTTGTGAGTAGTTCGTTTAGTTCTTGAGGACATGGGAGAAGTCTTGATGTTAGTAGTGAATTATGTTGAGTAATATTTAATGGTTTGATATTTAAGTTGTGGTGTTATTCTTCTAGTGGTGTCATGTGAACGTCGACTACATGACACTTCACCTTTATGGGCCTAGGGGAATGCATTGTGTATTCGGTTGCCAATTGTGGGGTTGCCGGAGTGACAGAAACCTAAACCCCCGTTGGTATATCGATGCATGAGGGATAGCAGGATCTCAGAGTTTAAGGCTGTGGTTAGATTTATCTTAATTACTTTCTTGTATTTGCGGATGCTTGCAAGGGGTATAATCACAAGTATGTATTAGTCCTAGGAAGGGCGGTGCATTAGCATAGGTTCACCCACACAACACTTATCAAAACAATGAAGATTAATCAACTATATGAAGCGAAAGCACTTGACGAAATTCCCGTGTGTCCTCAAGAACGTTTGGTCATCATAAGTAAACCTACCGGCTTGTCCTTTGCTGTAGAAAGGATTGGGCCACTCGCTGCAATTATTATTACTGCATTTTATTTACTTGTACTTTATTTATCTGCTATATCAAAAACCCTAAAAACTTGTCTGCTAGTATTTACAGTGAATTCATATCAAAACTGCTTGTCAACACCTTCTGCTCCTCGTTGGGTTCGACACTCTTATTTATCGAAAGTACTACGATACACCCCCTATACTTGTGGGTCATCAAGACTATTTTCTGGCGCCGTTGCCGGGGAGTGAAGCGCTATTGGTAAGTGGAATTGGTAAGGAAAACTCTACTGTACGTGCTGTTTTTATTTTTGCCTGCTGCTATATTTCATTATGGAGAGATCTTCTCTTGAATTCCTATTTGGGAAAACCACTACCACTGCTAAGGTAGTAGAGGAGGCGCCACCTGAGCAGGTAATCCCATTCAAAATACCTATGAAAATTGTTGAACGTGTTACGAATAACCGCTATGAAGGGGATGGAACTGTCCATCCTGGTGATCATTTATTATTTTTACATGAATTATGCGAGTTATTCAAGTGTGCAGGTATTTCAATGGATGAAGTTAAGAAGAAACTATTCTCTATATCGCTGTCTGGTAGAGCTGCACATTGGTATAAACTGCTGAAGAATGGGCGTTCTCTTGGTTGGGAGGAAATTGTACCTCTCTTTTATTCTAAATTCTATCCTCCAAGTGAGATTCACAAAGACCGGAACCTCATATATAATTTTTGGCCTCATGATGGAGAGAGTATTGCCCAAGCGTGGGGGAGATTGAAGTCATTAATGCTCAAATGCCCCATTCATGAGCTTCCTGGTAATTGTTATTGATAACTTCTATGCAAGGCTTTCCTTTCAGGATAAAACTCTATTGGATACTGCTTGTTCTGGATCATTCACTCGTAATAAAGAAGAGTTTAAATGGGACCTTCTTGATCGGATTCAGGAGAACACTGAAGGATGGGAGAACGACAAAGGTAGAGAGTCAGGTATAAAATATGATTTCGAATGCATTAAAACTTTCATGAATACTGATGATTTTCGAAATGTTAGTACTGCTTATGGCCTTGACTCTCAAGTTGTTGCAAATTTTATAAAGCTTTGCCTCCTATTTCGGTATGCCTAAGGAGGGTTTTAAGAATTATCATGAACCTTATAAAGATAAAACTGTTTCTCCTGTGACTAGAACTATTGAAGTTAAACGTTGATCACATTATTCCTGAACCTTATATTGAAAAAGTTCCTTTTCCTGCTAAAATAAAGGAACACTCTATTATAGCTAGCGTTGTTAACAAAAGTACAAAGAAAGCTATAGAACCTGATGAACAAATAACTGTTGAACCTGCTGTAGCAATGGTTAAGGACCTTGTCACTGAAAATATAGAAGATGGTCATATTATCTTTTGTGAAGATGCTTCTAATATTGTTTCACATCCTAAAAGCTCTAGGAAAACTAGTGTTCCTGTGCTTTCTGTTAGGATAGGTGATCATTGCTATTATGGTTTATGTGATATTGGTGCAAGTTCAGTGCTATTCCTTATGAGCTTTACAGGGAAATTATGCATGAAATTGGTTCTTGTGAACTTGAGGAAATTGATGTGGTTATTCAGCTTGCTAATAGAGAAACTATCTCTCCAATTGGTATTGTTAGAGATGTGGAAGTTTTATGTGGTAAGACTAAATATCCTGCTGATTTTCTAGTACTTGGTTCAGCTGCTAGTAAGACTTGTCCTATCATTTTTGGTAGACCTTTTCTGAATACTTGTGGTGCTGTTATAGATTGTAAGAAAGAGAAAATCTTTACTAAATTTGCTGGTGAATCTTATGAGTTCAATTTCTCTAAATTTGCTAAAGTCCTTATGAAACCGAATTGCCTAATGAAGATTTTAAAGTTGCTCAGCTTGCCTCTATTGCTCTTGCTCCTAACAATGCTTTGCAGCAACATATGGAGGACCACGAAAGTGAGGTCTTTATGGAAGAAAGGAATGAGCTTGACGAAATATTCCTTCGTCAACCTATACTTAAACATAACTTACCGGTGGAAGATTTGGGTACCACTCACCACCAAAGGAGGATCCGTTTTTGATTTAAAACCTTTACCTGATAATCTTAAATATGCTTATATTGATGATAAGAAAATATATCCTGTTATTATTAGTTCTAAACTTTCAGGTAGAGAAGAGGAAAGGTTATTGGAGTATTGAAGAAACACCGTGGAGCTATGGGCTATACTCTTGATGATTTGAAAGGGATTTCCCCTGCTATTTGTCAACATGCTATTAATATGGAACCTGATGCAAAGCCAGTTGTTGAACATCAACGTCGTTTAATACCCAAGATGAAGGAAGTGGTAAGAAATGAGGTATTGAAACTTCTTGAAGCTGGTATTATTTATCCTATTGCTGATAGTAGATGGGTAAGTCCTGTGCATTGTGTTCCTAAGAAAGGAGGAATTACTGTTGTGCCTAATGAAAATGATGAACTTATTCCTCAAAGAGTAGTAGTTGGTTATAGAATGTGCATTGATTTTAGAAAGGTTAACAAAGTTACTAAGAAGATCATTATCCTTTACCTTTTATTGATCAAATGTTAGAGAGGTTGTCTAAGAAGACTCATTTTTGTTTCCTTGATGGTTATTCTGGGTTTTCTCAAATTGCTGTGAGAAAGCAAGATCAAGAGAAAACTACTTTTACTTGTCCTTATGGAACTTATGCTTATAGACGTATGCCTTTTGGTTTGTGTAATGCTCCTGCTACTTTTCAAAGATGCATGTCTGCTATTTTTCATGGTTTTTGTGAGGAAATTGTGGAAGTCTTCATGGACGATTTTCCGTCTATGGAACTTCTTTTGATAATTGTTTGCACAATCTTGATAAAGTTTTGCAGAGATGTGAAGAAACTAATCTTGTTCTTAATTGGGAGAAATGCCACTTTATGGTCAATGAAGGAATTGTTCTTGGACATAAAATCTCTGAAAGAGGCATTGAAGTTGATCGAGCTAAAGTTGAGGCAATGAGAAAATGCCTTGCCCAAGATGTCAAAGGTATTCGTAGTATTCTTGGTCATGCTGGTTTCTATAGGAGGTTTATTAAAGATTTCTCTAAAATTTCAAAGCCTCTTACTAATCTTCTCAAAAAGATGTACCTTTTGTTTTTGATGATGATTGTAAGGAAGCTTTTGAAACTCTGAAGAAGGCTTTAATTACTGCTCCTATTGTTCAACCACCTGATTGGACGTTACCTTTTGAAATTATGTGTGATGCTAGTGATTTTGCTGTTGGTGCTGTTCTTGGACAGCGATAGATAAGAAGTTGAATGTTATTCATTATGCTAGTAAGACTCTTGATTCTGCTCAAAAGAATTATGCAACTACTGAAAAAGAGTTCTAGCTGTAGTATTTGCTTGTGACAAATTTAGACCTTATATTGTTGATTCAAAAGTCATTATTCATACTGATCATGCTGCTATTAGGTACCTTATGGAAAAGAAAGATGCTAAGCCTAGGCTTATTAGATGGGTGCTTCTTTTGCAAGAGTTTGATTTACATATTGTAGATAGGAAAGGTGCTGAAAATCCTGTTGCTGATAATTTGTCTAGATTGGAAAACATTGCTTATGATCCTATTCCTGTTAATGATAGTTTTCCAAATGAACAGTTGGCTGCAATAAGGGTAAGTTCGCGAGATAGTCCTTGGTATGCTGATTATGCTAACTTTATTGTTTCCAAGTACTTGCCTCCAACCTTTTCAGCTCAGCAAAGAAGGAAATTCTTTTATGACTTGAGGCATTATTTTTGGGATGACCCACACTTATATAAAGAAGGAGTAGATGGCATTATGCGAAGATGTGTTCCAGAACATGAACAACAGAGATATTGAGAAATGCCATGGTAGTGCTTATGGAGGACATCATGCTGGAGATAGAACTGCACAAAAGGTTCTACAATCAGGTTTTTATTGGCCTACCCTCTTTAAAGATGCAAGAAAGTTTATTTTATCTTGTGATGAATGTCAAAGAGTTGGTAATATCTCTAGACGTAATGAAATGCCTATGATTATTCTCTTGTTATTGAACCATTTGACTGTTGGGGATTCGACTTTATGGGTCCTTTTCCTCCTTCAGAAGGTAATACTCATATACTTGTTGCTGTTGATTATGTTACTAAATGGGTAGAAGCTATACCTACAAAAGTGCTGATGGTGAGACCTCTTTAAAAATGCTTCAAGATGTTATTTTTCCTAGGTTTGGTGTGCCTAGATATCTTATGACTGATGGAGGTTCTCATTTTATTCATGGTGGTTTTAGAAAGACCCTTGCTAAATATGGTGTTAATCATAGAATTGCTTCAGCTTATCATCCCCAAACTAGTGGGCAAGTAGAATTATCAAATAGAGAGATTAAATCTATCTTGCAAAAGACTGTTAATAAATCTAGAAAAATTGGGCTAGTAAGTTAAATGATGCTTTATGGGCTTATAGAACTGCTTATAAAAACCCTATGGGTATGTCTCCTTATAAAATGGTTTATGGTAAAGCTTGTCACTTGCCTAGAATTAGAACACAAAGCTTATTGGGCAGTGAGGAACTTAATAGAGACTTTAAACTTGCTGGTGAAAAGAGGTTGCTTCATTTGAGTTCTTTAGATGAATGGAGAAGTGAGCTTATGAAAATGCTAGACTTTTTAAAGAGAAAGTTAAGAAATGGCATGATAGGAGAATTATTAAAAGAGAGTTTAATGTTGGTGAGAAAGTTCTATTGTATAGGTCTCGTCTCAGATTTTTTGCAGGAAAATTACTCTCAAAATGGGAAGGACCTTTTGTTATTGTGGAGGTATATCGTTCAGGTGCAATAAAGATTGCTTCACTTAAAGACAACTCTACACAAGTGGTGAATGGACAAAGACTCAAACATTATATTTCTGGAGATCTTATGATGAAGATGTTGATACTATTCAAGTGGTGACTCCGGAAGTTTTCATTGAAAAGCAAATTCAGGGGACTGCAGAGTCTGTTTTCGAATAGGTAACAGTTTGGTAAGAAAAAGTTCGCGTTTAACTTCCAATAGATATTTTTGTTATTTATTTTAAATATGGAAAAATAAGAGACCAAACCGGGTAGGAAAGGTGCCCGAGGGCACCTCACCATGCCGTGGCGCGGGCCCACCCCTGGCCGCGCCGCCACGTGGTGAGGGCGCCTCGGAGCCCGTCTCCGACCAGGTTTTTCCTGTACCTTCCTTTTGTTGAAACTTTTTGCTATATAATCCCCGGATCCCCCGAGGTCGTATATCGCCTTTTCGTCGTGTTTTTGTTTCGATCTGTTTCTGCCAGATTTCATCCTGGATCTAGAGCCGCCATGTCTTCGTCTGAGCCCTCCAAGGACAGCTTCTTCGCGAACGTCGTCAACCCGTACATGAACGAGTTGAAGATGCATCCGAAGGAGTCGCTGCTCAAGGATGGGGAGTTGCAAGTGGAAGACGTTCAAGGTCCTAAGGGGAAGGAAGCCTGGAAGACAGGATGGAGAAGCTGGAGCAAGAGGTCTTTACATACAAGAAGATGGCGGAACGTGAATTGGACATCTTTAACAGGATGGTGTCTGGACTTGAGGCTGAACACAAGAAGGAGACCGCAAAGCTCTGGGAGGACATTTTCTCACTCCATGAGACCACCAACAAACTACAAGCGCAACTCTACGATGTTCAGAATCAAAACTGTGAGTATGAAATCAGGTTTAAACGCATAAGCTCTGCTGCCAGTTTCAGGATACCAGAGACCAAGTCATCATTTGTTGATGGAGAGCCTCTGCCTTGGAAGTTTGATGATGAGGATATTTCACCACCGCCGAAGGAGTAATTCATCATTGGTATTGGCATCCCCTTGGCTTGTTCCAAGCTTGGGGGAGTGCCGCGGTATCACACCATTATCTTTACCTTTTACCTTTCAATAGAGTCATATCGTGAGTAGGGAAGTTATCTTATAGGATGGTTTGCAGTGTGGAAGTATCTCTCTTTTAGTTGGTTATCTATGTATCCCTTGGTGTGAGTTGCCGTTATGGAATATTAATGAGAAGTTTATCATTTACTTTCTGCATACTTTATTTTAGTTTGCAATTTCTTTCATGTTGATAATCTTGTCATTAGTATTGGTACACTTTGGGAGCATCAAGTAAATCTTTTTGGTTTTGGCAAACTTAGCATTGGTCAGTAGTTACAATACTTTGAGGCTTAAGTAGAGAGAGGGAAGTGCATGTAGATAAATTATTCCATGATCTTTCTTTCTTGTTGGCTCATAAGCTTAGTATTCTCAAGTTAAAATTATTTGTGCTTCCAAGGAAGATTGCATGATTGTTCTTACTACATGTATATTTGTTTGTATCCCTCAACTCTTATGCTTGCTACAAACCTTGCTAGCCAAAAACCTGTATTGAGAGGGAATGCTTCTCATACATCCAAACCTTGAGCCAAACCATTGCCATTTGTGTCCACCATAACTACCTATTATGTGGTATTTCCTGCCACTCCAAGTAAATACTTCATGTGCTACCTTTAATTATTCAAAAACTATTACTCTCATTTGTGTCACTGTTTACTAGCTCATGAGGAAGTATGTGGGTTGTTCTCTATTTAACTTGTCAGACAGACTTTCACCAATGGACTAGTGGCATATACATCCGCTTATCCAATAACTTGCAAAAAGAGCTGGCAAATGGGGTGCCCAGTCCCAATTAATTATAACTATAAACTTGATTCTCTTCACATGTTTTGCCAATGATTTATCAAAAGCAAATTCAAAGTGTTAAACATTATCAAATAGGCACTCCTCCATGGTATGTGATTGTTGGAAGGCACCCGAGGATTCGGTTAGCCATGGCTTGTGTAAGCAAAGGTTGGGAGGAGTGTCATACCAATTTATAAATATGCATGTGTAAACAAAAGAGAAGAGGGATGATCTACCCTTGGGTAGAAATAACGTCCTTCATGGGAGCCGCTCTTGAAAGTCTGGTTGACAAGGGGATAGAGTGCCCACTGCCATTCGTTGACAACGACATACATAGCTAAAACTTATTTTATACTCTCTATATGATTTCAAAACTTAAAAGCTCTAGCACATGATTTCATCCCTGCTTCCCTCTGCGAAGGGCCTATCTTTTACTTTCATGTTGAGTCAGTAAACCTATTCCCTTCTATCTCAAGCAAGCATTTGAGTTGTTGTGATTCAACCATCTATATGTTGATATTTCAATCATGTCTTTTATGTTTCCTTGTGTAGCACAAAGCTTTTATCTGAATGAATATAACTTTGAAAGTTATCAATGACTGTAAAGGAGATTGTTATGATTGAGCATGTAAGTTCTGCAATATAAGCTCTAGTATAAAGACTCTGCTCGAAAGATAAGTACAATCTGTTAATTGTTCTCTGACCAAGAACAAAGTTTGCCATCACCAATTATGATTTTCTCTATGCACCTTATTGTGACTCCCTTTACTTGTTTCAAGTTAAGTTATATGAAGGGAAGTTGCTGTCTAGAATGACTTGTGTATTAATAAATGTGATGCTTCTTGTCCGTATTTTGTTTATCGACACTTCGCTCCATAAACCTGTGGTCTTGTTTACCGAGCTCAGCTTTCGCTTGGGGACAAGCGAGGTCTAAGCTTGGGGGGAGTTGATACGTCCATTTTGCATCACTATTTTATATCATAATTTACTGTTATTCATTGATATATTTCATATTTAGAGATGATACTTATGTTATTCTACCTATTTTGCATGTTTGATGATTATTGGAGAATTAAACACCGGAGTCAGATTTCTGCTGGAAAAAGGACCGTCAAGACACCATATTTCTGAAGATCAATAATTCGAGGAAAATATCCAGAAGTTCCTATTTTGTCAGATGCCGGAGGCAGCCAAAAGGGGGGCCAAGGTGGGCCACCATGGGCCCTCACCATGTGGTGGCGCGGCCCACCTTGCTGCGCGCCGCCACGTGGTGAGGAGGCCCTGGCCCACCTCTGCCAGCCCCCTTTCGTACATCATCCCCAGGAAACCCTAAGCCTAGGGGGACGTCGAGGAAATATTCCGCCGCCTCCACGAGGCGGAAAACACCAGAGAGAGAAAAGCTCTCCGGCAGGGAGAAATCTGCCGGGGAAATTCCTTCCCGGAGGGGGGAAATCGTCGCCATCGTCACCGTCATCGAGCTGGACTTCATTGGGATCATCATCATCATCTCCACCACCAGCACCATCATCTCCGCCGCTCCACTCCGTTCCGCTGTAACATCTAGGGTTGAATCTTGTCTAGTTCATAGGGGAAGCTTTCCCGGTGTTAATTACTCCTTGTGGTTGATGCTATTGAGTGAAACCGTTGAATTAAGGTTTATGTCCAGATTGTTATTCATCATTATATCACCTCTGATCATGTTCCATATGATGTCTTGTGAGTAGTTCGTTTAGTTCTTGAGGACATGGGAGAAGTCTTGATGTTAGTAGTGAATTATGTTGAGTAATATTTAATGGTTTGATATTTAAGTTGTGGTGTTATTCTTCTAGTGGTGTCATGTGAACGTCGACTACATGACACTTCACCTTTATGGGCCTAGGGGAATGCATTGTGTATTCGGTTGCCAATTGTGGGGTTGCCGGAGTGACAGAAACCTAAACCCCCGTTGGTATATCGATGCATGAGGGATAGCAGGATCTCAGAGTTTAAGGCTGTGGTTAGATTTATCTTAATTACTTTCTTGTATTTGCGGATGCTTGCAAGGGGTAAATCACAAGTATGTATTAGTCCTAGGAAGGGCGGTGCATTAGCATAGGTTCACCCACACAACACTTATCAAAACAATGAAGATTAATCAACTATATGAAGCGAAAGCACTTGACGAAATTCCCGTGTGTCCTCAAGAACGTTTGGTCATCATAAGTAAACCTACCGGCTTGTCCTTTGCTGTAGAAAGGATTGGGCCACTCGCTGCAATTATTATTACTGCATTTTATTTACTTGTACTTTATTTATCTGCTATATCAAAAACTCAAAAACTTGTCTGCTAGTATTTACAGTGAATTCCATATCAAAACTGCTTGTCAACACCTTCTGCTCCTCGTTGGGTTCGACACTCTTATTTATCGAAAGTACTACGATACACCCCCTATACTTGTGTGAGTTTGATGGGGGATTAAAGAGCTCGGCCTTCAGTGACCCCAGCCACCCGCGTTGCCTCGTTGCCTGCGACTAGCAATCCAGGGGAGGAGGAGGAGGTGATTGCTCTGTCACGTTTACTTCACTTCACTAGTGTATGCAGAGAGCAGTCCAGGGGAGGAACCATCCATGTCTGTGTATCTATCTATGTTGTTATTACTAGTACCCCAGAACTAAGTTATGCTTGGCAATTCACCATTTCACCTTATGTTTGATTTTAGCCATATGATTCTTGCGATACCTTGTTTGGTTCCTCAACACCTACTGTCGATCGCGGATGACGACAAACACCAACGACACACCGAGAGAAAGCGATCTCGCCAGATATGAAGAACGGCGACAAGACCAAGCTGTCGATCTAAAGGACCGGTCAACACACATTGTCATCAACTCCGAGACGTCGCCAAGCATGAAGGTAGTCGCCGGTGTGGGAATAGAGTTAAGACAGATTTAATCGCTAGTGCGCCGCTCCCACCACCCCAATGGCGCACAATAGGAAACAAAACCTAACCTAGCCTAACTACTAGGCCAGAACGGAGGAAGGAGGTCCCCCTCCCTCTTGTTGTCGCTGGAGCGGCACACTGCATGAGGGAGAGGGGACCAGGACCAACGTCCTGGCCGGAGGAGATCGGGAGGAGTTAGGCCACCGCCTTTTCTCGCGAGAGGAGGAGAGACGCAAAATGGAATTTTTTAAAACTTTTGAACATGAAATTCAGTGGAAGAAAAACAAACAGAATTTTTTTAACATGTGAACCGAGAATGGCCGATGACTCTCCCCACCCAGCACTCCGACACGGCCTTGCCATCTACTCCAAACAGGGCCTAAAAAGCAACACCTCTCGACAAAGGTGAGATGCATCTTTTCGGAAAACACTGATCTGGATGGGACAAAAAGCTTTAGCTTACTACAATAGACATCATCAGTCATATTTTGAAATACTAGGAGTACTAAGGTCCCATTATTGTACCACATGGCATATGTGGAGCAAACTTATAAATAGAGAAACACGTCATGAAGCAGAGTAATACGTAAACTACATAACAATTTAACCTGTATCATGTCATAACGCAACACCATTTTATGATAATAAGTTTAATCGGTATAATAAGTTCATGTTACGGGTTAACTGAAAATTATCCTTGGCTCGATGAAACAAGAAGATAGACTCTTCTCTCCACCTTGTTGAAGGACATCAACCAGTCATCAGGGATGGTCTTCTTGTTAGCGTTGATAAAGATTTTGCAAGCGCAACAACTATCATAGTTTTCCAAACACGACAACAAAAGTTCAAAGTTAAATAAATGATCTAGCCATGTTAATAACTTAATAGCGAAAGGACATGTAAGAAAAGGCATGAATGTTCGGAAAATATGAATTTACACGTTGTCTCACACAGTGCTGTGCCAGAGTATAAATAAATTGTATCTTAAAACTTTCAGTGTCTTATCATATGGAACACAAAAAATTATTACTATATGGGACAATCTGTAAACTGTCCTTGATTATTGCCTCTTTTTGTAGGCATTATCCATTAGTAGATAATTTCTAAATGCTAGAGCTGCCGCGTTGAATAATAACAACAGTGCTAAAGCTGGCTGCTGGCGGTCAGGTTAACTACATTGAGGTAATTTATGGCTCAAGCTGATTTAAGTGGGATATATCCTGTGTCCATGCGAAAGGGCGCCACGGACGAGATTCGTCGTTGACCGACGGGCCAAAACGGACCAAATCTCGTCCGTCGGACGGACGAGATAGACGGACGAGATGGACGGACGAGATTCTGCAAGGGCACCCTTAGCGTAGGACAAAATTCGCGTTCATTTAAGTGGCCAGCTTCAGATTATCTACTTGACATATGCATGTCGCCCCCGCCCCCCTGTTTTCTGTTTCTCTAATCCTTTGGGTCATTTTACAAATATATCCGGAATAGAGAAATATCTGGAATACCCAAATATACACGATTCCAGCTCTACGTTTGTACTAAATCATTGGCCTTATCACCAAATTGAGAAGCAGGGTTACTCATTTAAATAAGCATGTCTAAACACTGTTGTTACATGAAGAACTATGCCTACATATGAAAACAAGAGTACGCCTTTTCTTCCCTAGATAAGTTTAACGGGTCGTCTCCTCCTTGAATTGCTTCTGCGCCAATAAAGATTTGATCTAATTGGTTTTATGTTTTTGCTGGATCTCAGAGTAGATGGGGAGTCTTGTATCCGATTCTTAGGCCCACCTTGCTACATTTCATTTTATATCTCTTTTATTGTCAACTCCGAATTCAGAGGGAAATTGGGGAAGTCTTCAATAAATTTTGAAGATTACATGTGCATGCACGTACACGAAAGAAATAAAATAAAAAATGAATATTTATTATAAACTATGATATGTGCGTGCACGTGCAAAGCTACTAGTCCTATAAGAAATAAGACGTGCCCAATGCGCGATCGATGTTACGACCTGAAGACTATAGTCCAGGGTCAGTTGGCTTCAAACAGGTAAACTGCCTTTTAATTGCAGTCTGAAAATGTTCACGCAACTACTCAACTTGATAAAGCAGAACATTTTATTCAGAAAGAGATCACCAAATAAAACCTACTCTTTATAGGATACGTCATTGAATCTTCAGGGAAACTATTCAGTAACCAAAACAACTAGGAGATGTTTACAAACTAAACCATATATAACACCTGCACCATCATTAAGTACCAGGTGAAGCATGGTTTAGTGCAATGCAAGTTTTTTGGTAGACTATTATAAATAGAATTATAGAAACATCCATCCCATCTCGTGGGGAAACATATATTTTGTCAGAGTGAGTTGAGAGACCAAAAACATTGCGAATCTGAGTAAAGTCCAGACACACATTGCTCCCCAATGAGGATGGAGTATAACAACGTAGATAGATACAAGCATGCATGCAAGGTTCAATAACATAGATAGGCATAATTTTAAGCTACGGTTGCCATCAAGATACGGGATATGGAGCACTTGGCTTCAAGCTAGATCCATCAGCAACATATTGTACGTCCTCTCTGCAGTTTACTTCATGGAGCAAACCCAAACCACTGCTGACTCGCTCCTTGGACAGCTCCTCGCTGCATTTCTGCTGCTCGGCGACGCCGTGGAGGTACTCATCGTCCACCTCGACATAGCCCTTCTCTAGCCACTCATGGCGGATACTCTCCTGAAACAGCTCAAGCTCCTTGGAGATCCTCTCAGAACGGGCGGCTGCTTCCCTGTACCGCTGCCGTTTCCACTCCTCCGTGACGCCCAAGAGCTTCGCCACATTGTTGCCCCTGGAAAAGGGGATTCTACAGGGCTGCTCTCTCGGCATGGCCAGGATGGAACTCACGTACTCATCAGAAAGCCGATGCTTGCCAGCGCGCCTCTCCGTTTCCATGGCCACCGCCTCCTTCTCTGTCTCGGCCTGCGCCTCCCTTATCATGCTGGAGAACTGGTTCTTCTCCGCCTGGATCGAAGCCATCACCGCCGCTGCTTATCAGAAATTCAGAATACGATCTCTATCACGGACAGGAGCGATCTCTCTATGTCGGTCTATATAGAATAGAGGAACCCTGGGTACACGGCCACGAGCTGGACTCGGACAGTCGGACCCAACTCAGTCACGGACAGGACCGTATCCGATGCCAACTTTCTCTTTCCCTTCACGTTTTGTGAGTTGGGTCCGATGTGGAATCACACACACCGGGTGTTTAGAAGCTCTTACTTGTCAAGAGGCTCTTGCTTTGGCCGCGCAGACCTGCACCCTGGCGAGATCATATGGATCCTGCGAGATGTCGGTACCTTAGCGGCAACACCATGAGCAGTTTCTGATTTTCTCTATTGTTCTGATTCTCGCGAACTAGTAAGTGACCAACTAATATCAGCCTAAATAGAGGATTTTGCATCAATCAGTTTGCGTAATCAGAAGAGTCCAGTCCTCTCTGTCCTCGAGCCTCCCTTGAGTTGGGTCCGAGTCCGGCCCGTAGCAGTACCTAGGGTTTAAGCCTGGGCATAGTTTGGTTCCAAACCGGGCAAACCGCCAGCCCGCACCGCACCGCACCGTGCTTACGGTTTATGCCAGGTTCAACCAGTTTGGAAATTGAAACCGCGATCGAAATCCCGTGCTGGTCCCGGACGGGTTGAAACCAGCCAAACCAACCAAACCGTCCTCAGTTTCCCATCGAGGCATATCCCCCAGCCACGGGCACGGCGGAGGCAGGGCGCCGAGGCGAGGCACGAAGCGAGACTGCGGAGGAGACCAACAAGGAGGAGGCCGAGCGGGCCTCCGCGGCCATGGCGCGCGCCACGTTCCTCCCTTCCTCCTGCCGGGCGGCGCCGAGCAGGAGGTCGCGGCTCCTCGTGGCCCGCGTGTGAGCGTCAAGATCGAAGCTCTGCGCGGGCGGCGGCTCTGAGTCGCCGTGGTGGGAGGGCCCCGCGGGCGGCGAGGCGGCGGAGGCGCTGGCGAAGGGAGGCGTGGAGACAGTGCTCCGCACGCTCGCCCCGCACGAGTACATCGGCAGAAGGACGGAGCCGATCAGACGGCCGGCCGGCCGGCCGGCGGCGCGCGACCTCGCCCAGCGCATTGTCCACGACAGAGGCGAATGAAAGGCCGCCGTCCACGGTCGGGAGCAGTGTCCACGGTCGGATGGCCGCGGGCGAGCGGCACGAGACGCGCAGGCGGCCGAGCAGTGGACCGGTGGTGAAGTGCGGCGGCGGATGGCCGCGGGCGAGCGGCGCGCAGGCGGCCGGCTGGTGGCGGCGCGCGGCGCCCGGGCGAGAAACGCGCAGGCCACCAACCTCCTCAACCCGCAACCATGGCGGTCTCTTCATGCCGCCGCCTCCAGCACGCTCGTGCGCGGCTGCCTCGCCGGTGTTCGTCCGCTCTGCCGTCGCGGCGACGGCTGCCTTGCATGTCCGTCCAGCGCGAGGCTGTAGCGTCTCGCTGTTCTGAACTTGGAAAGCGGTGTGAAATCGTCCAAACCGTGTAACCAGACTGCCCCAAACCGTTAATCATCATATATCCAATGGTCTAAACCGGACCAACCCAGTCAAACCTGTGGCCAGCGGTTTGGTTTGAGGAAACTGTGGAAACCGGGTTAAACCGTGTATGCACAGGCTGACTAGGGTTTGGTTCCTCTTTTCCATATATATATAGACCGAGATCGATTTACCGCCGCCTCATCACAAACGCCCGCAGCAGCAAATCCCCAATCTATCAATCGCACGGAAGCTCAGGAGGGTTCCAGGAAGCGGGGTGTGAGCGTTGCCTGACCAAGGACGAGCAAGAGACGTCGATCGACATGGGGAAGCCTCTCTCCAGTGAGTTCATGATGCCGCTCAAGGACGAGGCCAAGCTTGTTGCGGTGGACGGCGAGTTGTCAGGTGCGGAGGAAGCAATCGGCACGGGGAAGATGGACAAGGCCAAGCATGAGGCGGTCCAGGCGCAGAAGATGGGCAAGACGGCGGTGGATGTGTTGGATGGCGATAAGAACGGCTTCTCCACCATGGCAAGTGTAGAGACAGAGAAGATGGACAACATTGAGTACCTTGCCAAGCTGCTGAACCGCTCGGACGACTGGATCCAGGAAAGAAGGCGGCTGGAGAAGGAGAACGCTGCCCGTAGCAAGCGGATCATGGAGGACTTCGTCAAGTGCCATGTCAACGACCAGGGCTGCCTCGTGGATGCGTATATGGACGAGGAGGAGGAGGAGGAGGAGGAGGAGGACGACGAGTACGATGCCAGGTACGCCAGACTGGAGGCATTTTCCGCCGAACTGTGGAGTCAGCACAATGACTTCTCTCGCCTAGAGAATCACTACATCCCAGAGGAGGAGGAGGAGGAGGAGGACAATACCATGGCGGCTCTAGCAGCCTAATCCAGCTCACAATATAATGATGGTCCATCTCTATCTAGTGTTGCATCTAAGTCATGTCCATCCATGTTAAGTTATGCCCGTCTATGTTATTGAACCATCCATGTATGTCTGACTATCTCTAAGTTATCCAGAACTAAGTTAGCTTTGTTTGTTGATCGATCCTCTGTTTGCCATTGTTGCGCATCAGGTTACTCATGTATTCTGGTCTGGTGACCCATCTATCTTTACTATTAAATGGGAGTTGGTACTTCATACGTCGTGTGACCGTGGTCTGCCGTGCCGTGGCTCGCTCGATCGCCGCTCCCACTCTATCGCTAAAGCAGGCCAGGCCCAATAGGAAAACCAACCGCACACGAACCTTTCCAAGTCGCTCCCATGATCCCATCTCCCTGCTTCCATTGACCCGCAGCCACGGGCAGCACGCACGCACGCCAGCTCCTCGCTCCTGCTCGGGCAGCCGAGCGCCCGCACTCTCCTCTTCCCCCCGACTCCCGAGCCTCTACTCCTCCACCTGTTCGTTTTGTTCCCTCCACCGTTGCAGCACCGCCCGCCTCCGGCCACGGCAGCCCGAGTGCCACCGCCGGCGATCTCCCCTCCTCACTGCTCGCGCCCTCTGCTTTGCCCGAAGCCGCGCCACCCGAAGGAGCTCGCCCCCGGCCGCCTCGACGAGATCGATCCTCCAACCGCCACCTCCTCCTACTTCCGTCGATCTCATGTGCCGCTCCAACTCTTCTCTTTATCCTTGCAACTTGTTCTAATTCATTTTATTCCCTCCCAAGCCTCCCGCTTGTGAATTTGGGTGAGATAAAAATGTGTTTGGTTGCCGGAGTATTTTAATTGATTTTTGAACTGGGATCTACGAGGGGTGTCTTTGAATGTGATGTTCTAGGCTATGGTTTCATGCTTTTTTTAATGATTCCCTGAGGTTTCGTCTTCTACTTATAGGGATGTTAAGCAAGCAGAATCCAAAAAAGAGAGAAGCTACTCTGAACCAATGGATTAAAGGTATACTATGAGCCAGTCAAGCAGGAAATCGCATGTTTGTTACGGAGTACATGCTTAGTGAAATCGCATGTTGTTTGCTTGCAGTTGTAGTGATGATGTGAGGTTAGTACTTTGGAAAGAATGTGGGGAGCTTCCTCATCTAGCTCCATGGATGTCTTCTCCTTCCTTAAAATTCAAGATTTTATCTTCATTTGACTTCTTTAGTAAGAAAATTATATCCCAGAGAAAAGGTGAGCAAATTCTACTTCTCAGATATGATGATTGCTTCTATTTTGTGCTCACGAAATTAAGGGGTATTCAACTAATATTTCGTATCATGCTTAGTAAGTTTGTCTGCATATGGATTTTGGATATGATTGCTTCTACTTTCTGCTCACGAAATTAAGGGTATTCAACTAATATTTCGTATCATGCTTAGTAAGTTCGTCTCTGAAAATGATTAGTAAGTTCGTCTCTGAAAATGATGAGAGAGAGTATCATAATATACTAATGTTGAGATGGTTACAAATAGACATGATGTTTAGCATTAATAACTGCCTTCTTCTGATTCTTTTGTTAAACTTTTTGTGCTTGTAGCCTAAGCGACCGAACAAAACCTGACAAGTCTAATGTGCATGATGATCTTGGGCCATGTTTTGTGTAATCCTTCCATTTAATCATCATTTCCTTGCCTCTAATTTATGTGCCCAAATCATTTGCAGACTACCTTTGTTGCATGTGCCACCAAGTCCTCTAAAACTGGTTGTTCTTTGGCATCCGCTCTATTGAGTTATATCTCCTTTCGTGCATTCGCATGCAGTTGAAAATGTTTGGGTTGTCGTGCTTAATGTCAATAGTTTTTTTGCCAATTTGTACATCATTGGTGGATGCCACAAACCATATTAAGTCCATTTTTGGTGATCTACACCATAATAATTGGAGTGCCCAAACCTTATATTATGCCCACCTTTTTCTGGAAATAATAGATAGACAATTAGTAATTAATTATACTGATAATAGTATATTCATATAATGTAAGAGCTATTTTCACTGTATGAGCTACCTAGATGTACAGAGTTGTAAGAACTAGCCAAGTAATTGTAGCTAATGCATATTATAAATCTTGTTCTCATCGGTGAGTATGGTCTGTAAATCTCCACAAATAACGCATTTTTTTTTTGACATTACAAATAACGCATATTAGATGCATTCTGGTTTTCCCGGTGCTATAAGATGCATGGTTTAGTACATAGACCCTAGCTAGATATCCTGCTGTAAATGATAAACTCCCTTTGGACCGTTGAATTTCACATGCTCAATCCATCACCCTCATGTAGCAAAATTTGATTTTAGGATGCAGTAGTCAGTTGGACATTCTTTGCAATGTATATTGTAGCTCTTGGGTATGACTGATTCTTTGCAATGGATATTCTTAGCTCTTGAGTGTCTGATCTCATTTACATTTCCAGGCAACATGATGATAAAATGTTCAGGGTGGTTCTTATTATTTTGGGGGTGCGTCATCAGGCGTCAAGCTGTTGTGGCCATCGACGGAGAGGAGGGGCGTAGGCGTCCAGGGAGCTTTGGCCCTTGCCCATCTGGCAGCTTCAGGTCCGACCATGACGAGAGGCGTTGAGCGACGAGTTTCAGGCGCCACACGTCTGCAGGTCTGCATATTCGGTCTCTTGATGGTATAATAGGACTTTGGTAGGAATTATTGATGACTACTTTAAATTCAAAAAATTAAATATTGATGACTACTTTGATGTGTACTTTCCCAAAAAAGGGATCAAGTCATGAATATGGAGACCTTCACAAATCTTGGATATGACTGTGCTTGAAACTCCAAGTTCGTTAACTGCTTATGAAATCATGTTTTCTACCCATTCAGGTGCATATGATTTCTAAGTTTAATGAATTTATTATTGCTTCTTGAATTAGTGATATATAGTTGTTGAATGACACTGAATTTTATCAAGTTGCAAACTGTCCACAGAGTTGTAAAAATACGTTTTATCATCATCTTCATAAGGGAACCATGCATCTATGTTGTTTCTTCTTCTGTAATCACAGGGTAGACTTAAGCTGTCAGAAATTAAGATGTTGTCAACTTATCCGTACATGGTAAATGCTTGATAGCGGGTTTGTGAAAGCACAGAGGTAAACACTGCCAGGGCAAGATGCACATGAGTTTTGCCATGATGCTTCCTAAAGTGCCGCTTTATTTTATTACTCAAGATTTGGTAAGTCTTTTTGTACGTGCTCACATTTTTTGTGTCACATTTCCTGGATCCAACATAACCATGAATTTGCTTATTTTGTCCACTCTTGCAAGCTTTTCATCTGGAACAGTTTACATGTACTACTTCAAGTAGATTAGCTTATTAAGATACTGATCTGTTAGTTTGAACTCATTTGTGGCATTGATATTCTTGCCGTGCAGAAAAAATGGGGAGACCATGGAGAATATTTGGAAGAACAGATGTAGAGCAATGTCATCCTTTGGGCGGTATCTAGATCGTAATTTTCTGCTTATTGTAGCTTAATTTTGGTTTTGACTATAACCCCTTACTGGTCATGTAAAATGGCTACAAGCATCCGGTATATATAGCTACTGATTATATATCTTGTTTTTAAACGGGGCTACTAATTATATCTGATAATGTTCATCTTTACTGTTTGGCCTTACTGTACTTCTCATCTGTATTTTGCAACGTGAACCAGACCCCAAAGATATCAAACAATCTGCCTCACAACAACTCTAGAGTGATCAAGTTAATTAGTTTGTAAAATCAATTTAAAATCTGGATCTAGGACTCAGGGCTCGCCTGGATGGTTGTTTTCGGGGCGGATTGATCAGGAGAAAATACAGAGGTCCACACGTACGTGTATTTCACAAGTTTGGGCGGGTAGAAAATTAGGACCGGAAAAGTGTACATCGTTTCCAAGCGGGGCCTGAAGTGTTAGATTTGCATCACTGTGATTGTTTAGAAATGCCCTTAATAAGAGGTGGACATAGTTACGTAAATTTATCAGTTCCAAGTTAGAATTTGTACTTGTAGGTATTTCATTTTGGAAAAGCGTCAGAGACAAGTGTGGGGAAAATCACATGAGAGCTTCTTTAGTACATTTAGCTAATCTGACGGGTACCGAGCGAGTGACATAACCTACCCGAAGTGGACTCCAACACATAACAACCTCACTCCAGCTTGGGAACTATTGCTTTGATATGAGGAAATTGAAATCATATTCAACAAGCGAAAGTTCTTGGGCTGTTACTTTCTGTGCGTTGTTAAATTATATATTTATTAAAATGCGTTTTAACAAAAATATTTTTTAAATACTTCTGCCCTTGTACCAAAATAAACAATGTTTTAGATATTTCCATATAGACTACATACGGATTATGAATTTCAAATAAGTGAATCTACACATTAAGATGCGTCTAAATACAACCTCATTGAAAAAAAATGCTAAAACATCTTATATGTTTGTTCGGAGCGAGTATAAACAATCAACTTTTGCTTTTATTAATAAACAATGAATCGAACCGTAGCAACGCACGGGCATTCAACTAGTGTCAACTAAGTTATGTGTTCTTGTCGATCCATACTCTCCGTTTGGATTTCTTTGCTCAAGCATGTGATCAGTTTTGTCTATATACACACTTGTGCCAAACTTTATTCACTGGTTACGCTATATCCTTTAGTTCACCAAGATCTTCTAGCCGTTCTTTGTTTTAGTTTCCTTTCTTTGAATCTCTAGTTGGAGCTTTTTTTCTTTCTTTAATATAACTAGCAAGGTGGCCCTCGCAAATGCGAGGGCATCGCCTTCGGGATACTGAATACCTTAATGTATTAAATGGGTGCTTTTGTAGATACCAGAATAGTATATATAAGATCATCATATGGCTACCTTACATATTTTCGTAGAGAAATATTACATGCATGCAAATCTTTGAATTCATGGAGAGTAGATATTATATATTACCCAAAATATTCTAGAAGCACGTTTACTTTTAGCCGATACATACTCTTACATTATTGAGTGTACGTAGTGTAAATTTTAATGTATATATTAGTCTCTTTCTGATGTCCTAATTAATACATAGTTGTTTGTCATGTAACAATACATGGACTTAGATGGCACTTAGTTCCACGTACCGTACGTAAGTCAAAACTACTCGGATGGTACATATGTAGCTTCAACATTTTTATGGGTCACCAATATATTTTAAGTCATGGCCCAAATAATCTTTTTAGTTCCACATGAAACTCTAGCCATGATGTTATTATCGTTTGTTGCAACGCTCATAAAACATGATACTTTACTTCATTCACATGATTTACCTCTCTTCCTACCGAACTCACTCTTTAACCCAATAATTATACGTTGTCGCTCACTTTCATCTCTCATATCATGAAATAACACTATGTTGTTATGTGAACCATTGTTTTGGCATGTCCTTCGGTAAAATGTTTTCTACAATTTCATAAATCTTGATGATTTTTCCTATTAAAATTTAGAAATTATATCCAAAATGAAGTTCCTAACAAATTATAAATCCAAAGAACATTCAAGTGTATTTAATCACACCAAAGGAACACCATATGAGGTTAACATAAACTCATGAAAACTTTATAAAGATCTATTGGTTAGTAGATCTATTACCGATACAAATCTTGCATCATATATGAACCATCGGTCGCGCGGTCACATATTGATATATTGTATTATTTATGTAATATCATATACAAATGACCCACATGTTCATAATACATTCTCCATGAAATAAATATAATAAGAATCTATTTTCTACATGAACATGGATTAGGGGAGTCCGAGATGGTAACATGAATAATATTTCACAGTTTCAACAACATTGTTTCACTAATTTGGCTAGAAACGATCTTAACATTTTTTTTGGCAATTTTTTTCCCTTTTTTGGATGCGCAAAACCTATTCGTGCACTGACTGTCTGACATCTATGCGTGATTTTGTGTATGCCGCTCGTTTAGAAAAAAAATCGTGTATGATGGACAATCAAACAAAGTGAGAGATGAATATGGTACTGATCAGAAATTTGAAATTTGACATATAGAATAAAAATTATGTATGATGGAGAATCAAACAAAGTGAGAGATGAATATGGTACCGATCAGAAATTTAAATTTTGACATAGCAGATGCATACCCGTAGGTTGCAAACGGTAGCGACTATAATTCGATCGGTACCCTTTTTTTTTACTTGGTACCAAAAACCTTCGGTTCCAGGCTGATGTACATAGGGTTTGTTACATCCTGTAGGATAGGATGCTAAGATTATTGAAAGGAAACTGGAAGCGGTACCCTTTTTCTTTTACTTGGTACCAAAAACCTTCGGTTCCAGGCTGATGTACATGAGTTTGTTACATCCTGTAAGATAGGATGCTAAGATTATTGAAAGGAAACTAGAACGTGGTTTGGATTTGGTCCCTGGGACTAAAAAAGTTAACTTTGGTTATGCCAAGCGTGTTAGAGACAAACTCTATTAGATCTGCATTGTGCTCTCATTAAACGGTTATTCTAATAGGGGAACGTGCCCCACGAGCTGGCTACGTCCGGCGTTCCAAGATTCGCGCGTGTTTCCCATCCTACGACGCGGGGTGCTCTCCCTCCTTATCCGGCGCAGGCAAGTGGACCGGCCCGGGTGCGTGACGCGGCGTGCGGCACGTAGTGCTCCTATGATCGGGTCGCTCCGCTGCTAAGGGCCCCCCTTCCGATCGAACAGAGGCGCTGCCAACACCTGCATCAATGGCGCCGCCAGCGCCAAGTACAGCAACAGGGCGAGGGAAAGACCTTCAAGCGATACTCATCAGCTTCGATATGGAGTGGCGAGCTTGAGCAGCCACCGGAGGATCTTCTAACTCCCCGCTCCACCGGCCTCCAGTCCATCTTTCCATGGAGCGAGCAGCTCCACCATCGACGTGCTCTATGGAAATTTCAGGCTTCATGATGATTCACAATCTTGCCTTTTTCATCGCCGGCGCCACACACCGATTCTACCCAGGCCAATATATCTCCATGGCTGTCTGCTAGCCAATACCTAGGCACCCATAGGCTGTTTGATGATATTCCTGGCCGGCCATGCTCCCCTTACTATCTCAGTGATGATAGGTAGATGAGATCAGACAAGAGTGCAGCGCTTAGCGAACCGGTGAGTAAGACTAGGTGTCGGCCTTCCTAGTGGTAGGGTAGATGAATTAGGACACTAGGACAGTAGCGTTGGAGGTACAGTAAGACGGGGACAGTAGTGTTATTAGGGTAGATGAATTAGGACATTTTCATACGATTAATCTAGTAACCGTCACCTAATAACACGGCGACTCTCATCTTACGACATGGCAATTGCTATCCAGACAATTTCAGAGCTGTCATTGCATAACATGGTGACTGTCAACGATTATTCTGGTAACCGTCAACTAATAATATGGTGACTCTCATCGTATGACATGGCAATTGCTATTCAAACAATTTCACAACTATTACTGGATAACCTGGTGATTATCAACGAATAATCTGGTGACCGTCACCTAATAAGATGGTGACTCTCATCGTACGACATGGCAATTGTTATCTGGACGATTTCACAACTATCACTCGATTACCTGGTGACTGCCAACGGTTGATCTGGTGACCGTCACCTAATAACATGGTGACTCTCATCGTACGACATGGCAATTGTTATCTAGACGATTTCACCACTATCACTCGATTACCTGGTGACTGTCAACGATTGATCTGGTAACCGTCACCTAATAACATGGTGACTCTCATCCTACAAAGCAACTGCTATCCGGACAATTTCAAAGCTATTGTTGCATAACCTGGTGACTGTTAACAATTATTCTGGTAAACGTCACTTAATAATACGGTGACTCTCATCGTACCACATGGCGATTGCTATCCGGACAATTTCAAAGCTATTGTTGCATAAGCTATTGCTGCATAACCTGGTGACTGGTAACGATTATTCTAGTAACCATCACAGGTAAATCTCATCGTACGACATGGCATCTCTTATTCGGACAATTTAATAACTATCACTAGATAATCTGGTGATTGTCACCGAATAATCTGATGGCCGTCACGTAATAAAATGTTGACTCTAGTCGCACAACATTTCAGTTGTTACATTGAGAACTTGTGAGCTATCATGGTGACTATCCTTAGACAACATGGCAAATGCTACCTGGACATTTGGTGCTACACTAGATACATGGTCCTGTGTCAAACTACCTGGCGATTGCCTTCGAATAGGTGTTCTATAGTTGTGACAGTTAATGTCAAAAATTCCTTGTCACGTGCGAACACAATTATCTTAGAGTGGTGATGTAACCACGCTCCAACATTTTTATCTTGTTTTTCTTAGCTAATTCGGTTCATTTAGGATGTTGAAGTGGCAAGAGATGTACTAGCTGACTTACACCATGGCAAATTGGCAAGCATAAAAAGGGGATGTGCGAGAACTTGCCTGTGGCAAGATGGTTAGTTGGGTGGTTGTACCCCTAGCCCACCAGAGTTCAAACCCCAGGTTTGACGCTGGTGTTTCTCATTTAAGGCGGAATATTCTTCAGTGGGAGGCGACGTTCCCGTCGACAGCGAGGCGCCCGTGGTGACTTCGTCAATCTCAAGACTCGACCCGCCGACTCAGTCTCTCGGAGGTGCTCATAGGGGTAGGGTGTGCGTGCGTACGTTCATAGGGGTGAGTGTGTGCGCGTGTATATGAGCGCTTGCGTTGTACTGTGTTTCGCAAAAAAAAAAAAAAAAGGGGATGTGCTCAAGTAGTAGGAAAAGTGATCGCGTGGGCTGAAGCACATGGCCCATCCCAGCCACCGCTGCCGCGCGCACGCGCGCACCGCTGTCGGGCGCCGTATGGGGTTGTTTCCGGTGGGCACGGTCGTTAGTTAGTACAGTCCTCATTAAATCTCAGCCTCTCATTAAATCTCACCATGACTTCAATTAAGGATTCTTTTCTGGAACGGGGCTTGGTTTGATCGTACGTGTTAAAAACAACCTCTTTGTATCGATTAATGTTGTACACAATTTGTCCATCATTCAATCTCAACCGTCCCAACCAAAATCAATGGATTATATATTTCTAACCCATGTGGATTAACGTGGTGCCTCGAAAGACTAACTCATTTTACTTTTAGTATATAATAGATCAGGCTATAGACCTATGGGATACACATAAGACACAGTTTTGGGTGACTTTGATAAGCAAAGTCTTGGTGTTTTTGCCCAAATTATCCACCCTTTGTTATCATGTCAGTTTCAAACTCAAAACGTAGAAATTGCTCGAAAAAATTGAAAAACCTAATATATTATAAATACTTGATTTTGTATACGTACCGAAGAAATTTTCATTCCAATTAAATGTTCTTTTTATGTTTTTTGCACTAGTTTGAGTTAAAATCTTTGTAATCGCGAACATATTGATCCAAATGAATGAAGCTTTCTCAGAATACAAGTTATGATTTAATGGGTGTTTTTTAAAATTGAATGATTTTTAATTTTAGTTCAAATTTAAAACGTTCTGGTAAGGTGCATCAGAAATGGAGCGTGGATAAGTATGGCAAAGTGGCTCCGTGGGTTTGCTCCTCAAAGGACCCCAAATTGTATCTCTTATAAACCCCCGGCTTATTTCACGGAACGTTAAGCCGGTTGCGTGCTGCAGAAAAAAAATGTTTGTAAGAACACACGAGCCCTGAGCCCATTATCTTCCTCCTTTCCCCGTTGGATTTCTCGCCGATACTCCAAATCTCCTCCCATCACTTCATCCTCGTTCAGCTGGTTTAGTTTTAGTGTCTACCCCAAGTTCAGAGTGAACAATATTAGTCGGTCGGCCAGTCAAGATTGTACAACAGTATGGAGGCTTTATCGAGCCAGAGAATGTCAACGTTGATTTACCTTGAGCCATGGCTATGCTCAGATTATACAAAGCGCAATGTAGTGCTACACAAGATGTGCTTTCTAGAGTATGATTAGATGTTAGCAAATAAAAAACTACAATTGATTGTTTTGAGGAGTTTTTCATCAAGTTCATTGGCGTTGTTGATTTCCTGTTCGTTGATACGTCCAAAACGTATCTACAATTTTTGATTGTTTATTCTTATATCATTGCTACATGTTTATACAACAATTTATATGGTTATATTCATTCTTTTGGACTAAACTTTTAGAAAGAGGGCCCCACCCACATGGCCGCCTCGTTGTCCGCCTTGGCCTATAAAATACCCTGTGACCTAAAATGACGAACACTAGTAGGACTTTTCTAGAAACATTGCAGAGCACCGTCACTATCGGAAACCCTATTCGGAGGTTTCCAAAGTCATTCGGAGGTTTCCAAAGTCCTACTCCGTCACCCTGCCTTGAAGGGGATCCACCTCCAGAGCCATCTTTAGGACCTTGCTGCTCATAATGGTGAAGCGGGAGTACTCCCTCTTTGGGGCTGAGGGCTCATCCTTGTAACTATGCGGTTTTCTCTCTCTCCCATGGTGCGGACTTGGTTTTGATCATGACCTTTGTTCATATATATTAGTTGTACGATGTTTTCCCCTTTATGTAATGGATATGATGTTGCTCAATTGATAATATCTAGTATAATTTCTAGAGCCTACAGTGACATTGGGGAACTCTATGGATAATAGATTAGAGGGATATGATAATGAACTTATTCTTACATGTTGGATCCAATAATGGAATCATCAAGTTTTTTATGCTTGTATTTAGTATGATCTCATGGTATAGATTGTGTTGTTTACACTGAAATGCATGCCGATATGTGCAAGAACAATTGAAGGTTAAATTGTAGCACGCTTAAATGGACGACAACACCTCATTGAGGCCTCGCTGCATCGCCAGAAGCGACTAGTCACCTCCTTTCCTCCGCCAAAAGATGCTTAGCCAGAAGCGACGAAGGAGGGGAGCTGGGGAGGCCGACGATGAGACACTAGTTAGAGATCACCAATTATTTAGCTTCTCGTCATGATTTACCACGTTACGTCGCGCGCAACAGAGTCATATCAAGTTGCTTGTGCACAAGTTATAGCTTCTTCGAAAAAGGAAGCTAACAGCGGGAAATTTCGCATCGATTTGACATGAAACTTTGTCGACCCTTTTTATCATTTGGTACGACGATCCTTTTATGTCATGTATGAATAATTGGAGCATGTACGACAAATAAAATTTGATTTCTTACATCCGAGGATATAAGATAATGTTCCCAGAAGAATGAAGGAGAGAAACAAGGGGAGAAATAACTAACAGGTGGCCAGAGAGGTGTATTTTTTTTTGAAATTTTATACACTATATTAGGTCAGCAAGCTGCATCATTAAAAACCCTACCAGTCCTCTCAGGTACCCTGGCAGGGAAAAATGAAAATAGTGCGTCAGAAACTTGCCACCTCAACCAAACACAGATACAACGGGAGTTGTAGGTTTAGTGTATTCGGCATTTCAAGGGAAAAAATAGGAAGAAGAAGAAAATAGGGACGAAATTACAATGAGGAGATAGGTGGGCTTGAGATTGGTGCCCGGTCCGGTCCTTATGTGAGATTGGTCCGAGTTCGGCTCGTACGGTCGTACCTGGTCCTTTTTTGTTTTTCTATATATATATCCGTACCTAGCCTTTGATTCCTACGGTACGGAGTATAACGATCGAGATCGATCCGCCGCCTTGATCCCGAGGAAGAAGATGGACAAGGCCCCGGTGGAATCTTTGGACGGCGAGAAGAACCAGTTCTCCACCATGACGAGCGAGGAGCCGGTCGAAACCGGGAAGGAGACGGAGGAGAGCTGCACTGAATCTGGCAGGTATCGGCTTCCCGATGACCTCGTCCGTTCCATCCTGGCATGCAAGAGAACGCCGCCGCACGCAGACATCCCCTTTCTCCAGACTCCCCCAACCTGGCGGAGCTCTTGGGCGTCACGGAGGAGTCGCTGGAGGTGCATCGCAAGCGGTTCTTTGGCGAGGAAGCCGCCCGTTCCAAGCGGATCAACGACAGCTTTGAGCTGTTCCAGGACAAGATCCGCAAGGAGTTTGAGCGCCAGGGCTTCGTCGAGGTGGACGACGAGTACTTGGACAATGTCGCAAGGAAACAGGCTTACCACGAGGAGCTGTGGAAGGACTATGACTGGACTGGCTTCGAGTTCTCAGACCCCGACGACCCAGATTACGCCTCCTGGTATGAGCCATCGGAGGAGGGGCTTTAAATTGCGAAGTAAGGTGCTGCTGATATGTATTAATGGCTTACGGCTCCCAAGTGAGAAGATTGTCCTATGGTCCATCCTATCCCCATATCTCGTCGCAGCTTAAGTTACGCCCATCTATGTTACTGAACCATCGCTGTATCTATCTATGTTACTGAACCATCTATGTATTTAACTCTACTCTCAGACTCCCCTGTGCCAAAGGATATCCATGTATGTATCTATATTTGTCGGTCAAACAATGAAAACTTTGCATTGCAGTATAGCGTGCCTCCCCAGCTGGTACCCAACGATGCTCGTGCTATGGTTGAGTAAAATGTGCTGTTGTAATATAATTTCCCTCAGGATTTATTGCTGAGTTCAATCAATAGTACTTTTTATTTTGCGATCTTTTTCTGAGTAAAATGTGCTGCTATAGTAAGTTCACTACTTGCGTTAACAGTTTCAGACTGCAAGTAGAAGGCAGTTTTTCTGTTTGAAGCCCTGAGATAAAGGCCCTTGTGGAGGGTGCCCTTTAATCTTTGGGGTGCACAACATCGATCACACATTGGACACTTCTTGGAGGAGAAGTTGAGTATGATTATAATATGCCTCCTAGATATATGAAAAGAATATTTGTATTCATTATAATATGCCACTTGGTTAGGATGATTATAATGATGAAAGTGGGCTTGTTGTGGTTGTCGAGGTTTTTGATCGTGCCGATTGGGTCCGTCGATAGCACCATCTGCTCATCATCGACGCGGTTGCAGACCTCCTATTCGATCTCTGCATCTTACCTGAGGGACGAAGACGGCGCCGATTACAGCGTCATGTATAATTTATCTGGGTGATGCTCTCGGTCTGTCTGTAGAGAAAACATTCGCTTGTTTGCTTCTTTGCCGTATTTAGGGTTTTGCCCGATCGAATCGTGCTGTTTTTTCGCATGACTGTGCGACCTACCAGACCATGGTCGCTTAGGAACATTATATAGTAGAGAAGAGATAGAAATCGTCCAATACTTTCGGCATCTCGATAGATACATCATCGTCTTCTTGATCAATTTTAAGAGGTACTCAAATCTGGCTTCGACTTTAGTCAGCTCATTTAGGATTTTTTTTGTGAGGTGCTCATTTAGGATTACCCTTGTTATCTTTCGCCTGACAAGTGTTACGTCTTGTAATTATCAAATAGATGGCCCCTGAGAGGGTGGTATGGTTTAGTGTACCTCGTATCGGAAAAAAAATAGGAAGACAGAGAAAGAGTTTTTTTTAGAACAACTACCCCTACCTTTATTATAACATCAACGTACGAGGAATACATACGCCCGCAGGCGGATCAATAAGCCAAACATATCGCCCTACCGGCGAAGACATCACACTGTGAGCCAGCATGTGAGGTTCTTTATTGGAGCTTCGTCGCTCATGCACGAAGCATGTCTCGGCAAAACCCCTTGCTGTCGCCTTTATTTCATGCAGAATGTGGCTGTATCTCGCAAGATTTTGCTCCTTCAGCGAATTGATCACTGATAGGCAATCACTAGCCACTCGGAGGCGAGACAACAAAAGGTCCTGTGCAAGATTTAGACCCTCCCTGACCGCCATCGCTTCCAGGACCTCCGGGTCAGTAACGCCATAAAAAATGACAGCAGATGCGCCCAGATACTCGCCAGTTGCGGTCCTTGCCACTGCTGCAACTGCGCCTCGCTCCTTCTTCCTCGCTACTCCGGCATCAATATTCAGTTTGACCACCCCATCAGGCGGGGCAATCCAAGCGAGTCTGTTAGGGGAGGGGGCTCCCCTAGTTTCTCTCCGCTGCTCTGGTTTCGCAAGTTGGTTCAGCTCCGAGATAAATCTCTCGACAAAACAATGCGTACTCAGCGGACTCTGGAAGATCCCTTCATGTATGGCCTTCCGTCGGGCATGCCACAATGCCCACAATGTTACGCACATGCGCGTCAGCTGATCATGGGGAAGCGTATCGATCATCATGAATAACCAGTTACGCGCTCCAGGTTCCCGATGCTGGTTCATATGTTCCACCATCTCCTCGTCTGTGAGGGCCCAAACACAACGAGCCATGTTGCAGTCGAGTAGCGAGTGAATCCACGAGTCTTCTGCTCCACATATGCCGCAAGAACTCGACGGCGCTATATGGCGTTCGTGCAAGAGGTCCGCAGTGGGTAGCGACGGCCTCGCCAAACGTCACAGAAATGATTTCAGCTTAGCAGGAATTTTAATCTTCCACAGGGTTGTCCAGCTATTCTGCAGCCCCCTGGAATCAGAACTTGCTGCCGTGCCATCTAGCCAGGCCTCTCGCTTACTTTTCGTGCCAGCAAGCATCCTATACGCCGATCTCACACTGAAGATCCCACGCGTATCATAATTCCAAGCCCAAAAATCTGCTTGTACTCTCGTACTAATTGGTATGGTCTTGATCACTTGCACATCCATCGGCAAAAACCAAGTCTGTAGCTTCACCATGTCCCACTGCCCGGTTGTGTGATCAATCAACTCAGATACTCGCTGCGGTGGATCTGCAGCGATACATGCAACTGGTCTCAACATCCCATCTCTGGGTAACCAATTGTCGTTCCAAGGGTTCGTTTCAGCTCCTGTACCAATGCGCCGAATCAGCCCTTGAGCTAGAACATCCCTCCCTTCTAGGATAGCTCGCCAAACATGCGATGGCTTAGACCCTAGTTCGGCTTTCAAAAACTCCGTGTTCGGGAAGTAAACTGCTTTAAGAATCCTTGCACTTAAAGTGTCTGGATTTTGAAGAATACGCCACCCTTGTCGGGCAAGGAGTGCAAGATTAAAAAGCTCAATATCACGGAAACCCATACCTCCTTCCGATTTTGGCTTTGTCATATCATCCCACGAGACCCAGCAAACTTTCCGTTTGCCGTTCTTGGATCCCCACTAGAAATTTCTCAACAATGAATTAATATGCTCACAGAGTCCACGTGGTAGCTTGAAGCATGACATGGAGAATAAAGGAATTGCCTGTGCTACTGATTTTATCAAGACTTCTTTTCCCCCCACAGACAAGCATTGCTCCAACCAACCCTGTACCCTCTTCCAAATTCTATCTTTCAGGTACTTGAAGGCCCCATTTGATGACCGGCCAACATCGGAGGGCATACCCAGGTACTTCTCGCTTAGTGATTCATTTTGAACATTGAGAATCAACTTCAACTCTTGCTTTACTATTTTCGGGCAGCGTTTACTGAAGAAGATAGAAGATTTATCAAGGTTCACACGCTGACCCGAGGCATTGCAATAAGCATCCAGTGTATCTCGGGCATCCCGAGCACTTTCTCCATTTGCTTTGATAAACAACAGGCTATCATCTGCGAAAAGAAGGTGATTAACTGCCGGGGCAGAAGAAGCAACCTTTAATCCTTGGAGGCTTGATGATTCACTTCTAGCTTTTAAGAGGCACGAGAGGCCCTCCGTTGCTAACAAAAACAAATATGGCGAGATTGGATCTCCTTGACGAATACCTCTGGAGGGCTTAAACTCATGTAATCGCTCTCCATTAAACAGAACCGAGAAAGTGACCGTGGTCACCATTCTCATCACCATCTCAACCCATGTTTGGTGGAAGCCCAACTTTAGCATGATCTTCTTTCGATACTCCCACTCCACACGGTCATAAGCCTTTCGCATATCTAGTTTTAAGGCGCAAAACCTATGCTTCAGCGCCTTGTTTCTCTTCATAAAATGAAGGCACTCATATGTAGTAATTATATTGTCCGTTATCAATCTCCTTGGAACAAATGTTGACTGCTCATCCGAGATGACCGCTGGAAGCACCTGCTTCAGTCTATTTGCTAACACCTTCGACGCAATCTTATAAATGCCATTGCACAAGCTAATCGGTCGAAATTGCCCAAGCTCTTCCGGTTTACCAACTTTCGGAATCAGAACAATGAATGTTTTATTAAACGAGGAAGGATCATCCTCTCCCCGCAACACCCGCAACACAATATTTGTGACCTCTTCACCACACAACCCCCAATGGCGCTGGAAAAAATGTGCAGGGAGCCCATCCGGCCCAGGGGCTTTCGTGGGAAACATCTGAAAAAGGGCCTCTTTGACTTCCTTATCTGTGATCATCGAAATCAAACCCTTGTTCATCTGCTGAGTTACCTTGGCCGGGACATGATCGAGCACAGCTTCCATGTTATTTGTGCCTTCTGACCTGTATAGATCAGTGTAAAATTCATTTGTAAGACCGGCCATCTCCCTCGGATCCTCAGTCACCTCGCCTGTAGGTTTCCGAAGACGAGTAATCTTGTTCTTCCTCTTTCTCTGGCTAGCACGCAAGTGAAAAAACTTAGTATTTTTGTCGCCCTCTGCCAGCCATTGAACTCTTGATCGCTGACGCCACATAACCTCCTCTCGATGATCAAGCTCGATGAGGCGATCAACGACCTTAATTTCCGCATGGGTAGGACCCGTGCGTGCTGGATCCTCGCGGAGCATTTTCAGCTCGTCCCGAAGACCACGTATTTCCATTCGGACACTCCCGAACGTATTCCTCCCCCAGCTCTGCAAGGAGCTAGTCACCAACACTAGTACAGAACGACACATCGGATACCCCTCTATGGCAACGGCAGGAGTTAGGCGACGGTAAATCGCGACATCCCCCACGTGCCCGCACTGGGCCGTAAAGCAGGCCCACAACAAAAGCAATGGGTGAATAGTGGAATATATGTTGGCAACGGAGTTTGGTTTAACTCCGTTACCGATGTGTGCTCATCGCACACGGACAGTTTCGTAATCTCCGTTGCCATTAGAAGCAGCCCGACAGCCGGCCTATAAGAACCTACTATGCCCTTCACTCTCACTCTCACTGTCTCACTTCCAACCCTAGCCGGCGCTGGTAGATCTCCTCTCTCTCCACTCTCTCGCACTCTCTCGCATGGCTTCCACCGTCGGCGCTGGTAGATCCGGCCATCGCGGCCGTGGCCGCCCCACCCTCCGGGCCTTCAGGCAGCAGCAACGTCAGCTGGTGTTGCGGGACGAGCTTGCGAAACAGGCCGCCGCCGATCCGGCCCCCGCGGGCCGGTCCCGCAGCCTTGGCGCTTGTCCGCACGGCGAAGGCTCCGGCCGCACCCGCTCATTTGGCCACCATTGCAACTACCGCGAGATCCGCCAGGCGATGTACCCCGGCCGCCATCCGTCTTCCTCCTCCTCCTCCTCCTCGTCCTCCGACGAGGAGGAAGAGGAAGAGGAAGAGGAGGAGGATCGTGATCTGGAGATCGCTTGCCAACTCTCCCGCGCCGATTTCGAGCGCGAGGACGCCAAGCGTCGTCAGGGCGAGGCCGATCTGGAGGCGGCGGTCCTCCTCTCCGAGGCGTCGACCCAGGTCGAACGCGCCGAGGAGACGGTCTACCAGTCTGACCTCCGGGCCGCCATAGCCCTCTCTTTGGTCCACGGCGAGGGCAAGGCGCCGCCAGGGGAGGCCGGCGCTAGCTCCGTCGCCGGCGGCGACGCTAAGCGAGCCCGCCTCGCCTAATGTAAGACCCCAGTTCAGTAGGATAGCTGTTTTCTACTCACTCCGTTCCAAATTATTTGTCTCAACTTTGTCCAAATTTGCATGTATCTAGACATATTTTAGTGTAGAGATACATCCAAATTTAGACAAAGTTGAGACAAGTAATTTGGAACGGAGGGAGTAGTTGTAAGTAGCTAATTGTTTATCCATAGATTTGCTCTGTTTTTAGTAGGCATTATTTACACATAGATTTTAGCTGTTTTCTAGTTGTAAATAGCTAATTGTTTATCCATAGATTTGCTCTGTTTTTAGTAGGCATTGTTTACACATAGATTTTAGCTGTTTTCTAGTTGTAAGTAGCTAATTGTTTATCCATAGATTTGCTCTGTTTTTAGTAGGCATTGTTTACACATAGATTTTAGCTGTTTTCTAGTTGTAAGTAGCTAATTGTTTATCCATAGATTTGCTCTGTTTTTAGTAGGCATTGTTTACACATAGATTTTAGCTGTTTTCTAGTTGTAAGTAGCTAATTGTTTATCCATGGATTTTCTCTGTTTTTAGTAGGCATTTGCTCTGATTTTAGCTTTGTTTCTGTTGTGCCGATGATTAAAATTAGGTGACACCGTGTGATCCGGGGGTGGCGCTAGTGATCCTTGTGATATGCACAAATACACATCGATCTTGTGCATCCTACTTGGCTCGCTTGCTCCATCCCTGGAATTTGTGTGTCCAATCTACCTATATATGAGGCATTGTTTAGGCTATGTTCTAGTTGTAATTAGTTCTATATTTTCTGTAATGCCGATGAAGAAGCATATGTCTTGTGTATAGAGATGAAGGAGATTACATTTTAATTTTTTTCATCTCCTTTAGGGCGAGGAGGAAACCTGGAGACTATGCGGCGGCCGTGAAGACGTAGGAGCGGGGCTCCGTCCACACGGTCCACTGAAGCCGGCGCCTCCAGGAGCAAGACTTTTGTGCAGTACTAAATAGCTAGAAGAAGACCACGCAATGAAGCTGGGCGAAGAGGAAGGTGAAGAACCGGCGGCCGTCAAGCAGGAACCACAGGGCTCCGTCGACGGTGCAGCAGGCGTCACCGGCTTTTTTTTTGTTTCCTTTATCCCTCATTACAAACGGTAAAAAACTAATCTCCGTATCTGATGTAAAGACTAACGGTTATATATTATGCCCGTTGCTAAACTTATTGCAAACGATAAAAATCTCCGTTGCCATTGTGAGGCTTCACATCAGTGACAGAGGCGGGGACACGGACCCTTTCTCCGTTGCCGAAGGGGTTTTTGGCCCGTTTCCGATGTGTCGTTCTGTACTAGTGCAAGGTCAGCTTTTCCTGTAGTTCTTCCAGTGTCGATGCCTTACCATGCTGGCACCACATCTGTTCTAGTGTTTGCTGAAACTCCTCGTGGCGTTCCCACATAATTTCGTAGCGGAAAACACCATCACCCTCTCGGCGTTGTGGTGGCCGAACCTGTTCCTCCCATGTAACCAGAATAGGACAATGGTCGGATGATGCCGCCGTGAGGTGGCGAACTGTAGCAAGAGGGAATCGAGTGCACCAATCTGTTGTTGCTAGCGCCCGGTCAAGTCTCACTCTGCAAAAAGTCCCCCCCTGCAACTTTCTTCTCATAAGTCCAGCTATTTCCTTGGTAGCCCAAGTCCTGTAACCCGCACACATCCACCATGTCACGAAAGCCAGCGATTTGTGCATGGCTTCTCTCCTGAACCACCACATGTTCATGACGATGGGGTACCTCATTAAAATCCCCTAGACACATCCAGGGTAGTGATGACGCCGAACGAATATATTTGAGCATGTCCCAGGTTTTGAATCTCTCGCTCGTCTGTGCTTCCCCATCGACAGCCGTGAGGCGCCATGGGTCCTTCCCTTCTTCAGTCAGAATTACATCAATATGATACTGCGAAAAGGGCAAAATATCAATCTCTGTATTACTCGTGTTCCAGTACAACCCAAGGCCGCCACTGCGTCCCGAATTGCTGACCGCAAAACATTTATCAAATCCCAGAGATCGAGCTAAACCTTCCACCCGTGTCTTGTGTAGTTGAGTTTCTAATAAGCACAACACGGTAGGGGCGTATTTCTTCGCTAGATTACGAAGCTCCCTCACTGTCGCGTCGCCGCCTACACCGCGACAGTTGTAAGACATGGCACTCATTGCGCTTGGCGATCCTCTGACACGGAGGCCGCCACTTCCTTGTTACTAGACTCACTTCCCTCCAGGCTATCCTTCTCAGCCGATTGCTTCTTCTTACCATTTGCCACCTTGCTCATCTTCTTTTCCCTCGCCCAAAAGCTCTCAGCCATGGCGATCCGAGTTGGTTCGTTTCCGTCCACGAGACCCTAGCCGCCCCCCACGATCTACCAAGGCCGGGCAGCCAGACAAGCTGCCCCCTGAATCAGCCCGAGCAGGTGGGTGGCCGGAGAGGATGGAACGTGAAGAACGTCGGTAGCCTTCGGTGGTGATCGAAGATCGCCGCCGGAGTCGCCTTTCCTAGGTTAACCCTAGTCTGTCTAACCCTTTGCACGGCTGCAATGACTGGAAGACAGAGAAAGAGTGGAAGAAGAAAATATAGTAAGGAGATATGTGGGCTTGAGGCCCAGTTGGTTCCCGGTCCGGTGCTTGGGTGAGATCGGTCCGAGTTCGGCTCGTTGCGGTGTACTCTTTTTTTTTTTTGAATTTTTCCACCGCATATATTAGGTCAGCAAGCCGACTCATTAAAACCCTGCCAGTCCCTTTCGGTACCCTGGTTAGGGAAAGAGTGCGTCTTAAACTTGCTGCCTCCAATCAACCACAAGTTACATCATTACATCGTTTACCAAACTACTGATCAACCAACCCGGAGGTTCGTTAATCCAATTAGATGAGCTTCTATTACAAAAACTAAAGCTAGCTATCTCATGAGCTACAGAATTGGCCGTTCTTGACACATGCTTAAATTTTACCCTTCCGATTGTAGTCGCCAAGTCGACACACTCCGCAAAGATTGCCGCTGCTGCATCCCACCATTGAGATTGGCGGTGTACTCTTTGATTCCTCTAGTAGTCTATATATATCGCGATCGAGCAGCCGCCTTGATCCCGACGAAGAACATGGACAAGTCCCTGGTGGAGGCGTTGGACGACGAGAAGAACCAGGTCTCCACCATGACGACGGTGGCGCCGGTCGAGAGCGGGAAGGACACGGAGGACACCTGCGCTGAATCTGGCAGGTATCGGCTTCCTGATGAGTACGTCCGTTCCATCCTGGCCATGACGAGAACGCCGCCACGCGAAGACATGCGCATTCTCCAGACCCCCAACCTGGCGGAGCTCCTGGGTGTCTCCGAGGAGTCGCTGGAGGAGGACCGGCGGCGGTTCTACGGTGAGGCAGCTGCCCGTTCCAAGCGGATCAACGACGACTTAGAGCTGTTCCAGGACAAGGTCTGCAAGGAGTGGGAGCGCCAGGGCTACGTCGAGGTGGACGATGAGTACTTGGACAATTTGGCAAAGATGCAGGCTTACGACAAGGAGCTGTGGAAGGACTATGACTGGACTGGCTTCGAGTTCTCTGACCCCGGCGACCCAGATTACGCTTGCTGGTATGAGCCAGTGGAGAGGGGCTTTGAATTGCGATATAACTGTAGATATGTATGTATGATGGTGTGAGAAGATGGTCTCTCTGGTCCATCGTACGTTTCCAATATCTGGTTACGCCCATCTATGTTACTGAACCATCGATGTATCTATCTATTTCTGCACTACTCCTAAACTAAGTTACGTTTGGGGCCATTGTTGCAATTCATTGGCATTGGGGAACCAAGTTAGCAATGTGTATGGTGCTTAACTCAATTCTGCAATGTCTTTGGTCTCTCGACTCCTATGCCAGACGATATGCATGTTTCTATCTATATCTTACTATTTGTCTCTCAAAACAAAGTAAACAGTGCATTGCACAAAAGTGTCCTCCCCTGGTACCAAATGATGCTAGTGCTATGGTTTAGTTTGTAAAGATCTTCTCTTTCTTGTATTTACTGCTGTCTCCCATGAAGAGTAGGATTTAATAGGCGATCTCTTTCTGAGTAAAATGTGATGCTATAGTAAGTTACTACCATGGTGAACAGTTTCAGGCTGCCATTAAAAGGCAGTTTATATCTGTTTGAAGCCCCGATGTAAAGGCCCTTGCATATAGCTAACCAAACGGGCCACCCTGAAGCACGGGTTTTTTGGGCCGGCATGGGCCAGCTTAAATGGGCCGCGGCACGACACGGACCCGTTAGTGCCCGGGTGGCTCCTCGATGTGAAGGCCGACACTGCATGACACGATTAGCTAATTATTAATTTATTTTTTAGATTTTATAGCTATTTTAAAAAATTTATAGCTATTTTTGGGCCGTAATCGTGCCTAACCCGGCCCGTTGGGCCTTATTAGTGCTAATGGGACGTGCTGAGACTGAGTTCGCAGCCCGTGGACCAGCACGGCACGATTAGTTATCGTGTCTAAGGGGTCGTGCCTTAACTAGGCCAAGTCACCCGCGACGGGCCGTGCCGTGCAGCTTAGCCTTGGCGAGGATGCACGTTAATCTTCCGGTCCACAACATCGATCACACATTGGAATGATATTGCTTATTATCTGATTCACATATTTCCATGGGCGCCTAAAAAAGGATTTAATCTAATAACCGTTCTAACTCTGATACATCACCAAAGTACTTTGTTGGCTAAATTACTTGAACCAAATTGCTATTTTTTGTACTTGAACGATACCACAAAACTAGGAAATGCAACTAGATTGCAACAAACCGTTATATCTTGCGGCGATCACATCTAAATCATATTTCCCAACACTATAGTTCACTAAATATGTTTGGAAATTGCAGAGGTAACAACAGAAATAGACAAACAATTAGCAAAATCACATAATCCTGATTCCATGTGGCCCTGGCGTTCGCCCTCCTGGCGGTCGTCGGCTTGAATTTGGGGAGAATCAGAAAATCATGGGAAAATTAGACATTTTGCAAAGATAGCTACACCATCGATCGAGCCAGGAGTGACAAAAGATGCACATCTCACCATGTCGTGCTCCAATGTATGATCCACCTGAAGGTTAACATGCCAGGGACATTTGGCTTCACACCTATTGATCTCTTGGCTTCAAACACGCAGATAAACTGTCTTTTGATTGCAGCGTCGAATTGTTCATGAGTCGGCAACTTGCTAAAGCAGCAAAGTTTACACGGATAGACATCAGCTGATAAAACCACTAGCCAAAACAACTACGAGGTCTTTACAAACTCAACCACACTAGCATCCTTGGCCACCAGCACAGTTTGGGAGTGCATTGCAAGGTTGCTTTGTTCTGATAGACTATTACAGAATAGAAACATGCATATCGTTTAGCACAAGGAGTTGACCAAAAACATTGGGGACTTGAGGACCAGACACATTGGTTCACCAATGCGAATAAATTGCAACAATGCTACAATGACAATGACATGGCAAGAGCAAACGGAACAGAAAATTGGTCACAAACAACTTATGTTTAGGAGTAGTAATAACTACATGGATGGTTCAGTAACATAGATAAGGACCTGAGAGACAATATTCTACAATAACATATCTGCAGTTCAGTCGTACTTGACAAGGCAAAACCCTTCTGGGTCTCCCTCGCGGCAGTGCTCATACAAGCTAGCATAATATGGGTCGTTGGGGTCAGCATACGGGAAGTCACAGTCTTGCTCCTCCCACAGCTCATCGCTCAAGTTCTGCTTCTTGATCATGTTGGTGATGTACTCCTCGCCCACCTCGACATAGCCCTGGCGATCCCACTCCTCACGGATCCTCTCCTGGAACTGCACAAAGTTGTCGATGATCCGCTTGGAACGGACGGCGTCCTCACCATAGAATTGTTTGCGATCCTCCTCCAGCGACTCCTCCGTGACACCGAGGATCTGCGCCAGGTTGGGGGTCTGGAGGTAGGGGATCTCTTCATGGGGCGGCACCCTCGGCATGGCCAGGATTGAACGGACGAAGGCATCAGGAAGACGATACTTGCCGTTTGCGCCAACAGACACATCCCACCACCCGTTCTCGCCGTCCGCCGGCGCCTCACTTATGGTGGAGTTCTCGCCGTCCACCGGGGCATTCTCCGTCTGGATCATGTCGATCGCCGCCAGCGGGGCCTCCTATCTTTTCGGTACGGAAGTCGTCGATCAACGCCGCTGCCTTGCCTGTCTGCACCGGCCAATACAAACCAAACCCCTGCGAGAGGAGGCGGCTCGATCGCTCGATCTATATTGAATAGACGAAACAAACCCAGCCGTACAGGGAACCAACTCAGACACGGATAATAGACATGATCGGGCGCCAACTGGGCCGCAAGCCCATCTACTTCTTATTCTCTTCTCTTCTTCTTCCCCTCCTTCTCCTTTGTTTTCTTGGACCACGGTGATATTAACGGATTTTTATAATCTTAACTAGCTTGAGTTTGCTAGAGATTTCTCCATATGACTTCATCCTGACCTTCACCAGTCAACCTGACACTATGAAATACACATAAAGAGTATATACACACCTGCTACAGATACGGAAAATTAAGCTCGAGGTGAAAGCATTATGAAATATTTGTGCTGATAGCCTTGTTGATTTGACATACGCACACAAATTCCTAAGACACGAGATGTGATGTCCCATACAAACCGACTGGACTGAATCGACTAAACTGAAGAACATGCAATTCGACATTAATAACCACCATGCTTGGATGTAGATACACATCGCCAAAAATATTTGATATGCAATTTTTATCTTGAGGGCGCCCACGACATTAACGTCCGCCCCGCGTTCGAATTAGATATTGTCTCCAGGAGCACTATCGTAAACTTAATCGATGTTACATCCGCTGCCCATTGCCAGTGCAACCACTATGATCCCCTCCTTGGTGTTTTTCTGCAACAAACAAAAATTTGTATCATAAACAACATCAGAGAAAAAGAAGAAAAAAATCATCTATTGATGAAAAAATACGGCTCTAGTAGAACACAACAAAAGAGGGGATGCTGGATATTTATTTGCCCAAGTCCATGACATCATTTTCGAAACATAACGATCATGAAAACACAACTAAAAACATAAAGTAAATAAAAATGTCATAAATTTGCTCTCGACCATAAAAAATCAGCCCTGCTATGTGGATCCATAAAGTCAAAAATGTTTGAACTAATTATATTTACATTGGAAAACCTACCTAGTGAGACAACACATAGGATACTTAATTAGCAGCTCTAACAATTGGCGAAGCTATCTTTATGTCAGGGGGCACTGTTCCCGTCCCCTCAGACTTTGGAGAAATGTAGGATGATTTCAAAGGACTTGGATGCAAAAAGAAAGTCTTTTGCCCTCAAACCATTCTTGTCTTCTTCTAGTCTAAAATTCATCATAGCTAATTATTCTTCCTTGAGATTGGCACGTCTTCCTTACAAATAAAATTGGAAATGTATCTATTGTGCACCTACTCAAAGCAGTCAACCTGAACTTCCATAGATATGCATGATGGTCGACTGGTGGGGATTATCCTTAAACATTATATCTGCATGGGGTTCCTTTTTGAAATTTTAAAATAGGCATCGAAACAAGGTTTGTATTGTCGCTTGAGAGCACCGGTCAATTCAACAATTGGGTCTGTACATGTCAGACACGGATGCCATAGCCCGAGATATTGACCAAACATGGCCGATATCTCTATCGCAAAAGTTCAGGGACCTTACCATCCAATTTGAAACCTTTTCCCAAAAGATGTGATTTACATAAACAATAAAAGGTCATTCACTTTGAAATTGTTGCTAATATATGAATCCAATATCTTTGCACTTTCTAGTAGAATACCACATATTCGGAAAACCGAAAACCTCTTGGTCCTGGTCATTTTGTAAACTGAAAAGTTAAAAAATCTATTGCAGAGACCTAACATAAATAAGAAATAGATCAGGGCAAAACTTTAGCTAGGCAGATACCACCCCCATGGTACAACCAAATCAAATACCTATAGATCCATATTCAGTCACATATCAATAGCCACCTAATACCCTATTTGCAAACCCTAAAAGTAACTCATAGCTATGAAATTGCTAGACACTAATGAACAATACATGTAGTACATGCAGTTTCTCATTTTTGTATGTGTTGCGGTCCCTTCTTGAACTCTTAGGATATTAGTTATGTACTTTTTTTTATTGGCGGCTTTTATCATAATGAGTTTTCTCACGAGGCATTTGGTCTAATGGCTTTCCTTTTTACCAGCCTTTTATACAATGATAAAAAAAGGTTATATCCATCGATCGATGCAGAGGTGAGGACTTCTTTACCCTATTCAAAAAACTAAAACAAGTCCTTATGTATACAACAATATAACAAGAATACAAGATGTAGCAAATATTTAGAAAATTTACTAATGTGAAAGGGCTTGCATCATAAATACACCAATATGATTTTATTGCCTTCATGGTTTTGATTAGTCATTTTCGTGGGTCGTTTATAAGTAATGGTACTGTTTTCAGAATTCAGAATAGTGGTAGGAAGTAGAAACTATTTATGCAGAACACAACATGAGTTTAGGAACCGTTTGACTTCCCCAGCTCGATCAAAATATTCATGATTCTACACAAATGACTTGCCGACATGGTAAGCTAGCTAGCTACTAGCTGGCCTCTTCCGTTGCTAGTTGACCACACCGGATGTCGGTGCTTCAGGTTTCGCGCCCGCTGGCCTCGTTATTCCGCGCGGCATCTACCTGCGTAGCAAAACCTAGGAACCGCGCAAACAAGGCCATTAAACTAGGGTTTCAGGCTTGTCACATCACCAATCTCCACGCGTGTGTGTACGTCCTCGACCTCGATCACAAACACCCATGCATGGACGTAGCTAAGAAGCATCATTCACACTATTCACACTGCCGGCCGTGCTCAAGGTCCAGCTAGCCTTCTCTGCTGAATATGTGGTTTGACCAGCATAAATGTGGTCGGATGCCTCTCTAGTTATCACATCTGCTGAAGGCTATATATAGTGAAAGACTGAAAGTATCCCGTGCATATGCATCCCACAAAGAGAGTTAGCTAGCACCTCCAGTTAACAAGCAAAGTTAGTTAGCTAAATTTAGCTTGTTAGCTATTTGCTAGTTACTGGAAGATGAAGAAATCGGCGGTTGTTGCTGCGCTAGCTCTCGTCGTCGTTGTCACCGCCACGGTGCTGCCGGTGGCGACGGTGGCCGCTGCGGCACGGCCGTCCGAGTACACGTACCAGGAGGACGTGACCACCAGCTTCGTAAAGAGCTTGGGGACGTTCTCGGTGACCGTGTACAAGCTCGCCCACAGGCTGAGCATGTACTACGACAGCACGTCCCAGTGCTGGTCCTTGACGTCCGGCAGCGCCGGCAGCAAGTGCTATTGGATGGAGCTCACGGCGAAGAACGGCGCCGGGGCCAAAGGCATGTACGTGTCCACCTTGTGCGGCATCCCTGGGTCGCAGACGTGGAAGCTCCTCAGCTTCAACACCACCAACTGAAATACCCAAGCTACTGGGAAGGTATCACGCGGTTCATAGTGAGAGACTCTGTCGCGACTTGTAACTGATTAGTTTTGCCATGTCAAGAATGATACCCTTGACGGTGTCTTTTGGCGACTAGTAACTCGATTTTTGTATTTCATATATCTCATCATGATGTACTTCTATTTTGTGAAATTAATAAGTGGCTACTTACTTAGCCACGCTAATATTCTTTTTTATCCATGAGCGCATAGACAATGAATGCCATTGTTATTGAACTATAATTCTAAATGGAGACCGAACTCCATGTAGCCGGAACTTATTTTTTTTAGAAGAAAACATTCATGCACATATGGCTGGCTAATACTCTAATGTATAAAGTTTAGTCGAACTATGGTTTTATTTGTGGTCTAACGAAAAAATACAAATGTGAAGACAAAATAAGCATAATTTAAATCCCTACTTGAAGCAACATCTGTGTAAGAGAAACTCTTGCTAATCTTTTGTGTTGTAAAAGACTTTATGGGATCGTAAAATCGGTGTAAGAACAACTCTTACCGTGAAACACTTTTTTCGTATGGTGTACTCTCCCTAGCGGGGCATCGTAAAATCAGTACTGCAAATGAAGACAACTAGGGACCACATGTCAGTGTCCCGTCCGCTCTGATCTGGCTCATCTTGCTCATCTGTTGTAGGGACGATCTGGCAAAGAACTTGATATAGTCAGGGTCGGCGTTAGCCCTAGCGTGGCATGAGATGCTTGCATCATCCATCTTGGCATGTCGTCTTTGTTGCTGCGGTCGGAGGAAATCCGCACCTATCCTAGCTCATGAGGTAGGAGCGTTGTCGGCTATATGGCTTGTAGTACTTTGGGCGCCCGCCTCCTTGGCTCAATGTGTTCGTCTGCCAGCACGCAAATGCAATTCTCCACTAGCCTCGTGTGTGATGCCGCCATTGCCATTGTTGGCGGAGGGCACTAAGTTTCACTTTCACCGGCCTGTCAGGTACGTTGATTGGCCGCAATTACCTTGGTCCTGGCGGATATGGGTATGAGGTGGTTCAAAGGCTACATGATCTCCAGGGGATCTATGTTCTAGCAGTGTACAAAGATCAAAATAGATGGGGTGAAGACGATGTTGCACATCACATTGGGCGAAGTTTCTCTTGCGTGGTGTTGTTCACGTCAAAACCGTTCTCATGACGAATGTGTGCTTGGCGATCAACAATTTGCAAGTGGGGGCGGCAACACATGATGGTTTCGGTTTTAATGATGCTTATTGTGTTGAGTGTCAGACTGTGGGGGTAAAACCGTTGTTCAGACCTTTATTGGTTTTAGCTGGCAATGGTGATCTTTTGCCTCATAGCTTGTTGAAGGCATTGTCTAAAGATTGTGACTCTCTCTGGGTGAAAACCCAAAACCTGACTATGATGGTTTGATCGAGCAACGAAGAATCTTGTACATTAATTGTTCTTTTCCTGAAATCGTTGCTGATGGAGAAGCACTTTCAGCACTTTAAAGTTGGCAATGTAGGTAGCGTGAGTAACAAAGTGGTGCATTGTTCACCGTGGTTAGATAGTAGCAAGTGGCGGTGGTATTTTGGTTACGGGAGCTAACGCTGCCGGTTTTGTAAATTGTACTTTGAAAATCAAACAAAATATCACGTCTATGTGTCGACAATATATATGCTCTCAAAGTCGTTTCACGAAAAGCGGATATTCTTGTGGCGTGTGTAAAGAAACAAAATTTGGTGCTAAATAATGTTTTTCATGGGACTTCTTTTTGTCTTTCCTACACATGCCAAAAACAAAAATCAATTTTCCATGAAATTGGCGTGGGCACATATAATGCCATGATGTACACTTCACATTTTTGTCAATTTGAAATGTTTCTGGTGGCAGGAACAGATGCTCACATGTGTCAAAATGAAACTCCTCAAGTCTCGGGCTTTCCCTTAGAAACCAGAGGTAGGCATGTCCGGTAATTAATAAAAAGAAAGGAAAAACTGAGGTAGGCGTAGACAATTTTTTTTATTTATGTGGGCAGCTGGAGTCCTGTCCGGCTCGAGTCGGGCTCGTACCGTTACCTAGGGTTTTGTCCATGTATTAGATCGAGGTCGAGCCCGTGCCCGATACAGCAGTATCCCCAATCAATACATCGAAGACGGGAATCTGTCGGCGATGGCCTGTTCCGACGAGCTGGTGATTTCCGAGGTGGTGATCCAGATGGAGAAGATGCGCAAGGCCTGGTCGTGGTGGTAGAGGAGTTAGAGATACAGAACAAAGGCAGTGGATCAAGGGAGGCCATGGCTGTCGACAAGAGGTCGGTAGAGGCCCTCGTAGAGGCGTTGGTCACGCTGGTCGAGGCCGAGAAGCAGGCGGAGAGGTCAGTTGTCGACAGGATCTTGGATGAGTATCAGTTTGTGGATCTCTTTGAGGAGGGCACTGACGACGAGGTGGACGAGGAGGACCTCAAGAAGGCCGCCGAGCTGCACGGATACATCAGCGGGATGTGGAAGGAGTGGGCAGACCGCGCCGTGCGCGACGGCATCATCCAATTCGCTGACCCCAGCGACCCAGATTGCCTCGTTGCCTGTTAAAATCATCATGTGTTTGCTCAGCTCGACTTCGACAGAGAGGAGGGGTACAATACAATACATATGGTGGCTCTAGCTTGAATTAATCCAACCAGGAAAGATTGGTCTGTCTGGCCTGGTCTGGTACAATGTCATGTATCTATCTATGTCAACTCTGTGTGCGTGTGTGTGGATTGCAGCTAAGTTCATTGTTATCTGTGTTACTTAACCATCCATGCCTGTATCTATCTGTGTTATCAGTACTCCAAAACTAAGTTATTCTTGGCAATTAATCTTCTCTTTCATGTTGCCATATGATTGTTGTTTTCCGAGTAATCGGTCTGGTGCCTTAACACTCACTGCCTGCACTAGGTTTCGTCGGTCTCTTTGCTTTAGGGAATACATACCTATTGATACAATTAACTTTGTACTGAAGTGTTCATCAACATCTTCTTGCTGTTTTGGCTAGAGTAGCTTGTCCCAAGACTGAATGCTGCTTCCTATAAGTCTATGGGTTGCTGGACATATAGAATGGCGCACCTTGAAGGCCACGTGCTGTAGCCACGGTTCATACCGGACAAAATTTCCGATTTTTAAAAAATTTAATGTATTTTAACCAAAAAATCACCAAATTTTAACAAAAAAAATGAATTTCCGAATCTTGGTAACCGGTCGGGATTTTGCGGTAACCATGGCTACCGGAAATCCCGATCCCCCTTGGGATTTTTTACATCCGTATCGAAAACGTTGGTTGTAGCACAGACTTTTGTCATAGGTAGCCTTAGTTTTAATGCAACCAAGAAGAACATGCAAGTGCTATATTGTCATAGGTGCTTTATGGTCCTACCACACCCGGTTTTGGTTACCGTTTTGAAAAAAATCTCGGAGGGGGTCAGGATTTCCGGTAACCACGGTAACCGGAAATTACCGGTAGTTACCGGACGAGATTCTCTCTCAACAATTGAAATTCAAACTTACAATGATAAACAAAACAGATTTTGGAAGGAAATTTTTGTCTCAGAAAATTACAGGTAGTTACCGGACGAGATTCTCTCTCAAAAATTGAAATTCAAACTTAAAACAATAAAAGGCAGATTTTGGAAGGAAATTTTTGTTTCAAATTTAAACATACCAGGATTTTTCAGCCGGTAAACTCATTTACCAGAGGAGGCCGAGAAATCCGGTATCGCTGTAATTCGATCGGTAACCAAATTCCTGATAATTAAGAGTTCCCTCTCTTACCACTTAAATGGATCTAGTTGGTTGGGGAGGCGTTTGATTTCCCTCTCTATACTGTTCAATATTTGGTCCAGACCAAAGCCACTCAATGCTCACGTCTCCCACCACGAGCATCCAAGAGGGGATTCATTCCTGCAGGGCCCAAACTTAGCCCAGCTGCATGTCCTAATCTTTTTTGTGTAGCACTGTACCTGTACGTTGTTTGATGCATGGAGGTCGAACATACACCACTTGCCCGCTGGCTTATAAACTTAATCAACTATTTTTAAGTTTGAATAAGTATTCAAAAATACGAGGATTTACAATACCAATAGATTAAAATAGATTCATTGGAATATACATTTTCATAATGTATTTATTATATATCATCTTTTTTGATATTATCTTCTATATATTTGGTCAAATTTACAAAAGGTTGACTTTTTTTACCAGGTTTGTATGTAACCTTTTTGGAATAGAGGGATTACTCAATAACATATAATTGAAGATTTCATTTGAAAAAACTAGACGGGTGATACGGTTTTAGTAGTACATGATTATTGGTTTAACAGTACATTTTAGTAGAACTAATGTTTGATTAATTTATATATTTGTAGGAAAACCACCAATTTGAGTTATATAATAATAGAGTGAATTTTTAGTTAATGTTTTTATGTGAATTTTCAAAGTATAGGGCCTGACTTCGCATTTCGCAGAGGTGCCCAGAATTGCTGGAGACGTCCCTAGTGAGACGTAAGGCTAGAACGTAGCGACTGGATAGAATAAAGATAAATTAAGGAGGCGTGATGGTGACTGCCGTCTCTTGAGGCATTGTGAGTCGGGTTTGGCGGAACAATTAGGAGAACTCGTTTTCCGTAAGCTGAGATAACCGTGTAACAAACTAAAACCTTGTTTGGGTGGGGTAACTAAAACATGGATAAGTAAAACAGGATTTCCAGAAACCCAGGAAAGTGCGTTTTGGGAAAAACGAGTATTAGTCGTTTTTCTACAAACCCGATTACACAAAACGCGATTACAACAACTTTTTCTCCGTCCTCAACAAACTCAGCGCGCCACTTCTTCTTTTTTGCCGCCACTCAGCGCGCCATTATTTTCAGCGCGCCTATATATTACGGACGCTGGACGCTGGAACATCAGCAAGGATATTGAAACCTAGATATATCCATGGCTGGGTACTGACGCCGGCTGGGATCGTCAATTCGCTGGCCATTGACGCCGGCTGCGACCACCGTTCCGCTGGCCGGAGAACAAGGACTCTCTTCTCGACCTGATCGCTGACGGAAGACAAGGGCTCTCTTCCTCGATCTGGTTGCTGACAGCAGATCTACAGGTATGATCCAATTCGTCATAAGAAATTGAGCAACATGTGCCATTTTGTAGCAAGAGTATTCATACTTTCTAGTAAATGAGCGCAACTGTAAAATAGAAATTGCAAATTTGTAGCAGTCGTGTGTTTACTTGAGTGATGAATAGACAATCCTTTTCCAGAGATCAGTCATGGATGTATTTAGAAATTTAGGTTCCAGTGCTATAGTGACAACCTGCAATACTCATCGGGGACAAAAAAACTAGATTGCTAATATGCTCCTAGACTTCATCTATCACTTTGCAGAACTTGGTTTGTAGTACGAATCTGATACTAGCAATTATTTTGTCGCTTTGTTTCCTTGTAGAAAAGTATGGACGATCAGGTCAAAAAGATTAAGAAGGAAAACACTGATAAGCAACCCACAAAGCGTCACATATGGAAATCTTCAGAGGACAAAATATTGCTCAATATACTAAAAGAGCAAACCTTAAATGGAGGGAAGGATGGAACAGGTTACACAAAGAAAGCATGCCGTGAAATCCAAGAACAGTTGAATAATTCAAAGGTAGACAAACTAGAGTTGCAACAAATAAAAAATCGTCATAAGTACTACAGGAGTTGCTATGCTACCATGGACAGACTTCTAAAACTCACTGGGTTTGGCTGGGATGATGAGGACAAAATGATCAAAGCAGAAGATGAAATTTGGGAGGATCTCATTTCAGTAAGTTTGCTCATAAAATTTATAGACCATTGCCATGTGTTATCGTTAACCAATAGACTAACAATATACTAATAAACTGCAGAAGGATAAGAGTATTCAAGAATACCGAGATAAAGTGTGGCCTAGTTGGGCAGACCTTCAAGACATTTGTGCTAGCTCTACTGCATCTGGAGTTGGTGCTATATCTAGCAAAGGGGAAGGTGAAACCACTAAAGCACAAATTGATCTAAATGAGGTAGTAGATCTTGAGTCCAATGAAGCAAATGAACCCTCTGCTGCTTGTCCTAAGAAGCCTGATTCCACTAAGAAAGATAAAAGTAAGAAGTTCATTGCTAGAGGATCACAAGATACTTCAAAAGGTCGAAAACGCACAGCTGATGATGCTATAACCGCATTAGATCGCCTAGCTGACGCATCACTGAGTATTGTTGAATCGAAGAAAAATGCAGCACAACAGATGGACGCTTACTCAGTGAAGTCATGTATGCAGATATTAAATAGCATTCCTAACCTTGAGGTGAAGAAAAAACTAAAAGCTGCACAAGCATTCGCAGATGGCAACCAAAGAGCGATTTTCATTGAGATGGATCAAGATACTCGTTCTCTTTGGATTGAAGAAGTTTAGTTTTTTGCTTGTATAACTCCGAAGAGATTTGAGATTTAGGTCATTTAGTTTTCCATTAATTTCTTGTACCAGTTTGCGTTCAGACAATCAATATCACTTAATATTTTCCATCAATTTCTTGTACTTGCTGATTATATGAATTATTCATTGTTCTATCCTAGTTCACTTTCTTGCACTTTGTACCTACTCCTCTTGTAAGCAAAAAATGCAGAAGTATTGTCCTGTTATTTAATAGAATTTATATCAGCTCGAGAACAATGCAAATTTGTACATACATATGTACAAGTTAACCGAGGTTACTATTTGAAATTTTGCAGAACCATGGAAAATATGGCCGAGGAAGAATTTTCTGATTCTGAGAAAATAATAATTAATAACATTTCTGCAGTGACAGTGTTCCGAGATGTGTTGTTCACTAGACTATTCAAAACATCTCGTAACACCTCGAAATTGACTGGTGCTCAAAAAACTAGAGAGTGGTTGGAAGGGCATCCGGTTAGATTTTATGAACAAGTTTTTAAGGTATATTTTCTTGCTGTAAAAATGGTTAGATTTCAACACGAACTTGTTCATAAAATCTAACCGGGCTCTAAAAATATTGGGCGACTCAAGGTACTACCCATACTTCAAGGTATATTTTCTGTCTCATGCACATGTTTAGTTAACTATGACTTCTAGCAATTTTAAACCTTAAATTCTTAGAGCTGATTATTGGAACAGAACTGCTTAGGAGCAATTGACGGCACACATGTTGATGCGAAAATCAAGCTTGATAAACAAACTCCTTATAGAAATAGGCATGGCTATATCTCTCAAAATGTAATGGCAGTCGTGTCATTTGACATGACATTTTCATACGTGGCTGCTGGATGGGAAGGTTCCGCATCAGATCAAGCTGTTCTACGGTGGGCTGTTACTAGTGGTGGATTTGTTGTTCCAGAAGGTAAATTAGAAATACATGAATTTACAAGCATGCAAGTAAAGTTCCTCTATATTTTCTTAATCATATAATAGTACTAATGTCTGCGTTATCAAACCTTAAATGTAGGAAAATTTTATCTTGTGGACTCAGGCTACGGAAATACTCCAAAATTTATAGCCCCCTATCGTGGAGATCGCTATCATATTGGTTCATTTCGTGGAAGTAACCGGCGATATAATAGTGCAAAAGATTTGTTCAACCACCTGCATGCCCAACTACGGAATGTTGTTGAACGGACTTTTGGTGTTCTAAAAGCTCGTTTTCCAATTTTAATCAGGAAAGGAGGAATTCCTTATCCATATAAAACTCAAGTCAAAATTGTTATGGCTTGTTGCATCATCCATAACTTCATAAGGAAGGTTAATCAACCTGATGAGTTGTTTGAGCTGTATGAGCATGGGGAAACACCAACAAATATCGATAATGGTGATCAAGAAGCTAGAGGACAGACACGAGAAGATGACCGAGTTGCTGGTGAGCGGATTCGTGGAGCCATCGCTCAACAGTTGTGGACTAATCACCAACAACGTAACAGTCAGCAAGAGGAAGATGAGGAAGATCGGCAATAAAGCACTACAAATATTTTGTCCTTCTTTATTTACAGGCACATTGGATAGGCTTATCATTAGAACTTTTCATTCATTTATAGATTCAGGAAATTACATTCAAAGCTTAATGCTAAAATAAATAGTTGATCTGTTCTCTGGTTTCATTTACCATACGCTTGCCTACTCCCAAGCAAAATTAGTTCGGCATGAAAACAATTCAAGGGGTAGAAGGCAATTGCTTCATCCCCACTTGAAATATAGCTGAGTTCCAACCTGTGCTAATTGAGTCACCCATATAAGCTAGCTAGAGCCAGGAACGTATAAAGATTAATAGATGTTTGGGCGGACTAAAGCTTACTGCTAGATGCACCATACAGCAGGAACAAGGACAAGAGAGAGAGAGGTTCGTTCACCTGAAATAATCTTGGAGACACCAGAGTTGCAGATCTGGCATGCTGCGAGTATGACTGCCACGGACCTCGCGGCGGACGGCGTCAAGCACGCTCACATCTCCCTACCTCTGCTCCGTGAGGAAGACTGCAATAGACCTCGCGGCGGACGTTGCATAGAACCTCCTGAGCTCTGCTACGTGGGGACGTCGACCACGAGCATCAAAGTGGCGGCGTCGCACTCTCCCGAGCTCCGTGTTGCCTGGGTACGGCTGCTGCGGTCGGCGTTGAGCATGCCGTAGCTCGGGTCACTCCGGCGTGGTATCAAGGCCGGCCGCCGTCGAGGACGCTTACGAGCTTGGCGGCGCTCCGGTGCGCTGAGCTCCAGGGGCAGCAGGCAGTAAAGCATCTAGGATTTTTGGGAGGAAGTGGAGAGGCTGGGATGGAGCCGGACTGGTGATTTGGGGAAGAAGGTGAAAAGCGGTTTGACCAAACAGGGTACACTACAAACTGGTTTAAGGCTTGACCGACCCAAACATGGTTTTGCACGCGCTCGTTCCTAACAGAAATATTAGGAAAACCCGTTTTCCGTAAAATCCTGCTAAAACGTGTTTTCCTAAAACCAGCGCTAATACTTGTTTATCCAAACAACCACTTAAAGCTCGTGCTCTGGTTGAGAATCGGGACGTTGAAATGTTTGATAGACCATGACAGTAAGATGGGCAATTGGATTGTACGAGTCCGGCTGACGGAATATAGTGGAAACATATGTGAGAATCTGTTTGTGATATGATGGTTAGGAGGGTGGCTATACCCTAGCCCAGTTTAATTCTCAGTTTTGACATTGGTATTTCTCATTTCGGCGGAATATTTTTCAGTGGGAGACGACGTTCCCGTCGACAGCAAGACGTATGTGGTGACTTAGTTGTAGTGGCGTCGTCAATCTCAAGACCTGATCGCCGGTTCAGCCTTTCGGAGGTGCTCATAGGGGTAGGTTATGCGTATGTGTTCATAGAATCGAGTGTGTGCACACGTATGTGAGCGTCTACATTAACTGTCTTTCGAAGAAATGGAAACATATATAAATATATACTCCCTAGTTCATTTTTGTGACATCCTTTTCCGAACAGAAGGAGTACAAGTTTTACGGGGTTGGCATTTTTAATAATCGTCCATCCACCTCGATCTAATGGCGTTAAGATCGTCGGAACCAGACTGACGGAACCGAACGGTTCCGCGGAACCGAAAATTATGTGGGACCGGTACCAAAAATATGTGGGACCGATTCTGAAGTTAAGTGGGACCAATACTTGAAATATATATATATTTATTTATTATTGGAATTTCTGTTTTCAGAACGTTCGATTGGCCCGGATCCAAATTTTCTGGAATAATTTTCTTCGTATGCTCACGTAGAACACTAGTAGAAAAGGAGGCACTAGTCCCGGTTGTATAGGGCCTTTAGTACCGGTTGCACAACCGGTACTAAAGGGTCGAGACTACAGGGGTACCCCTTTAGTACCGGTTGTATTTCCAACCGGTGCTAAAGGCCCTCCACATGGGCGAACGTGTGCGCTCGCAGCTGAGGACCTTTAGTACCGGTTGGTAATACCAGCCGGTACTAAAGGTTCCTGCTTTTTTTGCCCCCCGCTTATTTTTTCGGGGGGTTTTGGTTTTTTTTCTTTTCGATTATTTTTCGGGGTTTAGGGTTTCTGTTTTTTTCCTTTTCGCTCATTTTTCAGGGTTTCGGAGGAGATCATGTATAAAGTACTCACTACACATATAAAGTACTCATTATACACATATAAAGTACTCTCGTTACATATAATTAAAGTACTCGTAATTACAAAGGAGATCACCGCTAGCTATTACATGCGTGGAGGTGGAGGGACTCTCTCGACAAAGTGGAATTCACCGAGTTCATCTAGGACATGCGTAAGAATAAATCCCGCCAATTCCTCCGCAATAGCTTTTACACGGTTGTGTGGTAGGAGCTGACCCCGCTTCCTTGACATCTTTAAAAGAAGGAGATCAAATCAGTTATGATCGAAACTAAACACAATTGATGGTAGCAAAATAAAAGTTGTGTATGATGTTTACGTACCTCACGATTTCTTACAGTATTGACTCTCTCATTGACCCTCATGTGAATATACTCGCAAACGTAGTATCCACATAGTTCCGTCCCCTGTGGTTGTCGCAGACACCACTATACAAGAATATAATTTAATCAAATAATAATCAAGATAATGAGGCTGGTATTAGAAAGATACACAGACCTAGATACGTAGTAGTACTTACTAAGTTAGACTTGAACTGCAGCTTCTCTTTCCATTGACCGCGTTCTTCCTTGATGAACTTTCTCCAAACCCTGCCCGGAAAAGAAAACAAATTGAGGAGTTATTACTTATACTTTTGATATACGGAAATGAACGAAAGATGCCGATATAGTGCGATTGAAATTACCTCTTGAGCATTAGACGCACGCTTTTGTATTCATCTTGATCTTTCCTTAATGAGTCCCAGACTTCAACTTCTCCATCCCCGAGTTTAATGATTAGCAGAATGAAGTGGTACCTGCGCACATTTATATACGCAGCTATTCAGAACTCATCAATTACACTTAATATCTGGAAAGCAAAATAGAATGTGTACAAGACGTAACACTCACCCGAAGTTGTAAGGAAAAAGTATTTCCTTTTTGGTACTTTGTCGCTTAAGAAGCGTTAGCACAACGTCCTCTGTGTCCTCGGGATGGTCAGTTACGATCCGGACATGAACTTTATCCGGGTCAATGAACCCAATGTCCCAGATTCCTCCCATTCTGCATTCACGAATCTTCATTCTGCATAATATAGCGTACAAAAAAATGTTGTGAGGATAATTACAAGCAATGAACGAGAGCTTTAACTATAAATAATTAAATTACATGAATAAATTACTTGCAGACAATAGCAGCTGAGGATAGATTTGTCGAGAGCACGTTGATTGTACATCTGAAAAAGTTCTTCGAACTCAACCTGCACAGCATATTCTCGGAAGTAGTGTTGTTCCTTAACCGCCGCCATGAGATAGAATCTCCCTTCTTTTGCGGCGGTCATATACCAGGTATGCAATTTATATAACTGTGTTGTTAGAGCACTCGGATTTTCGACTAGAGGCAACCCGAGTTCAAAATCATATCGTGCGGTAACCTCCATCATGGGGTAACCTGTGTCACCAACGACAACTTCTCCATGCTCGATTTCCCGAGGTTTAGAAGGCACAATGAGCGGGGCGATCGATTGTGCTTCTTGTTCTCCGACCTGGGCAACTCTTTTCCCGCACACTTTATCTTGCTCCATCTGCGAGGAAAGTACCTTGTCAATACCTCGCTCATAGTCTGAAATGGGCGGCGGTGGAGGGTCATATAGGTTGTCAACGGTGCGATCTTTTACCTCACTTGGTATAGTCTTCAGAATTTCCTTTATGGGGTCAAGTGTTGTCTCCAGCACTAGTAGGGAAAAGCCTACCGCTGGCGGACGGAATTGGCCTACCGCTGGCGGGCGGGCGCACGCCAGCGATCATTACGCCAGTGGTAAATTTATACCACTGGCGGGCGGCCGTCCGCCAGCGGTAAGGCTCGTTACCGCTGGCGGGCACAACTTATGCCCGCCAGCGCTAGGTTATACAGCGCTGGCGTGCAGCTACGGCCGCCAGCGCTAAGCTACCTCGGCCGCCAGCGGTACGTCTGGCTGGTTGGATTTCTGGGAGCGCTGTACGCCAGCGGTACGCCTCTGTGGCCGCCAGCGGTATATTTTCGTGGTATTTTTTGTTTTTTCTAAAATAACGTATCCCAGCAGTATATCAAATATAAATACAGTATATTCAGGTACAGCCGACCAAAATGACAATAACATAGAATAGTCCACATGCAAAAGCGTTAAAAGTTGTCATACACGAATACATGTCAATAAATTCATACACACGGAAGTTTTCCAAATGAACTAGTGTCATCTAAACCACAATCTTATACAAGAGAATGACAATAATGATGAGTAAGAAGGGGATGACGATGAAGTTGGACTTCATGCGGTTCTTCCTCTCTTCCGCAAGCAGGTGATGCAAGCAGGTAATGTTGTGGTTGTTCACGATGATGTTGGACTTCATCCGGTTCTTCTTTTCTTCCTCAAGTAGATGGTTGGAATACCTAGCTTCCGCCTCGGCTTTAGTCTTGTAGCTTTTGTGGCTGTTGCCTTTGAACTCGTTCACTTGCTTTTTACAGTCTTCCCACTCTTCATAGACTCCAGGAACATGACCTTTGTACACCACATACCACTTCCCCATTTCTCTGTACACAAGACGCATATAAAAGTATAAGTCAAATAAGAGTTGTAAGAAAAAAGATTTGTGTACATAAGAGAGAAGAAAGATTAAAGCAAACAAAAAATTAACTAAGAATGCATGCATCTAACGAGTTGTGTACATAGGACAGAATAAAGATTTGTTCCTCGATCACCTTTTCTACGGAAACGGTTCACAACCATTTAACGAGTTGAATGGCCTGTGATCACCCGCACGGCTTAAGCGCCTTTCTATATCGGCATTAGATGGTGATTAAAAGCCGTAGTAGAATTGCCCATCTTCATCTAGGACGTCACACATGATGATTCGCGCGATCATGTTCTGAATGTATCGGAACTCAGCTCTGATAACATAATCAGCGTTGTCCCTTAGTCTATCGACCCATGCGTTGAAATCACGACAAAGAAATTGGCCTCGTCGTTGATACTTTAAAAATCACCTCATTTGACAGAGGAGGTATCATGACTCCATGCAACTACTTGAATCCTGCTTGGTGCAGGGGAAATACGTTCTATGCGCGAATCTAAACCTTCCATCCTCTGTCTTTCTTGTTAGTAAAATGGGGCCACCCTTCATGGCGTAGCCGTTGAGAGCATTATTCAAACAATCTTGATGTTGGTGTAGTCCTGCTTAGACTCCGCCCTATCTTCATGGCGATCCCCGCTATCGAGATACAAGGCAGCCAAGCATTCCATGTCCAAGTGGATTAGGGTGCCGTGTTTGTTTCTGCGCAAAAAATCACCATTGTAGACGCAACGATGGAAATCTATGGAAGCATGTTATGACAGGTAGGCATGACTTACTCGGGAAAATAAGGCAAGAGAAATGAGCACTTCCTTGAAGCATTGTCGAGGAAGAGCTTTTGGAGATAACGCGTCGCGGATTTCCTACCCTCAAGGTTGTTCACGAACATTTCTTGCATGTAGTAGGCACTAGTACAGAAAAAGCTATTAGTGGCGCACCAATTTGGTATTCTGTGGCGCACCCCCAGATTTGCTGGGTGCGCCACAGAATTCTCGCCACTAAAATTATTTATGTGGCGCACCCAGGGCGTGCGCAACAGAAAGACCAACTTTCTGTGGCGCACCCATGCTGTGCGCCACAGAATCATGTCGCCGTGGACACAACAGAGGAATTCTGTGGCGCATCCCTAAACCGTGCGCCACAAAAATAGGTGCGCCACAAATTTTTTTGATGCGCCACAAAAGTATTTTCCAGAAATACAGAAATTCACATTTTCCTGTATAAATACAGGTATATTACAGGAAATACAGGTATATTACAGGAAATACAGGAATAATAGAAACAATAATATATTTTGACACGGTATATGAAAACAAACACATTACGATGTCATCACAAACACTTATAGCCCATGATACATACATATAGTGACAAGTGCCAAAACACAAGTCTACAAAAGTTCCATCTCGATCATGTAACACAAGTCTTAATTGGTACAAAGGTTCATCTCATGTCACACACAAGTCTTAGTACAAATGAATTTGTCACCGCCGCGATGATGGAGCATGATCATGTAGTCCTCTTCTTGAGCGGCGCCGGGAACGATAGTAGCCATCTTTCGTCCTCCACTCCCTGGTGTCATTCTGCGCCTCTAGTCGTTCTTCGATATCCCTCTGACACAACCCTGAAGATGGATTGGGATATATATTGGTTAGTGATATAAAGAGTATAATTTATTCATCTAAGTAGAGAGGCAAGACAATCAATCAATTGTCATGGTTGGAAATCATATGGCTATCCTATTTGGATTTCATAGCATAGCATATATATAATATATAACCCTACACATGCACTTCTACAAAAAAACATAGTAATGCTTAGCAAGGCTTTCTTTTATAATACATCCTATCTCTGGGGTAGTGGTAGGACCCTGATTTGTGAATGACATCGTCGAGGATGATCGTTGATAACTGCAGCCGGATGCGATGGAAGTCTGTTCTGTAATCAGCATCGGTGAGAGCATCCGCCATTTTGGTGTATTCTGCGAGACCAGATGGAATCTTCGTTTTCTCGAAATCCCGGACAATCGCTTTAATGTGATGGAGGGCGTAGTAGGCCTCCTTCACGCTGCCATCCAGTTGCTTGATGCAATGGAATCCGGTCCCATGCTGGAACTTGTGTGTGTTGTCCTCCGTGAAAAATTCCGACTTCTTATGGAAGGGGCCGCCCTTTTGGGCATAGGCCTCGAGAGCGTCATCGAGAACACCCTTTATTCTGGTGTATCGTCTCGGCGTGGATTTATTCCCCGAGTCCAAATAAGTGGCAATGGACCACCTCGGGGATACGTAGATGAGTGTGCAGTACTTGTCCCTGCTCAACACAATTGAAACGGAATGTTGGACAAAGGATCAGCGATGGAAGAAATGTACAAGAAGGCATAAGATACGACGGTGGCGAGCGGATGTGTACTTACTCGAAAAAGAAAGGCAGAAGAAGGGCGTTCTTCCTCTTGTTGGCCAGCATGACCCTTACGAGGTACTCCGTGGCCGTTTCCCGTGTCTTTGATCCTTCCACCAGATGGCTGTCGCGCATGTAGTAGGGATCCACTATCGCGACGTACGGGGTATCATCTCTCCTGATCTTCATCGCCACATCGAGCGCATATAGGCGGACCATGTTATAGTCCAGCCGTTTAGTGTGAAACAGGTTGAAGATGTCCTCGTACGCTATGAAGAACACATCCGCGGGGTCTTCCTGGACGAAGTCCACCAGCTTTTTGGCACCTGACCGCGAACGCCGGGTAACTCGGCTGCTTGTCTTTAAGAAGGAGCTCCTCTAGATGCAAGATAGATTCCTGCAAGGCAATCATGGGTCCTTCTGCAAGGCGGAGCAAGTCCCCAGACAAGATAGGTTTACCAGCTTCATGAACTCGGGGAAGCCATCCGCACGGGGTGGAATCGTGTCTTCAAGACCCCGGATCTTAGGAGCTGGCTGGCTCGCAGAGGTGGAGGATCCTTTTCTCTTCCTGTGCTTCTTCTTGTTCTTCATCTCTGGGGATTGTGGGGGTGAAGTGAACCCCGCTTTAACAGTTTCTTGCAGTGTGTTAGGGCTAAAAATGTTACCCGGTTGAGCTTGATGATCGCCGGCATCCGGAGGCGTGTCGGTGAAGGCCAGGCGTTGTGTGCATGAAGTGGGACGAGCAGGTTGACCGCGGTGGTCGCGGAAGGGTTCTTCATCCACAAGAGGCATGTACATACCATCCATGCAGGCGCCAGTGTTGATGTAGTCATCGACGTTGACATCATTCTCCTCCTCCTCATTGTCGTCGTTGCCACCAAGTTGAGGTGCAACGGCTTTGTCCTAAACATAAACAATAGCACATCCGTTAGTCGGGAAAGTCGGAAAGTCGGGGAATTCGGAAAGTCAGAACTAACCTTGGACGGTTGCGGTGAAGACGTTCCCAACAACTGTTTGTGGCGGTTGGTGGCGGCGACGACCGGCGGTAGCTTCCGGCCGGGTGGTGGCGGCGACCGGCGGTTCCTTCTGGGTGGTGGCGACGGCTGCTTGTGGCGCCGGTTCATCCGCAACAGCTTTTTGTGGCCGCCTCGACGGGGGCCGAACGACCGGGGGCCGGGGCCTCGAGGTGGCGCCGCCGGTGCGCCTGACCCCATGAAGAACATCCCCAAGACGAATCTGGGTCTTCGGCCATTCCATCATCCACTTCCCGCATTCGCCAAGCTTCATGTGTTTCTCGGCTCCCGGAGGTTGCGTGGGGGGGTCGATGTCACGGAACTCAGGCAGTACCTCGCTCACATTGACTTTCATCACGACCTCGCTCATTCGGGTGTTGTGCATATCGCGGGTCAAAGGTTGTATGATCTTGGCCGTTGCGACTTCCTTCAACTCGCCGCCGACCCCCACCCTATGCAGGAGTATGCAAGGCATGTCCTGGGAGTCAACACATGTTGGGCACCATGCATGAGATATGGCAGTCATCAAAGGCATATATAGTCATAGAAGATGTCGCGGACTAACTAATTAGTTACCTTGGTGATGGCGTCGAGCTCGGCTAATGTCGAGACAAGGGCGCCGGTGCCGGCGGCCGGCCTATCATTCTCCGGCCGCTCGTGCGCATTATCATTATTCTCCGGCCTTGGTGTATGTTGATCCACGACAGGGGCACCGGTGGGGTCACCAGGACCGGCGACACGTTATTGCTGGAGGTGCTGCCGGCGAAGCTGGGCACGTGTATCGGCCCCTGTTGACCTCCCGCTTCCAAGCAGCTAACCCCTCCAGCAATGCAGGGGTAAGAAACTCCGGAGCTGCTCGTCCACCTTCTCGGCCACTAGCTTGTCCACCATGCTGGAGTCCACCTTTTCTTTCTCTAGTGTCTCCAGCTTCTTCCTTAGCTCGAGAACCTCGGCTTTATCTTTAGCCGGCTTCCTCCTCTCCTTTTTCTTCTCGGGTCCGTGCTGTAGTACTCGAGGAACTTCATGCTCGTACCAAAGCCGGTCACACGGCCAGCTGACGTCGGCGGCTTTGACTTGTCCCTCCCCTTGTAAACGTTCATCGCCCGGTTGAAAGTCGTGTCCCACGGGCCGGCCTGAGCCTCCTGGGACGACGGGCCGGCCTCAGCCTCATCCTTCAACTGATCCTCCTGCGGACAAAGGAAATAAACGTGAACCCATGTAGAAATCAACGCAAATGGACTTTGAGATATCCGCGGTAATTAAGTTCCTTACCAGCTTTTTCTCGAAATCCAGCACATCTTGATAGTCGGTAACGAATTCCCCCTCCCCGGCTTCAGATAGTAGCGGGACCGAACAAAGTTCCTAACTTGCTCGTCCGTGATTTTAAGCCACGGGTTCTCTTTCCCAAGTTTCGCAACCTCGGCATCCTCCTTGTCCCAAACGGGCTGTTTTCCTGCGTAACCGCCGCTTCCCAAACGGTGGTTACCTAAGTTCAGTGCCCGCATCTTCTTCCCCCACTCGGTCCATTTTTGAGCCTCCGGAGATTCCAAGGACAACTTGAATGCCTCGAACTCTTCTATGTCGATGTACGGCTCTTTGGCACTGATCTCCGCCCAGCTAAGACCCTTGTCAATCTTCGCCTTCACCCGGCCTCTCCAGCTGGTCAAGGCGTGCTCATCTTCGTGATGGCGTAGTTGTCCACCTTTTTGTTTCCATCATCCGGGAAATTGTATCGTTGGTGAAGCTTCTTGAGGAGGTCTGTGCGCAAAGCCTCATTGTCCTTGCTCCTGAGGTCATACGTGGTGATCGGCACGGTTTCCCGGAGGATGCACCCTAGTTGCATGCCGTACCCGCTTGCGATGTTCCTAGGCTCCTGTGGTTGGCCACTTAAGAGACCTTAGTGAACGTGTCTGTGACGGGGGCCACCGCATTCGGTGTCCGGTCCTTCCTCGGCTTCTTATGCCTCTTAGGGTCGGGTTACTACCACCACCGCCATCCTTGGTCGCCACCCCCGACATCCGTGTGGTCGCCACCCTGACATCCGTGTGGTCGCCGCCATCGGTGGTGGTGGTTTCGTCCCCATCGCCGCCGGCATCCTCTATTAGAAAGTCACCATCGCCGTCACGAGCCAGTTCGGCGGCCTCCGCATCCTCCATCTCCTGGGAGAATTCCCAGTACGACTTGTTCTTTTCTCTAGCTTGTTCTTCGCCCCTGATGTGCTTAGAAGGGCCGGCGTCGGAGGACATGTTTGCACTGCATTGAAAAAGAAGCAAAAAGTTAGTACAACAAATATAACAAAAGCATCACTTAATTTAGTACTAAGATACCCCGGCCCTTGCATTAGTCGCAATACCCCATATGTCCTATTTTTAGCAAAGTCATGCTAAATTTCACGATTTTTTTTGGCATGACCTTTGCTAAAAATAGGACATATGGAGTACCCGAATTTGCCGGAACGGAAGTTAATCGACGTTCCGGCAATCTCAAGGGCCTCACGGGGTACCTGCAAGTATTTCACAAAAAATATCCACAACTCCGGCCGGCATCTCCGGCCGGCATCTCCACGACACGATGGTCGGAGCACAAACAACCACGACACGATGGTCGTGGACACATATATATCCATCAACACCATTCACAACACATCCATAATTTCTCACCACTTGTCGACGAGCTCCGGAACAGCAGCGTCGAGGTCTCCTCTTCAAACTGCATAGTACATAAAAAAGTCAAAACTTGTGAATAAATTAACTTCACTTGTGCTATATTCCCTGACCATGCAACTAACATTAAAATTAAATCTAGCCATGTAATCCAAACAAAATGAGATGAGCGGAAATCTGACAATCCTAATCTACATAACTTATCAATAATAGTCACTTCCGAGGATAACTTGAGAACACCATTTATATATGCTTTACAACAGACTACCAAATTCACATGCATAATGATTAAAATATAAGTGATGATCCCCATCTCTCGCTCATATCCTTCTCTACATATAGACCACGGAAACACAATGTTTTTTTCGGTAGGGGATTGTTGGTTGTGGCTAGAACTAACACGTGACACATACATATATGATCGATTATGTTGTGAATATAGAATACATATGTTGCTCTTGTCAACGAACGGGTATTTTAAATAAGCTATCCTATATCATCACTACATGGATATATTATTGTTGTTATACATCAAGTGCACAAGGTGATTCACATGGGTAGGACAATATATATGTATGTCGCTCGTATCATTTCCTCAGCTACTCGGTCTCACAAAATAATGTTCCGGTATGGTCAACAAAATAACCTTCAGTTTTCCAGACTAAAAATACAGGGAGTTACAATCGCAGTACTCTCGGAAACTACATGCCATCTAGGAGTGGAAGGCATCAGCAGTTCATGTCATACAACTGGATCAGATCCCACATGAGAAAACCAAGACCATCGACTCTATGCGGCACCAACACTGCAATCAGCTTTGCTGAAGCTGCTAGCATCTACACCTTGGCGTGCTTAATACACTGAAAAACAGAAGCTCAAATGATTCTACTGCTTCACTACATCCATGAATCGAAGTTCAATTAATTCCACTGCACTAAATCTATAAACTTAGTGACTTCTTGTTGTTTAGATACTAAATCTACAAACTCAGCCACCACAATTATTCCTTGCATCTCTAAGTTGCATTGGCACTATGGAAGATTGGTTCATAAACAAAACAGATGGCAGAGAAACAAACATAAGCTTGTGAGTAAACCATCATGGCTAAGTATAAGCTATAAGACTGAATCTTAGAAGCAAAGCAACAGACTACCAAATTCAGCAGAGAAACAACTAGCAGCAAAACTAGTGTCGGTTAGGCATTTCCACAAGCACCTAGAGTGCAAGGTTCGGTGGAGGGGAGGAGGAGGGAGAGAGGGGGGAAGCATACCTCGGGGAGGGGGGAGGGAGGGGAGGTCGAGGACGGACGGGCGCAGGGGAGGTTAAGCCGGCGCCGAGGTCCTCCGCTGCGTCGACGACGGCCGGTCCGTGGGCACGGGCACAGCGAGGCGACCACGGCACGTCGAGCACGAGCGAGGCGACCACGGGAGCGTCGAGCACGGGCAGCGCCGGTGCGGGTGGCGGTGGAGGTCCTCCTGGCCGTCGGTGGTGGGCGGGTCAAGCGCGGTGGAGCGCGGTGGGCTGCCGGCGGCGAGGGTCGTCGCGAGGCGAGGGCGCGGGAAGTTAGGACTTGGTGAAATTTGGGGGAAGAAAGGGGCAGCGCAGGGTGGCCCACATGTAAGTGCAGGCGCAAGAATTATGTGGCGCACCATCCAGGCGATGCGCCACAGAAAGTGAGGATTCCACTTTCTGTGGCGCATCTGCTAGGTGGTGCGCCACAGAATTATCTGGCCTAACAGGGGGCGGCCCCACATGTAAGTAGAGGCTCGAGAATTCTGTGGCGCACCTGCGGAGGGATGCGCCACAGAAAGTTAAGATTCTTGCTGTCTCAATTTTGCTGGCTGTCTCAATTTTTGCTGAACTTTTTTTCTTACAAATTTTTTGGTTAAATTTGGTTCAAAAAATACACACAATATGTCTCATACATATTTAGTTCATTGAATACATAACTCTTGCATTGTCTCACACACAATGTCATACATATTTAGTTCATTGAATACATAACTCTTGCATTGTCTCACACACACACACACAAATTAAATACACCAAAAAAGTCTCTTCCGTCTGATCATCATCATCATCATCATCATCACTATCGGGGATCTGAAGATCTTTCCTGACACCAAGCCATTTCAGATCGTATCTTGCTTTCGTCCCATCTTGGACTTTTCCGGCATGTTGGAAAGAGTGCCAAGCAGAGCCTCGGTGACATTCTTCGTAATGTGCATCATATCGAGGCTATGTGGCGTCTTAAGGACCTTCCAGTACTCCAAGTCGTGGAAAACAGACCTCGCTTTCCATACACCCAGCAGCGGATCTACCTTCGGTCGTTTCTTTCCCGGCGCGGGGCACTCCTCCCAATTTTTCAACAGCTCGTCGATTTCTGTGCCGCTCCTCGGGCTCGGGGCTCCTTCGATCTCGTCCTTACCATTGAACAGGTCACCGCGTTATCTCCACGGGTGATCCATGTGAAGCCACCTTCGAGCCCCTGGGTACACGGTTTTCGAAGACCCGGGATTCCTTGGTAGCTCGAGATGCGGGGTATTATCCATGCACCTGACACATGCGCAGAATCCGTGGCCTACCTGGGCCGATACATATGAGCAACCAGGATAGTCCTGCACCGTCGTGAGCAACGCGACTCTCATGTCGAAATAATCTCCAGTGTACGCATCCCACGTACGGGCTGGCGTCTCCCACAACGTGGCTAACTCCTCTTTCAACAGCGCGAGATACAGATGTATGTGGACACCTGCTTGTTTCGGCCCCTGAATGAGAATACTCATGTGTACGTACCTTTGCTTCGTGCACAACCACGGGGGAAGGTTGTAAGGCCATACAAACACGGGCCAGGTGCTATGCATGCTACTCTGGTTGCCGAACGGATTGAGTCCATCGGTGCTCATACCGAGCCTGAAGTTCCTTGCGTCGCCTCCGAAATTTCCGACGGCGTCCAACTCTTGCCACTGGCTAGCGTCTGAAGGGTGTGTAAGGATCCTGCCCTTCTCCGGATCTTCTTCGGGCTTCTCCCTTTCCGCTTGCCATTGCATGAGCTTTGCTTCCTTAGGGTCCACGAAGTACCGCTGCAGACGGGGAGTAATAGGAAAGTACCATACCACTTTTCGAGGAACTTTCTTCCCACGGCTCTTGTACCGTCCTTGGCCGCACACCGGACATGTGGTTCTGTCCTCGTACTCGCCCCGATAAATTGTGCAATCATTGATGCAGGCGTGGTATTTAACGTGCGGTAGGTCAAGAGGGCACACGACTTTCTTGGCCTCCTCGATACTTGTTGGCAATGTGTTCCCCTCGGGAAGACGCTCGTGGAAGAATTGCATGCTCTTGTTGAAGCTCGCGTCGGTCCATTTGTTTCCCGACTTCATCTCCAGAGTATCAAGCGTTACTTGCAAGCGCGTATCCTGTGGCCGGCACCCAGGATACAACGGAGTCCTCCCGTCTATCTCCATTTGCGCCAGCTTGGCTTTCTCTCTAACGGTGCTCGCCTCCTTGAGGAGCAGTTCTTGAACATGAGACTCCATCAAGGCCGACATTAGCGAGCTCTGCGGCATGTTCGCGTCTTCTCCACCACCATCTACTCCTTCATCGTGACCATGTCCGTCGGCATCTCCTTCGTCTCGATCATCTTGCCCGCCCTCGTCTTCAGGCGCAACATTTGCTGTCGGCGCTTGGTTGAAGCCTTGCATGAAACCGCGCCTGAGCAGGTGTTCCTCCAATTGTCCGGAATCAGGGTCGATCCATCTCACAAGTTTGCAACTTCGACACGGACATCGTATCTGGCGCCCGTTGCACCGACTCATTTCCGCCTTCGCTTCTTCCTTGTAGTTGTTGATTCGACTGGAGCTCATCTTGATGACCATGGACGCCTACGCGGTATACATATAGAGTATGTGTTATTAATTAGAATTAATTAACCGCAACATGCACACACACATACAAGCTTCTCATGCGGGAAGTCGGAAAGTCGGAAATGTTCGACGAAAAAATTCGGCATGGCTTCCCCTAAAAGTAGGACATATGGGTGGTGCAAAATTTTACCGAAATGGAAATGAATCAACATTTCGGCAAACATCCATGCACCACGCCGACGCAAGCAACAACATGCAAAGATTCATGCAAACCACACACACAAGTTTCATGCATAGATCCGTTCAACAATAGTTTGCTTCATGCAAACCACACACACAATCGCCCGCCGACAAGTTTCTCATGCCTTTAACAAACATCCATCCAACAATACCCACCTAGTAGATCTAGATCCGTTCCCGAGACGTGACCGTGATCGATGAGAGAGAGTGTGTGGTGATGGAGAGAAAATAGTGGACAAAAAGAGAGGAGGAGAGTATATATGGAGGCTCTCCCCAAGCCTTCACCAATTATATAGCAAACAAAGTAGGTTTAACAACAAATAATGGAGAATAGGATGGTCAAAATGGCATGGAGAGAGGAGGAACTCGAGCTAGATGGGAGAATGGAGAAGGGCACATGGGGAAAATGGGGCTGCCACCTTTTTGTAGATCTGGGCCAATATTCTGTGGCGCACGGATCTGGGTGCGCCACAGAAAGCTGCATTTCTGTGGCGCACGGGCTAGGTGCGCCACAGAAAGCCTGCTTTCTGTGGCGCATCCACGTGGCGCCACAGAAAGCTCTCTTTCTGTGGCGCACCGTGGGCAGTGCGCCACAGAAAGTTCCTAGATGGATCTGGCCCAATCATTGGACGTGGGACCCACACATTTTCTGTGGCGCATGGGATGGCATGGGCCACAGAACTCTGGCTTTCTGTGGCGCATGGGCAACGGATGCGCCACAGAAAGGGAAAGATTTCTGTGGCGCACGGCGAACCATGCGCCACAGAAATATTTCTGTGGCGCACCAATTAAGGGTGCGCCACAGAGTGTCCACCTACCTATATAGGGTTTCCCTACTAGTGAGGGGTCAACCATCAAGATGCCGGGGGTATCCTCCATTTTGATTTGGTGCGCCATTTCGAGCGCAACAAGACGGACTATAGATGGGTGGAGGGGAAGCATATGGAACATTGAGAAGATATCATCAAATCTCACAAAGAGCAGGTTTGCGCCATCTTCCCTGACAAAGCCCAACCCGTCTGGTACCTTTGCAATGAAAAGGGGATATGTTGGAGCTGGTTGGTCGAGAAGTTTCGTCTCCACAACAAGAACAACCTCATGTAGGTCTAACAAATGTCCTCTCAACTTTTCGACACAATCCGCCGGCAGGATCGATTTACCCAAGTGATGCATCTTATGCCAGTTCTTGATGGGTATCCTGTCCATAAACCGGGAATCAGTCCCCTTCTCCGGTCGGTTGGCGAAGTCCTCCAATTTTTGTTTCTTGTATCTTTTTCGTGCCTTCTTAGGCTTGTTCACCGGCGCATCTTCTGGCGTCTCTTGATTTGGCAAGATAGGCACCAAATTGGTGATAGAGTCGCTGCACTCGTAGCCGATCATGGAGGGAGGCCCTACTTGTCCTCCCTTCATCCAAGTCCCAACAAACTCACAGACGGTAGGAAACATGGATTTGAAAGTATTTGTGAGTTCGTTCTCGATGAACGCCTTCATCGGATCCTCGCCTTCTGTATGAGAACCCCGGCCTCGTCGTTGTCGGCCATGTTCACACTAACGAGAAAAGTCGAACTTAGTATAACAAGAAAATTCACTTAATTAAATACTAAGATACCCATGAGGCTAAGTTTGCCAGAATGTCCGTCACGGTAAATGCGGGCACTCAAATATGTCCTAATTTTAGAAATAGTCATGCCAAAATTCACGATTTTTTTGGCATGACCTTTGCTAAAATTAGGAGATCTGGAGTATCCGAATTTGCCGGAACGGAAGCTAATCAACGTCCCGGCAATCTCAAGAGACTCAAGGGTACCTACAAACATTTTATATTCATCACAAATATCGATCGCATTCCGACATCATAACCACCACCACAATTACATCACATCACAACCATCACATTCATCAAAAAAATTTAGGTATTTTACCAAACAACTTGTGTGCGGTGGTGGAGCTCGGCTTGGGAGGAGGTCCGGGTGCAGCTCGTCGGCGGCGGTGCGGAGGCGCTCGGGGCGAGGGGGCTTGTAGGGGTGAGGGGTCGGAGGAGCGCGGTGCAGCTCGTCGGCGGCGGTCCGGGGGCGGGTAGGGGCCGGAGATGGGCGCACGGGCGAGGCGGCGGCGCGGGGCGGCGGTCCGGGGGCTGGTAGGGGCCGGGTAGGGGCCGTAGGTGGAAGCGGGTGGGGGTGGCGGCGCGACGGACACGGGTGGGCGGCGGCGCGGGGCGACACGTCAGGGGCGGTGGCGCGGGGCGGCGCGACAGGGGGTGGCGGCTGGTGTGGAGAGAGGTTGGGTGCGGCACGGCAGCGGGTGTGGAGACAGAGGTTGGGGGCGGCGCGGATCTGGATCGAGTAGGTTGGGGGCGGGTGCCCTAAGTGGGGGGCCCATGTTACCGCTGGCGGACGGCCTAGTGTCCGCCAGCGGTATATTGTTACCGCTGGCGGACGGCGAGCTTTGTACTCCAGCGGTATTTTTTAAATTTTCTGTTTTGTTTTTTATTCTGTTTTTGTTATTATTTAGTATTTTCAAGTACAGTTGTGCATAGCAAAAGAGGTTGTGTGCATATAAATAAATATTCATACACATCATTGTTCAAAAACATCTTAATTAAATTACAACTTTTTTACAATAACACACATGTGTCTCGCGCTTTTCTCTTAGCGTTTGGCCCTCTTCTTGCCTTTCTTGGTCTTAGTTGCATAATTCAGCCCCACATTATGACCTCTTCTTAAGAATGGAAGACCTCCTCTCGTGGGTAGCGTGGTTCTGCTTCTTGTTGATGTGTATGGCGTGTTATCATCATCTTCATCATCTTCAATATTAGGATCACCGTACTGGTCGAAGTGGTCCTCGTTCGCTATTCCATCCATTCCAATGATGTTTCTTTTGCCTCTCCTCACGACTACACGGCTAGGCTTTGACGGGTCGGTTATGAAGAAGCATTGAGACACGTGCTTAGCCAATACCCAGGCTCATTTTGTGCGGTGGCGTTCGTGTTGCTTGATGAAGTGCCGGCTTCGGGTAAAACCATGGTGGTGAAGTATTGATCTTCCTTTTTCACGGTGGATAACCTAGCCCATCTGACACGGAACATCGGCACCTTCTCTCCAGAGTAGTTAAGCTCCCAGATATCCTCTATCCTTCCGTAGTACCTGTACTTTTTGTCACCGACGTAAGATAGCATTGTTACCCCTGAGTTTTGATAGTCAGAAGTTTTGTCCTTTGCCTCTGTGTAGAAAGTGAACCCGTTGATATCATATGCTTGAAATGTCGCGAGGTTGGGGGCGGGGCCACGTGACAAGTCGTATAACAATCTACCTTCTGCATCATCCGTTGGCGGAGTGACAAGCTCATCTTTGAACCAACTCAAGAAAGAGGAGTTGTGCTCTCTGATTATTTCTCCTTCGGTCCTTTGCCTGCCCTAGCCAATGTACTTCTGCTTAATCGTCAGTTTGTGCTTTTCCACCCAAGTATCGACCACTTGAAGGTGTTGGAGAGCTACTAAGTTTGCCCTGTTAAAGTCGGCCATTCGACGAGCGAAGCCCACATGTAAGTCCCGCGCGCCATTTCTGTGACCTGACCCACCAAACTTGCCAAAGTGCTTGTTAGGGGGCAAACCAACAGGGTTATCAATTATATCCAGATGATTCGTGCAGAAAGAGATGCACTCTTCTGTGAGAAAGCCTTGAACGATGCTTCCATCCGGACGGGCCCTGTTACGAACAAATCATTTTATGACCCCATTCATCCTTTCGAACGCCATCATGTTGTGGAGAAACAACGGTCCGAGATGAATGATATCATCCACGATGTGAACCAACAGATGCACGCAAATATTGAAGAATGCGGGCGGGAAGTACATCTCAAGCTCGCATAGTATCACAACAATCTCTTCCTGCAGCGTTGAGAGTCTCTTTGTGGTGATTGACTTTCGGGGATCACGTCAAAGAAGTTACAGAGTCCAAAAAGGGTCTCACGGACGTGCTTGTCCATTATCCCTCGGATCGCAACTGGGAATATCTGTGTCATCATCACGTGACAATCATGAGACTTCATACCGCTGAAATTCTTTTTCTGCCAGTCTAAGAATCTGCTTATCAAGCCCGAGTAACCCAAAGGCACTTTGACTCCTAGAAGGCACTTCATCAATTGTTCGACCTCCTTTGGACTAAGAGTGAAGCAAGAGGGGGGACAGTAATAGTCATTCTTCTTAACCCTTTTGGCATTGTGACCGTCCGTCTCCTCATCCAACTGGTCGGCTACCACATTTTTGGGCTCCGCATGAAGCTCTTTCCTGATCTTCATATGTTTAAGGTCAAATCTTGCTTTTGGCCCATCTTTGGTCCTGTCCGCCATGTGGAGCACAGTGCCAAACATACTCTCGAACACATTCTTCATGACATGCATTAGATCAAGGCAATTTGGCGTACTGTAGATGGGCCAGTATGGTAAGTCCCAAGACACAGACCTCGTCTTCCAAACACCATGGAGCGGTTTTGGCGCCTTTCGCTTCTTTCCCGGCTCAGGGCACTCTTCCCATTCATTCAACAACTCGTAAATGTCATCGCCGCTCTTCTTAAGTGGAGGTTCTCGGAGCTCATCTTCACCGTTGAAAAGGTCTCCACGCCATCTCCATGGGTCTTCATCGTCTAGCCACCTTCGATGGCCTATGTAGACGGTTTTCGAAGAACCGACTTTCTTCAGCTGGTGGAATGTCGGATCATCCAAGCACCTGACAGACCCGAAAAATCCGTGGCACACCTGGCCGGCAACGTATGCGTAGCCGGGCAAATCGTGCACTGTACACAGCAAGGCAACTCTCATAGGGAAATAATCTTCTGCGACGGCGTCCCAAGTGGGAACCCCTTGGGACGCCCATAACGTGTCTAGCTCATCTTTCAGTAGCTTCAGATACAAATTGATGTCGCTGCCAGGTTGTTTCGGCCCTTGAATTAGCATGCTCATGTGTATGTACTTCCTTTTCATACACAACCAGGGAGGTAGGTTGTATATCCATACAAACACGGGCCACGTGTTGTGTGTACTGCTCTGGTTGCCAAACGGATTGAGACCGTCGGTGCTCACACCCAATCTGATATTCCTTGGCTCGTCTCCAAAGTCTGCAACGTGAGCGTCTAATGCTTTCCACTGGCTTGCATCCGAAGGGTGTGTCAGAATTATCTTTTCACTCCGTTCTGAATCTTTCACCACTGCCGCCCTTCTTTCCGCGTGCCAACGCATAAGCTTTGCTTCCTTACGGTCTGCGAAATATCGCTGCAGACGAGGAATGAGCGGAAAGTACCAAACAACTTTGCGAGGGGCTTTCTTCCCGGTCTTGTATCGATCGGCATTGCACACTGGACATTTGGTCATTCCCTCGTCCTCTTTACGAAATATGTAGCAATCGAAGATGCACACATGGTACCTCTCGTGCGGTAAATCAAAGGGGCACACGGCTTTCTTGGCTTCGTCACAACTTTTAGGACACGTGTTGCCCTTCGGAAGGATACCGTGCAAGTATTCCAGGTTAGCGTCGACGCTTATATCGCTCAATTTGTGTCTTGTCTTCATCTGCAGAAAATCAAGCGATACTTTCAAGCGGGAATCTTCTGGGTCGCAGCCTGGATACAACGGAGTATTTGAATCTTTCTCCAATTGCGCCAGCTTAGATTCCCTGTTAGCCGTCTTCTGAAGAAACAATTCTGTTAGATGAGGGTCCCGCACGACTGAAGTTAGCGGTGTCCGTGTGTCCTCCAGATCTTCTGGTACCACATGATCATCATCCTCTTCTTCTACTTCATCATGTTGCACGGGATCCGGATCAGGCTCTTCGTCTTCTTGCCCCTCGTCGTTATTTTCTTGCAACCCTTGATCCTGATTATTTCCTTCCGGCGCACCATCATATCCATCATGTTCATCGTCATCTGTTAACCAACGAGTGTGGCCATCCATGAAACCACGGAAGAGCAGGTGTTCCAGCAAAGTTCCGGTAAATGGACTGATGCCGACATCGAGTTTGCATGCGCGACACGGACACTGTATATCTTTGCGTTTATTCTGCAGCATGTCTTTCGTCGCTTGTCTCAAGTATGTATTCACGACACGTTCACTCATAATAACCATTATCACCTGCACGTTGTATAATCAAGACAATAATTAAGCACCATTTAATATTTTATCCGGTTTCACGAAAAAATTCGCCATGACCTTCCTACAAATAGGACCCAAGGAGAGTGCCAAAAGTTGCCGAAACGAAAAATGAATCAACATTCCGGCATGGTATTGGCACCCTCATTAAATTTCACACATCACAACACAAATTTATTCATCACAACTCAATTTCACACATTCCAAGCCATTTTTCATCCAGCATTTTTGCATGGTTACGGCGGACGCATTTATCCGACCAAATTAATTTTAAGAATTTGCTTTTACTTATATCGATAAAAGATCACCTTAATAAGTTAAAACACACGTCAAAATAATCGCGGAAGTCGACCGAAGATGAAATCCAGATCTTGTGAGATATGAGTGACTTGAGTGGATTTCTTTTGGTCAAAGTAGGATGTGGGAGAGAGATCTAGTGGGATCTATCAACTAAATCACTTTTTGTTGGCTAAAAATGATTAATTTCATGGGGGAAAGGAGCCACAAATGGGGAAAACTCGAGCTAAGAGAGAGAGAGAGTGAAGTGCAATAAGTGAGCAAGAGGTGGTAGGTGATACGTCTCAAACGTATCTATAATTTCTGAGGTTTCATGCTTGTTTTATATATCAATGTCATATGTTTTATATGCATTATATATCACTATTATACATTTTCTGGGACTAACCTATTAACAAGATGCCACAGTGCCAGTTCCTGTTTTCTGCTATTTTTGTATTCCAGAAAAGCTGTTCTGGAAATATTCTCGGAATTGGACGAAACAAAAGCCCAACCTCCTATTTTCCCGACACATACACGGAGCCAGAAGGGCAAGCCCGGGGAGGCCCACGGCCTCCTCACCATGCCATGGCGCGGCCCCCCCTCTGACCGCGCCGCCACGTGGTGAGGGACCCATGGAGCGCCACCGACCATCGTCCTTTCGACTATTTATGCCTCCGGCGCGAAAACCCTAAAACAATCGGTCATATCCCACGAAAAGTTCCGCAGCTCCGCCGCCATCGAAGACAAGTTTTGGGGGTCAGAAGTTCCTGTTCGGCACCCTGCCGGGACGGGGATTGACCCCCGGAGCCATCTCCATCGACTCCACCGCCTCCACTTCGACTCCATGATGGTTTGTGAGTAGTTCCCCATGGACTACGGGTTCTTGGCTGTAGCTAGTTGGTACTCTCTCTCCCATGTACTTCAATACAATGATCTCATGAGCTGCCTTACATGATTGAGATCCATATGATGTAATTGGTGTTGTGTTTGTTGGGATCCGATAAATTGTTAATTGTGATCAGATTGTTCATCATATTATCATACTATTGTTTATTTAAGATCTTGCATGCTCTCCGGTACTTGTGGTTACCCTGATCAAGTAGTTGCTTGTATCTCCAAGAGGGAGTATTTATGCTAGATAGTTGGGTTCAGTCTATTTAACCTGGGATAGTGACAGCAAGTTCTAAGGTTGTAGATGTGTTGTTGCCACTAGGGGTAAAACAACAATGCTTTGTCTAAGGATGAATGTGTTGTTTACATTATGCACAATACTTAATGCAATAATCTGTTGTTTGCAACTTAATACTGGAAGGGGTGCGGATGCTAACCGGAAGGTGGATTATTTAGGCACAGATGCATGCTGGATAGCGGTCTGTGTACCTTGTCGTAATGCCCAATTAAATACTACAGTAAACTTATCTTATCATAAGCATGCATTGTCATGCCCTTACAATTATCAATTGCCCAACTGTAATTTGTTCACCCAACACCTGTTATTTGGAGAGTTACCACTAGTGTAGATAGCTGGGAACCCCGGTCCATTTGTCATCATCATTGCTCTCGGTCCTATATGTCATTAGAAGTAGTATCAACTATTTTCTGGTGCCATTGCCTCCGTGTTACTGCTGCTGCTGTGTTACTGTTACTATTGCTCTCATATTACTGCTGCTTTCACATCACCCCTGTTACTAGTGCTTTTCCAGGTGCAGCTGAATTGACAACTCAGTTGTTAAGGCTTATAAGTATTCTTTGTCTCCCCTTGTGTCGAATCAATAAATTTGGGTTTTACTTCCCTCGAAGACTGTTGCGATCCCCTATACTTGTGGGTTATCAAGACTATTTTCTGGCGCCGTTGCCGGGGAGCATAGCTCTACTCATAAGTTCACCTGGGGAGTACACTCTACCTCTCTCTCTGTTTTTATTTTATTTTTTTGTCTAGTTTACTTTTGTCTAGTTTATTGTGCTTAGTTTATTTTGTTTAGTTTATTTTGCTTAGTTTACTTTTGTTAGTTTATTTTTGTCTTGTTTTTTTTTTCTTATAACCGAAAATCCATAAAAATTTGAAAAACCAAAAATTAAAAACTGTTGTTATGGAAGAACCCACAACCCTATGGAGTTAAGAATTATATATGAAGTATAGAGAATCAAAAATGAAGTCATGAGTGCGTGTTAAAAAGTTGAATACAATTGCTAAATCTTGCTTAAACGCCATGATATAAACTGTTGCTCTAAACAGGATACTAAACATCTTAAATTCCAATGTGGCTTTAGTAAGAAGTTTTAATTGTGAACTATCATTGGAATAACTATATTATCTTGGGTTCGAAGAAGTAGAACAATTTGTTTTATTTATGGGAGCTTCTGAGATAGAATCCTTCATGGCTAAAAATTATGAAACTTGTATTGCTTGTAAGGACCTTAAAGATTATGTCTCTTCTATCCTTGATTATTGCATAGAAATTCAGCAATAATCCTTATATCATTGATTATAAAGAGAGACTCATTCATGCACAAGAATGCACTCACAATTTGCAGGAACCTGTGGAAGAAGAAATTGCTGAACCTGAAAGCTCATTAGATGAAAAAGAGGAGGAGAGTGATGAACAAAAGGAGGAAGAATGGATTAGCTACCCATGCCTACCTTCTAATGAGAGTAACTCTTCATCTCTTACATTATTTGATTGCCCTCCATGCTTACCAAGGAGGATGAATGTTATGTTCCTGTTGATTCTCTTGAAATTTTTCCTATGAGTAAAACTTGTGAGAATAATTATGCTACTGTTATTATGATAATCCATGCTATTTTGATAAATCTTATGATAATCCTTTATTTGTGGCTGATATCGAAATGCATGGTACTAAAGAGTTTTGCTTAGAAAATGTTTATGATAAAGCTCTAGATGATGGTCCTATGTTACTTGATAATATTAATTGTACTACTAATGAAAATGGGATTGGAGAAGTCTTGACTTTATCTAGTCCCATATATTTTGAGATGATCAATCATCTTGTTATAAAATTGTTAAAAGTGGGTTTGAAATTTTAATCCCACTATTTGAGCTTGATAAAAATTATGTGTTTGTAGATCATGAAAAGCATGCTTTATGTGATAGTTATATTGTTGAGTTTATTCATGATGCTACTGAAAATTATTATGAGAGAGGAAAATATGGTTGTAGAAATTTTCATGGTACTAAAACACCTCTCTATATGCTGAAACTTTTGAAGTTACTCTTGTTTTATCTTCCTATGCTTGTCACTTTGTTCTTTGAATTTATTTGTGTACAAGTTTCCTATGCATAGGAAGTGGGTTAGACTTAAATGTGTTTTGAATTTGCTTCTTGATGCTCCTTTTGCTTCATTTTCTATTTTCATGAGAGCATCATTAAAACTATCAAGCCTAGCTAAAAGGCATTAAAGAAAAGCGCTCTTGGGAGACAACCCATGTTTTATTTCTGTAATTTTTCTTTGCTTTTTGAGTCAAGGAGCTTGCTTACTTCTGTAACAACTCCTTTGTATCTTTACTTTTTCGAATTGTTGTGCCAAGAAGAGTCTCTAATGATTAGATGATGCTAGATTTGGATTTCTGCGCAGGGACAGATTTTTGCTGTCCACGTTTGAGCTTTTTCCAGAAAAATTGAAAAATTCTGAAAAAATCACGCTGATCCTCAGATATGTACGCATCTTTCATTAGTTTCAGTTTTCCGATTTGAGCAACGGAAGTACCTCGAAAAAATTCGTCTTTACTGGCTGTTCTGTTTTGACAGATTCTGTCTCTGTTTTTTGCATTGTCTCTTGTGGACTTTAAGTAAGGCTCTAGACGTGGAGGGCTGTAGCTAATGTTTTATTGAGTCTTGCAATGTGTCACAACAGAACCAAAGTGGATTAATGTTTTTGAGTACTAACCCCTCTAATGAAGTTTATGAGAAGTTTGGTGTGGCAGAAGTTTTCAAGGGTCAAGAGAGAAGGATGATATAATGTGATCAAGAAGAGTGAAGAGCCTAAGCTTGGGGATGCCCCGTGGTCACCCAAGCATATTTCAAGAAGACTCAAGCATCTAAGCTTGGGGATGCCCAAGGCATCCCCTTCTTCATCATCAACTTATCAGGTCATCTCTAGTGAAACTATATTTTAATTCTTTCACATCATATGTGCTGTTCTTGGAGCGTCGTGTGCTTTTATTTTAGTTTGTTATTTTATTTCTGATCATATCAATGTCGGATCCTATCTATCTTGTTTGGGAGAGAGACACGCTCCGCTTTTTCATTTGAATACTCCTATTCTTCACTTATATTGTTGAGTATTCATTTTCGCACTGTTTAGCTTCTAGCTCTTGGTTTTCATGTATCTCTTGTTCAGAGCTATTAGTTATTTTATAGAAAGTACTCTCTTGCTTCACTTATATTTGTTTGGAGAGTTGCTTGGTTGATGTGTTGGTTCAGAAATTTGCATGTGGTAGTGGTATAATGAAAAACTTGCATAATCTTGTAGATCATTGAACTTTGATAATCTGATTCTTTGCAAACGTTTTGAGGTATTTAGATGGTAAAGCTTGCTGGTTAATTAAGTTAAAATCATTAGTGGATTGTTGTCTTTAAGCTTGTACCGTACTACAAACTCTACTAAAATTGTTGAAGGTGTAGTTGGACTTGATAGCTTTCCATGTCTGAAAGTATTGTAATAACTAAGTTGTGCTGAAGGTCGAGGGATCTAACGGGGTACTTGTGCCGCCGTGAACGGCCCTTCTTGGAGTGAATTTTAATCATGCTCTTAATGTTGAACCTGCTAGTTGTTTGCAATAAACTTGTGAGTTCTTTTTGACTAATGTTAAGCTACGGTTTTTGGCACTTCCACCATCCAAATTTGCTAGCCTCTTCGGTGTGTGCATTGCCTTCTGCTCACATTGAGAGTTGTGCATACTTCGCCAGTACATCCAACCCGTGGGAGGACTTCTCTTGTTCTCCTACACATAAGCCTATACATCTTCCTCAAAACAACCACCATACCTACCTACCACAGCATTTCCATAGCTGTTCCGAGATATATTGCCATGCAACTTCCATTTACATTACATGACTTGTTGTCATTTATTATATATTGCTTTGCATGATTCTATACAGCTGATGTGTGGTTTACCCATGTTACGCTAGATCATTGCATATCCTGCTACACTGGCAGAGGCATACAGTTTCATACATCATGTTTTGTTCATTATGAGTTATTTGTACCAAAAAGTGTGTTGTCATATTAGAATGTTGCCCCTGAAAGTGAAAAGAGCTATGTGGCCATCGAAAAGAGAAACAGAAAAAGAAAAAAATAGAAAAAAAGAAAAAAAAAGAATAAAGAAAAAGGGGGCAACATTACTATCCTTTATCCACACTTGTGCTCATGTTTCAGCACCTGCAGTATTCATAGTCATCATTTGTGCTCATGTTTAGCACCTATACTCCATGTGAGAGAGTTTTCATGTTTACTAGTATAACTATGTGGGGAATTTACACTATAGAACTTGGGTTGTATATTCCAATGATGAGCTTCCTCAAAAGTGCTCTAGGTCTTCATGAGCAACCAAGTTGGATGCACCCCCACTAGTTCCATTGGAGAGCTTTCATACACATATAGCTCTATGTGCATCCGTTGCATGGCAATCACTACTCCTTACATAGCTTCGATTATAAGACTTCCTCTTGTCTAATGATCACTTATAGCTTTGTGAGACTTTCTTCCATTGGCCTTCCAAACCCCCATTAATGTTCTCTTTGCCATAACATCCTGGTGCCAATACCAAATGCTTGCGCTCACCGGTTGAGTAGACTTCGAAACAGTTGATTCATGACGTTCATGTTTATGTTTACTTGGCTGAATCCTTCTATGTTATGAAAATTTGCTTGATGCTTGGATTGAAGGATAGAACTCCTACACTGGATACTTAAACATCTTTAATGAACCTTGTACGGTTTCATGTCTTTAAAGCGATAGTTCATGAAAACTTTTAGCTTGTTTGACTCTTGCTTTATTATCTCTTATATCAATATAGACATTTGCTTTGAATGATTTGATCTCAGCTCACATGCCTTACATCATTATTGGATCAAGATTATGTTGGTAGCATGTCACTTCAGAAATTATTTTTTTTTATCGTTTACCTACTCGAGGACGAGTAGGAACTAAGCTTGGGGATGCTTGATACGTCTCCAACGTATCTATAATTTCTGATGTTTCATGCTTGTTTTATGTATCATTGTCACATGTTTTATATGCATTATATATCATTATTATACATTTTCTGGGACTAACCTATTAACAAGATGCCACAGTGCCAGTTCCTGTTTTCTGCTGTTTTTGGTTCCAGAAAAGCTGTTCTGGAAATATTCTCGGAATTGGACGAAACAAAAGCCAACCTCCTATTTTCCCGACACGTACACGGAGCCAGAAGGGCAAGCCCGGGGGAGGCCCGCGGCCTCCTCACCATGCCATGGCGCGCCCCTCCTCTGACCGCGCCGCCACGTGGTGAGGGACCCACGGAGCACCACCGACCATCGTCCTTTCGCCTATTTATGCCTCCGACGTGAAAACCCTAAAACAATCGGTCATATCCCACGAAAAGTTCCGCAGCTCCGCCGCCATCGAAGACAAGTTTCGGGGTCAGAAGTTCCTGTTCCGGCACCCTGCCGGGACGGGGATTGACCCCGGAGCCATCTCCATCGACTCCACCGCCTCCACTTCGACTCCATGATGGTTTGTGAGTAGTTCCCCCATGGACTACGGGTTCTTGGCTGTAGCTAGTAGGTACTCTCTCTCCATGTACTTCAATACAATGATCTCATGAGCTGCTTTACATGATTGAGACCCATATGATGTAATTGGTGTTGTGTTTGTTGGGATCCGATAAATTGTGGAATTGTGATCAGATTGTTCATCATGTTATCATACTATTGTTTATTTAAGATCTTGCATGCTCTCCGGTACTTGTGGTTACCCTGATCAAGTAGTTGTCTGTATCTCCAAGAGGGAGTATTTATGCTAGATAGTGGGTTCAGTCTCCATTTAATCTGGGGGAGTGACAACAAACTCTAAGGTTGTGGATGTGCTGTTGCCACTAGGGGTAAAACAACAATGATTTGTCCAAGGATAATTGTGTTGTTTACATTATGCACTCTACTTAATGCAATTGTCTGTTGTTTGCAACTTAATACTGGAAGGGTTGCGGATGCTAACCTGAAGGTGGATTATTTAGGCACAGATGCATGCTGGATAGCGGTCTGTGTATCATGTTGTAATGCCCAATTAAATACTACAGTAAACTTTATCTTATCATAGCATGCATTGTCATGCCCTCACAATTATCAATTGCCCAACTGTAATTTGTTCACCCAACACATGTTATTGGAGAGTTACCACTAGTGTAGATAGCTGGGAACCCCGGTCCATCTGTCATCATCAAATACTCATTCGGTCCTATATGCCATTAGAAGTAGTATCAACTATTTTCTGGTGCCATTGCCTCTGTGTTACTGCTACTGCTGTTGTGTTACTATTACTATTGCTCTCATATTACTGCTGCTTTCACATCACCCCTGTTACTAGTGCTTTTCCAGGTGCAGCTGAATTGACAACTCAGCTGTTAAGTCTTATAAGTATTCTTTGTCTCCCCTTGTGTCGAATCAATAAATTTGGGATTTACTTCCCTCGAAGACTGTTGTGATCCCCTATACTTGTGGGTTATCAATAGGTGCGGCCGCACTTATGTCACTTTCCCAGGTTACCGCTGGCGGACGATCCAGCGTGCCCGCCAGCGGTACTGAATTGACCGCTGGCGGACGGTGCAGACCGCCCGCCAGCGGTACTGGCACCTTTTTTTTTCCGCTGAGCTCAGTCGACGCAACTACCGCTGGCGGGCTCTATTTACCGTCCGCCAGCGGTCTAGTTAGTACCTCTGGCGGGCATGTATTCGGTACGCCAGCGGTAGTTTGCCCCGCCCCGTCCCAAATTTCTGCTCCTACCGCTGGCGGGCAGAGTGGGCGTCGGCCAGCGGTACGTCCAGAACCAGTGGCGGACACGAAAAACCGCCCGCCAGCGGTCGAAGCGCTGGCGGACAGAAACGGCGTCCGCCAGCGATATGCTGGTGGCTATAAGCCCTTTCCTACTAGTGCAGTCTTTCCTTTTTTTTTTCTCAAAAAAGGCTCTCAGACTCTTCACGTAGGCTCACATCTAATTCCTCCTGAGTCATCTCACAAGCTAACTTCTCAGGAGCCTTGACTTCCTTGGGTTTTTTTCCACGTTTCTTGACAGGGGACAACGTGAACAGCTTCCGCTTTGTCAAGTTACTAGTGGGCGCATCAGTCGGCTGACGGGACGGCGCGGCGATGGACTCGCGGTGGGCTCCCAATCCGCGAGGGAGGCGGGTGGACTTTGATGTGGTGAATTTCTAGCCGGAGGAGTCGGTGGCCTTGGCGCCGAGTCTGGAAACTTGATATATTTCTTCTTCCATAGAACGATACCAAGCTCGACTTCTCCCAATGTCTTCTCACCTTCAGCTCCAGGAATGTCAAGATTTATTGAGTTGAATCCCGACATAACTTTCGTGACCCCGACACGAGCAAATCCAGCCGGAATCTGACCAAAATGGAAGGTTGCTCCAAGTTGATGTGGTAAAGCATAGCCAATCGCCACCGGATAACTAATGTTCTTCATTGGCGCATGTTACTCACAATTCGTCTTCTCCGTGATATCATCCACGGGGTAGTGAGCCGCCGACGGTTCAGCAACTGGTTCATCAAATGCAGGATCTTGTAGCTGCGTGGAACCCACGCTGCTTTTCCGCTGAGATGGGCAGGCATCGCCTGCAGGATCTTCTACTCGCAGTTGAGATTCCCTTTGCTGGGTAATTGAGGCCAGTTGCTCCTGCACAGCCTGCACCGTGCGTTCTAATGCAGTAACCCTCTCCGCCTCCTTCTTCTAACTTCTGCAATATTTTCTATAAGTTGCAGCGTCCTCCGGAAACCCTTGAAGAAAACCAACCCCGCCTCCTCTGCCTCGACATCGTCCCCAGTGTTCTTTATTCCCGAGGACGGGTGAAAGCTCATCGTCCTCTCTATCGGGAACATATTTTCCCTCCTTGACTAGTGCTATTGCGTCTTTTAGTTTTTTGACGACTCTTGTAATTCTTTTCTGCCATTTTCCCTTTGCAACAATCACCCTGTGTTTGGGTCCAACACTGCCCCATGCGCGAACAACCAGAACTTGGACCTGTCGGGCCAGTCATCTGTCTGTGGAGTGATCCCTTTTTGACGCAGGTCGTTTTCATAGGATTCCCACTTAGGCAAGGCACTCTTGTAGCCACCTGAGCCCAAATGATGGAAATATTTCTTCTTCTTAGTATTCAACTTATTTCGGGTCGATCGGGCCACAACGACGTCCGATTTCCTATAAGCCACAAATTCAGCCCAGTCATCTTTTAGCTTCTCTAGATGTCCAGTGAAAACTATATTTTTGTTCCCATATTTTCTCCACAATGTTTTCTTCCAATTGTTGAATTGCTCGGCCATCTTGCTAAGAGTCCACTCCTTGACTTTATCCTTCGTCCTCTCTGGGAGATCTGCCGGTAGCTGAAAGAACCCAATATCGAGTCCCAAAGGGTATCTTTAATTCTTTGATCGAGATATTTTGCGCCAATGTTTTTTTTCTTCGGCTCATTCCATTCTGCAACGGTGATCGGGACCATGTCCCTAACAAGAACTCCGCATTGAGCTACATATTTAGTGTAGATACCATCGGGTTTCTCCGGTTTGCCTTTTATGCTAACTTCGTCGATCGACAATTTTGCACCATTCGGCAGCTTTAACCCTTGGGCCGGGCCTCGTTTAGGGATTGACGACGTAGATCTAGAGGGCTGAAAGAAAAATGTTTCGTTAATAAGTGCGCATATAAATCAATTAATGCATCTAGTTAGTGATCAACAAGACTTAATATATACCTTGCCGGAGTTTTGTACGGAGTTTTCTACCGGCACTTCTACTTCGTCGTCGTCGTCGTCGTCTCTGAAGTTTTGTAACTCAAGTCCCTCACCGGAGTCGTTCAAACATTTCGCGCTGAAATCTTCGCCGTCTTCTTCGTCGGTCTCTTCTCCATCAGAATTGGGTCCAAGGGTCTTATCAAATATAATTGCTTGAAAGCGTTCTTCTTTCTCCAAGTCTCGGATGAAGGTCGGGGCGTCGATGATGGGGGCATCGTCCTCCATAGCTCAATGTCACTGCAAATTTGTAATTCATAGCAAACAACTTTAATATTCTTATACACAATAATATTGCATCTAAAATTTTGAAACTTTGCTACTAGCATTTTCAAACTTAGCAAAATTCACATATTTACTAGAATAAAAAAAATGACAATGCACATATTTACTTATTTACTAGAATAATTTTTCACATATTTAATTACTAGACATAAAATTTACTCACATATTTACACTACTAAAAAAAGATGAACACTAAAATTTACTCAACTACTATTTCAAACTTAGCAATATTTCAAACTTAGCAATATTTCAAACTTTACAATGTTATTTTTAGTAATGTTATTTTCAAACTTTAGCCATATTTCTACACTAAAAATTAAAACTACACTAAAAAAGCCTAAAAACTAATAATTAAAACTACACCTAATAATTAAACTACACCTAAAAACTACACTAAAAAAGCCGGAGTTTTCTAATAAGTAAAACTACACTAAAAAATTAAACTACACCTAATAATTAAACTACACCTAATAATTGAAATACACTAAAAATTAAACTACACCTAAAAACTTGTAAAAAAAGAACTGTAATAAAAAAAGGAGGAGGTTAATTAATTACCTCTTCTTTATCTCAATCTGGCCGGCCGGCGGCGGCGGCAATCGGCGGGCGCGGCGGAGGGCACGGCCGGCGTCGACGGCGAGGGGCGCGTGCGGAGGGGGTGTGGCGGCGTCGACTGCGAGGGGCGCGTGCGGAGGGCCGCGCGCGCGTGGCTGTGCGGCGCGTCGTCGACGCCGGCGAGGGGCGCGTGCGGCGTCAGGGGCGCGCATGGCGGAGGGCGGCATCGGGGGCACGCACGGCGGAGGGCGGCGTCGGGGGGCGCGGCGGAGGGGCGTGACGGCGGCGGGCCGGGCGGGCAGCACGACGACGGCGGCGAGGATCGTCGACGGAGGAGGCGAGGCGCGCGAGGAGGTCTGTGACTTAGAGAAATTTGGGGACGATTCCCCGTTTAAACTGCCCAAAGCAGACCTTTAGTACCGGTTGTAAAGAACAACCGGTACTAAAGGTCTGCTTTGGGCTGCGGCGAAATTTCGCGCGCGAAGCCCAACCCTTTAGTACCGGTTGGATTATACATCCGGTACTAATGGGCCTTTTATTTGTTTTTTATTTTCTGTTTTTTCTATTTGGTTTCTGTTTTGTTTTCTCTATTTGGTTTCTGTTTTGTTTTTTCTCTAGTTTTTATTTATTTTATATCTATGTAATTTAATTGTCTTATAATAATTATCTATTTATTTTAGAAACATCGTTAACACCAACGACGTCAATACGTAGGGGGGGACACGTGTCCTCCCCAGCGCTGGGGTAGGACACGTGTCTGACACGAGTCGTGACCGCGAAGCCCGCCTTTAATCCCGGTTGGTAACACCAACCGGAAGTAAAGAAGCACACGGATCGTGTGTTTTTTCAAGCGCTTGTGAGCCGTTGGATCAGGGGTGTGTTTCTTTGAAGAACTTGTGAGCCGTTGGATCAGGGGTGTGTTTCTTTTGAGGGCAAAACCAGTGTTGGATCAGCCACATGACCCTATATAACCCCCCCCCCCCCCTCTCGAGCATGTTCGACACTCATTTGATATACAAAGCATTCGGATTCCCTGCATACGTCCAACAGTGCATTTGATATGCGGGCACTCACGAGCCACTGTTGGGCTGTATAAACCGTGTGTTTTGTTCTATCTACAAAATACTCCAGTTCATCGACCGAATACAAATCATTCGGATTCCCGTCATACTGCCCAACGGTGCATTTGATATGCAGGCACTCACGAGCCACCGTTGGGCTGTATGACGGGGAAGCCGTGTGTTTTGATCCAACTTTTTCGAGCGCTTGTAAGCCGTTGGAGTTTTTAGAACCAAAAATTAGTGTTTAATTAGATCTCTCTTCTGAGTTTTCAGGACATAGTTACATAAAAGGTTTAATACATTATTACACATCAGCAACAACATCCCTATCTAGTGTTCACTTTTTCTTCTTGTGTGTCCCTTTCTTCTGATTGCGCCGTAGCCATGGACAATCTTCATCATTTAACACGATGCTTGGGTCAGTTTTCACTTTGAAGGGGGAATTTCATCAAACTTATTGTAATCTTCTGACATGTCTGTCTTGTCCTCCACTCCCACGATGTTTCTTTTTCCTGAAAGAACTATGTGGCGCTTTGGCTCATCGTATGATGTACCGGCTTGCTTATCTTTTCTTTTTTTCGGTCTGGAAGACATGTCCTTCACATAGAAAACCTGAGCCACATCATTGGCTAGGACGAATGGCTCGGTGCGGTACGCAAGATTCTTGAGATCCACTGTAGTCATTCCGTACCGCCGGTCTATCTCTACCCCGCTTGACAGGTTGACCCATTTGCACTGAAACAAAGGGATCTTAAAAGAAGGTCCATAGTCAAGTTCCCATATCTGCTGTATGCAACCATAATATGTGTCCTTTGTCCCATCGTCGTTTGTTGCATCAAAGCGGACACCACTGTTTTGGTTAGTGCTCTTTTTGTCTTGGGTTTCCGTGTAAAATGTATTCCCATTTATCTCGTACCCTTGGAAAGTCAATATAGTCGAAGATGGTGACTTGGCCAACAAGTATAGCTCTTGTCCAACAGTGTGTTATTAATGAGATGTGTACGCAACCAACTGCCGAAAGTATCCACGTGTTTCCCTTTAATCCAGAAGTTAGTCTCTCCGGGTATTGGGAGCGTAAAATATCCATGTGTTTCACGATATACGGAGCCACCAATCTGGAATTTTGTAGAACTGTGTAGTGTGCTTGAGTGAAAGAATGCCCGTCCATACATCTTGTTGCTTTCTTTCCTAGCGTGCCTTTTCCACGCAGTCTCCCCTCATGGCGCGATTGAGGAACACCGATCGGCTTAAGATCAGGAATAAAGTCAACACAAAACTCAATGACCTCCTCTGTTCCATAGCCCTTGGACATGCTTCCTTCTGGCCTAGCACGGTTATGAACGTATTTCTTTAAGACTCCCATGAACCTCTCAAAGGGGAACATGTTGTGTAGAAATACAGGACCGAGAATGGAAATCTCTTCGACGAGGTGAACTATGAGGTGCGTCATAATATTGAAGAAGGACGGTGGAAACACCAACTCGAAGCTGACAAGACATTGGACCACACCCGTCTGTAAACTTGGTAGAGTTGCTGGATCGATTACCTTCTGAGAAATTGCATTCAGGAATGCACATAGCTTCACAATGGGTACTCGAACGTTTTCCGGTAGAAGCCCCCTCAATGCAACCGGAAGTAATTGTGTCATAATCACGTGGCAGTCATGAGACTTCAGGTTTTGGAACTTTTTCTCTGCCATGTTTATTATTCCCTTTATATTCGACGAGTAGCCAGACGGGACCTTGATACTGCTCAGGACTTGAAAAAAGATCTCCTTCTCTTCTTTGGTAAGAGCGTAGCTGGCAGTACCTTGGTACTTCTCTGGATTCAGGTTGTCTCGTTCGTGCGTACTTTGCTGGTCCTGCCGTGCATCCGATGTATCTTTCGTCTTCCCATACACGCCTAAGAAGTTTAGCAGGTTCACGCAAAGATTTTTCGTCACGTGCATCACGTCGATTGCAGAGCGAACCTCTAGGATTTCCAATAGGGTAAATCCCAAAATATAGATTTCTTTTTCCACAAGGGTACGCGCTTGTTAGCGTCTTTCGGAACATTTAGACTGCCAGGACCCTTTCCAAATATTACTTCCAAATCCTTGACCATGCCATATATAACATCACCATCAGGGCGTGTAGGCTTCGTTCGGTTATATGCTCACCTTTGAAATGCTTGCCTGCTTTCTTACGGATGCCTGTTTGGAAGAAATCGACGATGACCAAGGTACACATTCTTGTTACCTAAATATATACTGTCAGTCTTATCTAAACAGTGCGTGCATGCATTGTATCCCTTGTTTGACTGTCCTGAAATGTTACTAAGAGCAGGCCAATCATTGATGGTTACAAACAGCAACGCTCGTAGGCCAAATTCCTCCTGTTTGTACTCATCCCACACACGTACGCCTTCGTCAGACCACAACTGTAAAAGTTCGTCAACTAATGGCCTCAGATACACATCAATGTCGTTGCCGGGTTGCTTCGGGCCTTGGATAAGCACTGGCATCATAATATACTTTTGCTTCATGCACAACCAAGGAGGAAGGTTATAGATACATAGAGTCACGGGCCAGGTGCTATGACTGCTGCTCTGCTCCCCAAACGGATTCAAGCCATCTGTACTTAGACCAAACCTTAAGTTCCTTGCGTCAGCTGCAAATTCCCCAAACGCACTGTCGATGTTTCTCCACTGAGACCCATCAGCGGGGTGTCTCAGCATCTCGTCTTCCTTACGGTCTTCTTTGTGCCATCGCAACAACTTGGCATGCTCTTTGTTTCGGAACAAACGTTTCAACCGTGGTATTATAGGAGCATACCACATCACCTTCGCGGGAACCCTCTTCCTGGGGCTCGGCTCGCCCTCAACATCACCTGGGTCATCTCGCCCGATCTTATACCGCAATGCACCGCATATCGGGCATGCATTCAAATTCTCGTACTTCTCACCGCGGTAGAGGATGCAGTCATTGATGCATGCATGTATCTTCTCCACCTCTAATCCTAGAGGGCAGACAATCTTCTTTGCTTCGTATGTATGTGCGGCAATTCATTATTCCTTGGAAGACTCTTCTTAAATATTTGTAGCAACTCCTGAAATGCCTTGTCAGATATTCCATTCTTTGCCTTCCACTGCAGCAATTCCAGGGTGGTACCCAGCTTTTTCTGGCCATCTTCACAATTTGGGTACAACAATTTTTTGTGATCCTCTAACATGCGCTCCAACTTCGACCACTCGTTTTCACTTCCGCACTTCATCTGTTCATCAAGAATGACCCGACGAAGATCATCATCATCGGACTGATCAACAATGACCTCGAGCTCAACTTCGTCTTCCCCCATTGTAGTATCACCGTGTTCAGAGAACACAGGATAGTTGTCATCATCCTCTTCTTCAGGGTCTTCCATTATAACCCCTCTTTCTCCATGCTTGGTCCAACAAAAATAATTGGGCATGAAGCCTTGTCGCAACAAGTGGGAGTGTATGGTTCTTACGCTCGGGTAATTCCTCGTATTCCGACATTCATCACATGGACAAATCATAAAACCATTCTTCAGCTTGTTTAACTTAACCACATCGAGAAAACGATGCATGCCATCAATGAACTCGGGACAGCGTCGATCACCGTACATCCATTCTCGGCTCATCTGCATTACATAAATACATCAAAAACCATTACACCAGCTAAATAATGAATAGAGATACGTGACCAAATTAATTAATACAAGTTCATCACATTAAAACCAAAGTAGAGTAGTGCCCAAATGTAATACATAGTTCTCACGAAACATACATCAATCGAAACTAACATACAACTATCTAAAGAATTTAAATCCAACAACAAATGCGATCAGAATCGCAACCAAGGTAACTATTGAACCAACAGCATAATGATACCAAGCCTCTTGACTAATGACATATTTTCTAATCTTTTTAAGCTTGACGCGCATTGCATCCATCTTCATCTCGTAGCAGCGACGACGTCGGCAAGCTCGACCCCGTGAGCATCAACGATGTCGGCAATCTTCAAGTCCAATTCCATCTTCTCTTCTAGGCATTGGAGACGAAGATCTTCACTTATCTTCAATTTTGCTTTCAAATCGTTGTTTTCTTTTTTAAACTCGACAATAGGGTCGGCTGGAATTTCCGGTTCAACTACCTCCTAAATAAAAATATATCTATGTCAAGTTGGTCGGCATGATTGTTATAAACACGAAACAAAATAAATAGTTATAAAAATATACCACATCCGAATCATAGACCGGACGAGGGCCGACGGGGACGGATATCAAAACCATGACACTATACATATAAAAAACATAAGAAAATTATACAAGAAATAATTATGCATTTAAATCATATAACTAACATTTTTAAAATAAAAGATAAAAAAGAGGCTCACCGAGGTGGTGTCGGTGACGGAGCGGCGCGGGCGATCGACGGCGGTGAGGAAGGGGACGGGACGACACTATATAAAACCACAAATTATACTTTAATTTGAGCTCAAAATGCATATAAAACAAATGAAATCCCTAACTTAGTCATTTCATCAAACACCTTGCAAGCACCACCAAAATCAAACTTGCTAAACTTGCAAAAATGAGCTAAACTTGAAATGCCGGAAGAGAAGATGAAGAAGTTGCTAACCCTTGTATAGGGTGCCACCAATCTTGACAAATGTTGGAGAAAAATGGGGTGAACTAGAGCTTGGGAGAGCTTGGGAGAGAGGAAAAATGGAGTTGGGTCGAGTTGCTTCAAATGGAGCTGGCTCGTGGTGGAAGAAGCACATATAGGCAGGACATTTAGTACCGGTTGTACTTACCAACCGGTACTAAAGGCTACCCTTTAGTACCGGTTGTTAATAACAACCGGTACTAAAGGGCTTGCCGTGGGACCACCAACCGCGGCCGCATGTGCCGCGGGGCCTCCAACCCTTTAATAAAGGGTAGCCTTTAGTACCGGTTGCTAACACAAACCGGTACTAAAGGGTCACGCCGCGGGGCCCCAGCTGGCACACGAACCCAGCCGGTGCTAATGCCCCCTTTAGTACCGGTTTTTGTTTAACCGGTACTAAAGGGGCGCACCAAAGCCCTCTTTTCTACTAGTGGAAGTCCACCAACCGGTACTAAAGGGTCGCGCCGCGGGCCCCGGCTGGCACACGAACCCAGCCGGTGCTAATGCCCCCTTTTCTACTAGTGGAAGTCCCAGGTTCAAATAGTCAAAAATCAAATTTCCATCAAGAATCGATCCGTGAACCTAAGGTTATACTCGAATTAACTGGTAGCCAGAAGGACTCAACTACGTTTGTGATGTTTACAAGAGAAAAATGTTGTATTACTTCTTTTTTCTACGATAATGCTACTACCAGCAAAGTTGAGTTGTTTTCCTTCCGAACTAGATGATTCAGCCTCGAGAGTTACTGAACCGAGACGCTCACCGGTCAGGGTTTTTTTAAACTATGCGTGCGACGTGTCGTCTTCCTTCTTCCCGCCCGAAGATCTAGATTTCTGCACCGTCACCCTACGCGTTGCAACACTTGCTTTCACTGACACCACGTACTCGCCGGGGCCGGTCGCTTTCACATTTCATGAATCCGCCTTAGAAGACATCGTTCTTTATGGCGACCGAGTGGCAGACCTCGATGATCCCCGACGATGATCCTACTGAGATCGGCCTCGGCGATGGCAACTGCTTCCCTAGTCGATGGTGACGGCAACGGTTGGCGGTGGGCTGCTCATCTCGACGCCGATGCTAAACTAGCACCGCCTGCAGCCACTACGTACCCACCGCTCTACTCGCCGAGGACAGAAAAAGATCCGCCGCTCACCGCCAAAATCATAGATGAGATTAGAGCACCTACTAATAACTACAGAGTATATATGAATGAATTTAAGCTTCAGCTAACCACCAGACCTCGTTGTCATGATTAAACTGGCTCCATGTATCCCAAATAAGCATGGTTTACTTATATTCGGAAAATACATTGCAGCATCACAGTTTTTGGAGCTCTTGAATTCAGTCTCCCAAAACCACAGGCCCCAAATTGACTACATCACAGTTTTTGGAGCTGGTTTCGAGATCCATGACTAAAGGGTGAATTCTTCCCAGATTATTTGATCATTCCTCACCAATTCTAATTCCAGGTCCAGTTTTTGGAGCTCTTGAATTCAGTCTCCCAAAACCACGTATAGTTCACATCCCGATCCAACCATCACAGGTTCATACAGTACTAAAATCAGTCTGACTAATAAACAGAGGGAAGTCACATCCGAATTACTGCTACGCTTTGCTCGGTTCAGATCGCAAATCATAAAAGTAAGAGTGGACAAAGGGAGATCCGGGTGTGTGTACGTACCTTGGTCCTTGACGAACTCGTGAGCGCGTTGCAGTCGGAGCAGAGCGCGAGGCCGGTGAACCCCAGCTCCTCGCACTCCCTGGACCCGAGCCGCACGGCGCCGCCACCTAGCCGTGTGCCTTGATCCTCGCCGCGCCGGTGGAAGGGAGGCGGCGGCTGCGCCCAAATCCTCGCCGCGGGCCGCGGGCTTCATCTCGCCGCACCGGTGGAAGGGAGGCGGAGGCTGGGCACGGCGAACGGAGGCGGCGGCTGCCCTAGTGGCGGGTGCCCGAGTCACGACCTCAGTGATCAGGGTTGCGATCGTTTCAGCGATTGTTTTTTTTTTTTATGGGCAACGTACGGATTAGAAGATGAGCATATAGCAGGCAGTTTTTTTTCCCTAATACAACGAGAATTTTAATCAACGGCTCATAAAAATCACCTCCTAATCAATGGGTGACAAAATTCAGAGCCCACGGTTCCGACGGAACCATGAGTTCCGTGCCAATCATCCTAAAAGAGCTCATAAATATATAAGTTGACATGTGCAAGCTCATCACGTGGTACACGTGATTAGCTACCTCAAACCAAACCAAAAAAAAACATGTACAAAGCTCTCAGAGTAAGCTGAAATCGTGGTGCGCTTAGAAGGACTAGCCTATCATAACAGTGAATGCATGTGTGTAGTGTAGACCATGCCATCGTCGGTGTCAGATCACGATGGAGTATCTACAGAGAATATAGATATAGGAGTTCACTCAAATATTGACGGTTTTTTTTTAAGCGAAACAGTGGGTTTCCCCACTGCATTTTTAATTTTATTGATTTTCCAAAGTAAAGGAGTATGTACAGCAGATACTTACAGAGAGCTCAAAAGATATCTACAGAGCTATTTACAGAGTCAAATATTGACGTTGGCAGGATGGATCACGCGCGATTGTTTTGCGCGGTGCGGTTAGATAAGAGCAAGTCTAAAAAAATAACGATGTGTGACCTGCGTAGTTATTAATAAATCTCACGATTTTCCTCGGAAAACAGAGGTACTTGGGTGGGCAGTTGGAGACTTGGAGTCCGATTCGGTCGTCGGGTGAGTTGCGTCCGATATCGAGTTCGGCTCGTAGCGCTTTGTCCCTCTATATAGTTCGAGATAGAGCCCGAAACAGCAGAGTATCCCCAATCAATCGATCCACACCGGAGAAGAGAATCGGTCGGCGGCGAGTCGAGGAGTCATGGCCTGTTCCGACGAGCTGGTGATTCCCGAGGAGGCGATCCAGATGGAGAAGATGCGGAAAGCCCTGATCGTGGTGGTAGAGGAATTGGGAGAAAATTGCAAAAAACCACCACAATTGGTGGCTTCGTTGCAAAAGACCACCGGTTTCCAGCAGATTCGCAAAAACCACCACTATTCGTTGACACGTTGCAAAAAACCACCACTTCTTCGCTAACCGCCGGTTAAGTATGAAACTGACAGACGGGGCCCACATGTCGGAGAGGATGACATGTGGGCCCCGTCTGTCAGTTTCATACTTAACTGACGGTTAGCGACGAAGTGGTGGTTTTTTGCAACGTGTCAACGAATAGTGGTGGTTTTTTGCGAATCTGCTGGAAACCGGTGGTCTTTTGCAACGAAGCCACCAATTGTGGTGGTTTTTTGCAATTTTCTCAGGAATTGGAGATAAAGAACAAATTCAGTGATTCAAGGTTGGGGGTGGACGTCGACGATAGGTCGGTAGAGGCCCTTGTAGACGCGTTGGTTACGATGGTCGAGGCCGAGAAGTTTGCGGTGGCTATGGAAAAACAGAGGGAGAGGTCGACTATCGACAAGATCTTCGATGAGTATGAGGTGGACGAGGAGAACCTAAGGCAGATTGTCGAGCTTCAGGAACGCATCAACAGGATGTGGAAGGACTGGGCAGACCGCGCACACCGTGACGGCATCATCCAATTCGCTAACCCCAGCGACCCGCATTGCCTCGTCGCCTGTTACAATCCAGGGAAGGAGAGGAGGACAATATGGTCGCTCTAGCTTGAATCAATACAACTGAGAAAGAATGGTCATGTGCTGTAGCATTACCTTTGTCATAGTTAGCCGAGTTAAAATTTATGTGTTGTAGCATCACTTTTGTCATAGGTAGCCCGAGTTTTATTTATGTGCTGTAGCATTACTCTTCCATAGGTAGCCTTAGTTTTAACGCAACCAGGAAGAAGAGGCTGAGGCTTTTTTGTACACATTGATAACAGTCCAGTGCTGACTGCTGAGTCCGAGCTGCAAGAGCTCTAGTTCATTTGTTCAGCATTGTTTTTGTTCTTTTGTTCTCTCTTCACGCAAAAATGAGCCGATACGAACAGTTGCTGGCAGGTAATTGTAAAGTGAGAGATTTCTGGGAAACTGCTCGTGTCTCTGGCTGATGGAAATTTGATGGTACATGAGGTCATGAGCTGTGTACCTTTGTTCTTAGGGCTTATGCATCGACTCAGGTAGTGGAAGCTAAAAACAGTGTGGAGTGTGGGCTCACTTAATTCTTTTGATCATGCAAAGTGATGCAGATGCAAAATCCTTGATTTAGGCTCACCAAGTCATTGGGTCACTTGCTAGTTTGTGCAAAAGCAGAACTGGAATTGGACCTTACTGCTACTAGAATTGGACCTTCGTAGTACTGATTTGGACATGTACAATGTTCCTGAAAGTAGTAGCCTGCTCTATAGTCTAGTCTGTCCATGCTTTCAGATCATTGAGTTGAGCATTGTTGTCAAACGAAAGATGGTGTCAATAGTAGTAAGCTGAAATTTTGTCCCATGAAGATGGGTCTTTTTCATCAGATTCAGATAATTACCTGTGTGACGAGCTTCTTGGAGGCTCGAGAGGACAGTTGTAGCAGTCGTGCCTCCATGTAGCCTGAAGCTTCGGCTGGAGGAGCTCAGGTGGTGTTTTTGTTTGCAGAAAATGCATTGGGAGGTCAGGGAGGAGTGCTGAATGCAATAGTCGTTGGCCACTTGGGCATTCTCTTCTCGGTTCTCATGTTCAGCATTTTTTTTCTGGGTATGAAATGTGCTCCGTCCGCGAGAGGACTCAAAGTTCTTTGTTATCTGTGTTACTTAACCATCCATGCCTGTATCTGAATCTTCCAAGATTAACGTGCACTTCATGCTCTGAATAAGGAGCTATGCTCTGAATTTTCACAAAGCGCGAGTAAACTTCACGACTCACGTACACACTTTCTTCCTTTTTTAGAGTTTTCATCTTGCGCATCGTCAAAGACAGTCACAAGATCAGCAGTACACTTTTCAAGCACAATATTTATTGATATGGCATCAATCACTCTTGAGAACAACAGTACCCAAATATCAAGTTAGTGTATTGAACGATTTATCAGCACTTTTCTGTTATTTTTAAGCCAAAAAATCTCAAAGAAAGAACCTCATGCAGTAAGTAGGAGACTGAACTGCATAGCAATCATTCAGGTTCAGACCACATATAGGAATGGGTTTCCTTGTGCAACTCCAGTTCAAGTGTTCAACCCAGTGCCAGCCAGAGAGGGGAAGCCACATTGTCCCAAATCCGAATAAATAATGTTTACAAAATCCGTACAAAATTCATTAAGGTGGCACATATCCTACAATAATGTTTACATGGCTATACAAGTTGAGAGAAATAGGATTTTCAGTATAAATGAATAATAGTACATGACAATGACAATATTTCAGTTTTTTTTATGCAGATGTGTTATAAACTTACGATAATCAGAATCAAAGTATACATACACTGAAGTACTGAACTTTATGTAAAATCTCAACCGTAAGTTGGCGGAAAATCACAACCCCTTGACCTCCAGTGCACTACAAAACCACACAAATACATTGCTCAGAGCTGATAAAATTTTCCATTTGCAAATGAAATATACTTTCGGTCAAGCAAAGTAAACTGACTAGTGACATACCCATAATACAACATGAGGCATTGGAATTGTAAAAAAAGCTCAAGGTATCTCAGGCACATTCATGCATGCTAGTATGACACATAGTCTCCAATTACACATGAAAAATCCTGATCCATAGATACATGCTATAAAATGCTAGTATGACGAGCATTTTATATATCTGTAGTAATCGAGCACCTGCATGCCTGCACGATTTGTCTCAATAATGCTCGTTTGTCCATTAACAGGTCGACGATCGATAGGGTTAATGTGTAAATAATTGGAGCATGCACGAGTGTATCAGGTGTTTCCTGAGAAAACACCTCTATTCTAGGCCCAGTTGGTGCTCGATCCGGTCTTGTCCGAGTTGGGTCCGAGTCCCGCTCGTGGTGGTACCCTCATATAGATCGAGAGCCTGCAGCCCTGCAGACGCATCACGGATCAATCAATCCACCGGAGGAGAGAGAACCGATCCATACGGAGAAGATGGACAAGTTCCCGGTAGACGGCGACAATGACCAGTTCTCCACCATGACAAGGGCGGCGCCGGTCGAGACAGGGAAGGAGGCGGTGGCCATCGGCAAGAACCAGACGGAATCTGAGCCGCCTGCTGGCAAGTATCGGCTTGATGCCGACGGCGACTACGTCAGAACAATCCTGGCATTGCCGACAGAGATGCCCTATGAAATCCCCTATTCCAGAGGAGACAACATAGGGGAGATCTTGGGCGTCTCTGAGGAGTGGCTGGAGGAGAAGCGGCAGCTGTACAGGGAAGCAGCTGCCCGTTCTGAGAGGATCTGCAAGGAGTTTGCCCTGTTCCAGGAGAAGGTCCGGGAGGAGTCAGATCGCCTGGGCTATTTCGAGGTGGACGACGAGTACCTCGACGGAGTCGAACAGATGCACGAATACAGCCAGGAGCTGGGCAGGCGCCGAGTCAGGACTGCCTTCGAATTCTATGACCCGGAGGAGCTTTGCCAGCCATCGGATGAGCTTTGCTCTGAAAAGTAAACTGCAGAGTGGAGGACAATATATGAATACAAGTGAGAAGATTGTATCTGGTATCTCTAATCTACTGAAGCTTAAGTTGTGCCTATCTAAGTTACTAAACCATCCATGTATCCATCTTTGTTGTTAGTACTCCCAAACTAAGTTATACACATCTCTATTATTCACCTCTCCATGTATCTATATATGTTATTAGTACTCCGAAACTAAGTTATGCCCATCTATGTTATTCAACCATCCACGTATCTATCTATGTTACGCGGATTTGCTACCTACGGTCCTGCCGTTAAAAAAATCTAAATAACTGTATTTTTTCATTTTTGTCGGGGTTTATTGTATTTGAGTGTACATCGTCATGTTTCAGGGCCCGTGAGAACACCTTACACTCGGACTGGATAGAGAGTCTGTTAATTGCTTTCCAGATAACATGGTGTCTCAAAGTCCATCATAATATTTCGTTGCGTTTTGGAAATCAAATTTCAGCAGTTGTAGAAAAAAATCATACCCCGGGCTTGACTAAAATTAATTGTCGAAATAAAAGCACAAGTACAAACGAATTGTCAGTCTTATGTTAATTCCAACACATATGGCAATTATATTTGTTCATTGAAAATAAATCCATGTACGTACTAATGGCTCATTTAGATGTTTGGGAAATCACAGTCTAGGTAACCCTAAGGGGATTTGTACGTGTACATGAGATTCCTTACAATCATAGGGAAAGTCCCCACCCGAAGAATCATCCCTGTACCAAAAGGAGGAGTAAGGCAGGGGGCCTTTGCCCCCCTCCTCTTTATGCAAGGAGCTGATTTATTGTGGAGTTTGGTCAATAGAGCTTACATGGAAGGAAGATAGCGCTCCAGAGGGCTTGCAGTGACATCACGTCTGGGTCTGGGCTGTCTTCCGGGTGGAAAACGACTGAATCGTCTTTCAGCCTAACAAATTCTATCTTGCAGAAGACAATGACGGAGATCAGACCCACCACTATCAGAGCATCCGGGATTGAAATCCCCAACACTAGAGCTAAGTCTGGATTGCTCGGAGGCCGGAAGAATTTCCGATTGGCTGTAATGTTAATGTTGAAACTCCATGGGAACCTAGGCAGCGGCCCTGCCAAGTTGTTGTTCGAAACATCCAGGTTTTTGGGCCACTTGAGGTCCGTCAGGGAATCCGGGACCTTGCCGCTCAGATTATTGTTGCTCAGATTTAGATCAGTCAGCATTGACAGATGCGCTAAGCTGCTGCTGATGGTTCCGTTGAGGCCGTACCCCGGCAAGTTAAGCACGGAAACCTTGCCTTGGTAGCACACGACTCCAGTCCATTGGCATGGATCGTTGCCTAACCATCCAGTCTTGAGCTTGTCCAGATAATTCACATTGGCGAGGAAGCCGAGGAGCGCCATCACCTCCTATGTTAATTCCAACACATATGGCAATTATATTTGTTCATTGAAAATAAATCCATGTACGTACTAATGGCTCATTTAGATGTTTGGGAAATCACAGTCTAGGTAACCCTAAGGGGATTTGTACGTGTATATGAGATTCCTTACAATCATAGGGAAACTCCCCACCCGAGGAATCATCCCTGTACCAAAAGGAGGAGTAAGGCAGGGGGCCTTTGCCCCCCTCCTCTTTATGCAAGGAGCTGATTTATTGCAGAGTTTGGTAAAAAAAGCTTAACTGGAAGGAAGATTATCAACTCCAATTCCCATCTGAGGCCATTTCCAACGAAGCCGCAATTCGAATGGATCGTTGCCTAACCATCCAGTCACGAGCTTCTCCGGATAATTGACATTGGCGAGGAAGTCGAGGAGGGCCATCACCTCCGGCGCGCAAATGAGGCGGCAGAACCCGTTGTGCTCGAACGTCGCAGTGGCCTTGGCCCTAGCTCATAAACCTTGTACATGACCTTCAAATCATAAGTGCGATAGCTTTTAGGATTTGAAAAAGGATAAGGATAGAAAATTAAGATTGCCACGGCATGTGGAATACCGGGATAATTGACATAGTAATCAGTAATATTAGAGATGTTTGTTTTAATGCATGTTCGATGTTGTATGGTTAATGGACGAGAAAATCGCCAAGAGGTCCCACCTCTTTATAAAAATCTTATAAGAAAACCATAGGATAGGAAATCAATTTATATAATTTTCCAGAAGTTTCTTTATATGAACTAGGGGATCTTCATAGCAAAATGATAGGATCATCAAAATAAAAGTAAGTTATTATCGTTGAAATTAGAGTATAGGAGTGAGTGTGTAGAATTTAATAAACAAATGCAATTTCTCTACCGGCAATGTGTAAAGGGTTATTCTGTTGTGCTTAAACGCCGGTTGTTGTACTGATTTAAGTAAACGAACCAGCTACATATATATTGAGTAGGTAGTAGATACATTCGGATAACGTCAGATCAACAGATTCATATTTCTAAATCGCTTAAAACACAATCATATTTCTAATGATTTGTACGTGTACATGAGATTCGTTACAATCATAGGGAAAAGTCCCCCAACTGAGGAAACATCCCTGTACCAAAAGGTAGTACCAAGCGCGTTCAGCGTCAGGAGCTCAAGGCTATGGTCGTGTCAATGCACTAGGACTATCCTCGCGGCAGCAGGAGGTCTTTGATGTTGCTGCGGTCCCGTATCCTGGTAGCAATAGGCTCTTGCCAGACCCCAAACATGGGCCAAGACTGGCTGGCATCGAACAGCTCAAGGCGTGGGCAGTGGTCGAGGAGGGCGACAAGTAGCTCTTCCTGGAACTTGCCGCCCCATAGCACGACACGCTCTAGCAGAGGGAGCTTCTTGATGATCTCGGTGATATATAAGTTCTCCGTCGTCAAGTGTGTGAGGCCAGCCTGTGACACAGAGGCTCCTCAGCAAAGGCGCGCTGCATGCGATTGATTAGGATAATTAGTCGTATGTATACAGAGCGATCAATTCGGAGAGTTCTTTGTACTTACCTGTTGGCAAGGTGGACTAGACATCGGCGTCGACATGGCCTCTGAACGACTCGCACCGGCCAGCGCTGGCATCAACCGTGGCGCGCGCCATGGCTTTCCATCCTGCGTGGGGGGGTTCGTGCCACCGCCATGGGACGGGTTCACGTAGATCGATCCGGCGCCAAAACAGAGGCTCCTGAAGGGCTAGCCTCCGCCATGGCGGGAACGCGAGCCCTGCGCCGGAGAGGATGTCGGTCTGCGGGAGTTGCATGAGGACAATGCGTACCATGTCCTGGGACAGCGACACCCAGTCCCTCCACCCATCGACATGGGAAGAACGGGTGGTTAGGGTTTTGCTCTTCCTCTTTTCCGCAACCAACGTGTTATTCTTGTGGTGTTCCGTTTCAATACGGAAACGTAAAGGTTTATAAAGGGATCTTTGACGAAATAGGCCGTAGCCCCGCTATATAAATATAGCAACAACCCGATACAACCAACAGTCACGAAATGCTGGGACGGCAGCAAACATACACCCAAAGCAAGGGGAAGAGAAGAAAAGAAGAGAAACAAAATGGAGACATAGGCGGATCGACTAAGCGACGGTGACCCGCAACCGCTGCGCCCTCTCCGAAGAAGTACCACCACGCCCCTAGCACCGAATCGACGAGTACCAAGCAGCACCTTCAAGAAGGAAAGCCACGCTACTGCCCGGACCAGCGCACTGGTCCTAGGGTTTCCCCCGGCACAGAGGGAAGCGGAGGAGAGGTAGCCACGACGCCCTTCAGGAAGGAAAGATGCCACCCCGGAGGCGGCACCGCGTCGGTGTCGAACAAACCGACAAGGATTTCTCCCGAAACCCCTTCCACAACCCCGGACGATCGGTAACACAAGAGCCCCACGAGGACGAGCCTCGAAACCACCAGACTAGCCGCCCACCACCATGCGCCAACGAAACCGAAGTCACCACCAACGTCGTCTCACCGAAGTAGCCGTCACGAGGTCTGCAAGACGGAGGTGAGGTGTATGAACCGGGGGCAGCAGTACCGCAGTCGAGCGGGAGGGAACAACCTCCACCGCCAAAGACGGTAGTCGACCGGACGCGACAGCAGAGCACACCAGTCTCCGTCAGGTCCGGCCGAGCCCAGTGGGCCCGTAAAGCCCCCACGGGGGCATACCAGTCCTAATAGAGTCCGGCCGGGCCCAGATCCGGGGGATCCGGCCCCGTGAAGCTCCCCGTCACGCTGCAACCAGGTCGGCCGCAGTCGCCGCTGCACCTGGATCCTCCACCTCCCCTACATCTGCAAAAGGCACCGCAGGTCAAACCGGCCCGCCCAGACCCAGATGGGCCGATGGGCCCAGATCTGGGCCGCATGGGCCGGCCGGCAAACACCGCTGCACGTCGTCGCCCGCAGCCACGCGCCGCCCCGCAGCAGGCCGTCGCCATCGATCTGCTACCCCCGGCCGGAGCCGGGCCGCCGCCGCTCGAGGTTCACCGCTGCAGTAGAGGAGCCGCCCCGCGAGGCCACCTACGACGCGGGGAGAGGACAGCCGCCGCCGCCGGCCCCAGCCCGAGCTGCGCTCGGCCGGCGCGCCGACGGCGGCGACTGGGGAGAAGCTGGGTGTGGGACGGGAGAAGAAAGCTGGAGCCGCGCCGGCCGCCGCGGGGGCGGCGCGGACGCGGCGGGAGGGAGGGAAGGAGGGGGGAGGGAGCCGCGCGGCGGCGGGGAAGGCGCCGGAGGCGAGGTCGGCGGCGCCCTAGGGGCTAGGGTTGGGACGGGGTCGCGGGAGCTCTACGGTGACTTTGCTCTGTCGCGTCCCCTCACAATGGAAACTTTTTCACCACATGTGACCTTTATAAAGCGATCTCTGCACGTACTATCCTGCAATGCCAATCTCTAAGTATGTTACGTGCCATTAACCAAGTTCTTGGGACTCCGGAACAACGAACATGGAAATATTTTCCACCTAGCTAATGGTCATAATCGAGCAGAGTCTGGGTGGTGGTCAATCTGGACGTAGCCTTGCTCGCAGAGCTCTCTACGGATCCGGGCCTGGAGCAGAAATATGCGGTTGCGAATCTTCTCCCAGAGTCCGACGGGGGCGCCGCCGCCGGCGTCGTGGATGGGCGCCGTCCCCTCCATGGACAGGATGGCCCTCACGGTGCCCTCGGACACACGGTGCTTCCTCTTCTCGTCGTTACCGCCCTCGGCCGTGGCCGTCGCCGTCTTGTCCAGCTTCTCCAGGAAGAGCCTCAGTAGCTCCGTCTCCTAGTTCATCTCGATCTCCATCAGTAGATGTCGATCTTCCTCCTTTGTTTTCGTTGAGAGAGAGCGACAAACGAAGCCCTAGCCTGAGCTAGCTTGCCTTCATACGCCAGGGAGGGCAGGTATGACCCGGAGTCGGACCAACTCTTCGTACCAGACCGCAAGCCCACCTTGCCGGACCGGGCTCAATCAAACTGGCCCAGCCCACAGTACCTCTCTTTGTTTCCTCCATCCAAACGTGCTTGCTCTCACTAACGAGAAAATGTGGATGTGCTTCCAACGTTACTGCACATGATGACTATATAAATATGCACATTATCTCACTGAAGTATAAATTTCAAAACGGAATAATTATTAAATCAAACTTGTGAATTGCAATATGTTCTATTGCTGTGTTTTTGCGCCCGTAGCATCGAAACAAAAACTCATATTGATAGGTCTTGTCAAGCTTTACTTTTTTTACCCGCGAATGTGCTTCCAACATTCCTGCACATGCAAACAGGGTCCTAAACGGGTGATCGTGGAAACGGTTCATACAACGCGTCACATGTATGGGACCCACCATCAAGAGCAGGTTCACCATCCATTATCATTATTCTTTTATCTACTCGGCTGCTATCTTCTCGCATGGATCGACATCTCCGGCTACGCCTTCAGAACCACCCACATGTCGTTGCATCCTCTTTCTCACCGAGCGCCACCGAGCCATAGTCGGGCCAGGCGATGGCACCCTCAACCTAGAACAAGCCGGAGACATCGACACGGCTGGCCGTGGCGATGGTAGCTCGTAATAGACATAGGTGAGGAAGGGTGCATATGTGGAAATATTCACGGCACATAGCATCATCAATGCTAAGCTAGTTGCTATAGCAAAATATTTACCGGATGATGCAATCACTTGGTTGGTTCAAATCATGCCCCTTACGTGATCTGGGCATATTATCCCTAGCTAGGATCTAGAAGCGCAGCAGGAAAGGGATGAACACATAGACGAGACACAAGGAGCTTTTTCTTATCTATTTGGTATTATTCAGATCGATCACGATCAAAACGCAAAGTGTGCCACGATCTTCACACCGCAATGCGCGTGCCATCCCACGAATTAAGGACCGTGCCATACGACTCAATACACATCACAAACATAGGGCGTTACATACCCAACACTCAGATACAAACTCCACACTGTTTCGAACCGTACCTCCAATATTTGTTTGCAACAATGACATAAACAGTAAAGGGATAAGGAACAGGATCGACCCGACATTTAAACCGTTAAGTTGCTTCATCGTCGCTACCACCGCAGCAGCAGCAACAAAGGGCCGACAGGTCGCACCCAAGGCCCAAGCAATCCAAGATATCGCACAACCAACCGCAGCAACATCTGACCCCACCAGAATTCACTGGCGGCATTATACCCTACAATTAACAACATTTAAAACAAGTCTTGTACAGATTGAAACAAACATAATGACACCCACAGAGATGGGTGAGAGAAAAAGTTACTCACCTTGGCCGGCGGGGATTCCTAGCTCCTATCCCTGCGTCCCTGTGATCGTTGAAGATGTGTATAGGATGAAGGACACAGCAAGCGGAAACTGCACTCTTATAGGGGCATAGGACGAAGGACACCGGAAACTGCACAATCACGACTAAGTGCAGGTCTCCTCTTATACAAATTGAACCTATAAAATGTACTACTACTGTCAATACGTACTTAATTGTTGTGAAGACTTGCACGCCCTTCCATCCCTTGGTTGGGACATGACCCAAGACTTTGCTTAACTGGTTAGTAGTTTATCTAAGTCTCCTCTAAACAGTGGCTCCACTACGTACAAAATGCAGCCCAGTGTAGAGTAAACTGATATGATTAACATCAAGTGTTCAAGGGCTACCACGCATCATGACCTATCAAGCATAATTATTGTAATGCATACAGATCATGTATCATTAAGTTCACTCGGTGCCATAGGTGCAAGTTGTACTTGTACTGACATACATTGTGTCATAGGTGCGAGTTGTACTGACATACAATGTGCCTTAGGTGCGAGTTGTACTGACATACATGTGCCATAGGTGCGAGTTGTACTGACATATATTGTGCCATAGGTGTGAGTTGTACTGACATACAGTGTGCCATATGTGCGAGTTGTAGTAGCATACGGCATACTTCTGTAACTTGTCTGTCGTGCTGCGACCTAGCGAATAATACACGTTCAGTTGGTGCAGCTTACAGCCAAGTCTATCCCGCAGACATCCAGCTAGTTGGTACTTACTCTTTGACCAGATTTAGGAGTGTATCTTGTCACACGATGCTCAAAAGTTCGGAACATTATGTGTTTTGAACCAGGCTAATAAAAAGAATATACAGAAAATGTTTTTGCTAATCTTCACTCGTGTGAGAATTTGCCACAAACGAAGCCCTAGCCTGAGTTTTTTTTCGAAACACAGAACAACGCAGACGCTCACATACACGCACGTACACTCATCTCTATGAACACACACACGCACACCCTACTCCTATGAGCATCTCTGAAAGACTGAGCCGGCGGATCAGGTCTTGATATTGACGAAGTCACCACGGGCGTCTTGCTGTCGACGGGAACGTCCCTTTCCACTGAAAAATATTCCGCCTAAATGAGAAATATCAGTGTCAAACCTAGGGTTTAAACTCTGGTGGGCTGGGAATATAACCACCCTCCTAACCATCTTGCCACAGCCAAGTTCTCAGCCCTAGCCTGAGCTAGCTTGCATTGATACGTCAGGGTCGACCCGGAGTCGGACCAACTCATCGTACCAGACCGCAAGCCCACCTTGCCGGACCGGGCTCGGTAAAACTGGGCCAGCCCACAATACCTCTCTTGCTTTCCTCTTTCAAAACCTGCTTGCTTTCACTAACGAGAAAATGTTACCCTAAAAAAACTAACGAGAAAATGTGATGCTTTGCACTTTTGTTTTCAATGATAACTAGATATAAGTATATAACACGTCCAAGCCTACATTGGTGGCAAAAAATATTTATTCTTCCACTGTTGTATCCATGCACTCACGTGGTTGCCTTTTTGTGGGTTAAGGGATATTAATCATACGTTATCGAGCACCGAGGCGGAACCGACCAGGTTACTCCTAGTCATGCTATTCTGGAATGAAATGTGAAGAGTTCATATCGCCCTCGTTGGCCTCTGAGTCAAATTTATTTCACAAGGCATAACACCTGTGACAAGTATCAAATTGTATAGCTAGGTCCCTCTAAGCAACTACGACCTCCTTCCAAGGGCTAGCCATCTACAAGGTAAAATAAGATATGCATGTGCCGTAACATAACGTTCCCTATATAAATATGCACATTTTTGAATTGCATTAAATTTCAAAACTGAATAATTCTTACATCAAACATCTGTATTACAATATGTTCTGTTGTTGTGTTTTTCACGGCCATAGCTTTGAAAAAAAAACTCATATTCATAAGTTTTGCCAAACTTTATTTACTTTTAAGCGTGATGTCCTTCCATATTAGTGTGTGTGCAAACAGGCTCCTAAACGGGTGATTGTGCACACGGTTCGTCCTGACAGCGCGTCACTGTATGGGCACCGCACGTTATCCCTTTGTCTTCTCTCCATGTGATCCTGTGAGGACAATCTGTAGATGTAGTATTGTTATCCTAACATGACGTTCCAAGCAGATTAAGAGAAGCTCGAGTAAAAGATAGCTTTGGTACGCCTTAATTCAAGCATGCATGCATTCCATGGATTTTGAGGGGAGCGAAAAGACCAAACCCATTGGAAGACTTTGTAGGCAGCCTTTTCTTCCTAAACCTGATGTGAACCAATCGGCACAATCATATGGCAATAGTAAACAGGCAATTTTCTGCATGTTAGAATTATATAACATTGCCGGACCCACCTTCCACCGTGAATCTTCTTGTTGCTTGCTTGAAAAACTTCTCCCCTCCTCCTGATTTAACGGACCGCTGAAGTTAGCATAGACAGCGAACCTCAAGACGCTCATTCCACTTCTTCTTCAGCTCCCCACAACACCATGTCTGCATCATGGCGGCGTAGTCGTGGTCCACATTGACCGCGGCAGACTAGTTGACTGTGGACTCCACTGCTTAAAGAAATGATATAGCTCGAGTCAGGATTTTGTGTTGGATTTGTTTCCTTGCTAGGGTTGACTGTTTTGTTGTCTATGGTGACATTGTGTATTAGTCGGTCCGTATGAAAGAAAACTGGTCCAAAATGACTATTTCATCTCTGTCGATGTGGCTTGTCAGGGCCGGATCTGCTTGGGCTGACCCTAATGCACATGCATCAGGGTGCAAGAAACTTTTTAGCCTTACTTACCACAAAAAATGTCATTTTGCATCAGGTTACGCCATCAAATGTGCATCAAGCGGTCTAAAAGGGCATCAAGCGGTCTAAGAGGGCTACGTCAGATGTTGCCACTTGGTCGATCCCACACGCAAGAACAAGATACAGCAAGTTTGTCTGACCTAACGATAATTGTCAAGTGACGTAAAAACAACAACGTGGCAAGAGGTGGTGGAGTGTACCCAATTCCAAAAAATCGACCTGAACCCCAAACCTAATAGCGGTGAGGACCGAGGACTAGCGCATTCCATAGAAGCAAAACTTTGACTCGAGGACTAAAGAGGCCAATCTCTCATTGCGGACTTGACAAAAATGGCTAAGGATCCACCCAAAAGTAATCACAAACCTGTTGCGAGCCAGACAATGAATTTGCCTATCATACCTTAGTTTTGGTCAAGAGACAGATAGACACGGTGGGTTCAACAACAGCTATGCGCATAATTAACTGAAGCTGCAACTAAACGCAGTTGGTACAGATAGATACCACATGAATAGACCAGACGGAAAAAATCATCTCACATGGATTCAAGTCCCATCATGCATCTTCTTGAAGCTCCTCCGGGTCGAACAAAGAACATAAGTCCGCGTAGACTGGGTCGTTGCAGTCGGCTACCCTCCAGACGCTCGAGTCTCCCTGCGGATGCGGACGTGCCGCTCCTCCTGGACGTAGCCTCGCTCGCAGAGCTCCCTGCGGAGCTGGTCCAGGAACGGCAACAGGTGGTCTCCGATACTCTCGTCGGACAGGAGGCTCCTCACGTCGATCGGGTCCATACGCTGCATGTGCTTCGTCACCTCCTCGGGGGTTGCGCCCTCGGCTATCGCCGTCTCCGTCTCGTCCATCTCGTCCGTCAAATGGTTTCTTTGAGTTGTCGATCTTCCTCTAGCACTAGTAGAAAATGGGCCTATGGTCCCGGTTCGGTTGGGCCTTCAGTCCCGGTTGCCCAACCGGGACTGGCCAATCGGGACCAATGCTGGTCCCGGTTGGGCCACGAACCGGGACCAATGGTTGTCCACGTGGCCTGGTCTGGCTGCTCGTGGGGGGAGACTCATTGGTCCCGGTTCGTATTAAGAACCGGGACCAATGAGTGCTTTTTTTTTTTTGGTATTTAGGTTTAGGATTCGATCTCGCCGGTGCCCCCTCTCGCCGGTGCCCCCTCTCCCTCTCGCCGGTGCCCCCTATCGCCGGTGCCCCCTCTCCCTCTCGCCGGTGCCCCCTCTCGCCGGTGCCCCCTCTCCTTCTCGCCGGTGCCCCTCTCGCTATCGCCGGTGCCCCCTCTCCCTCTCGCCGGTGCCTCCGTCGTCTCCCCCTTCTTCGCATCGCCGACGAGCTCTCCATCGTTTCCGTACGCATATTATACGCTCTACTATATACACAGTACACGTTGATGCATATATAATTAATATTCGATCTCTTGCGAGAATACAACTATTTAATTACATGGAGATAGATCAAGCCATCAAGGCATATTTAGTTCATCGTCCGAAGCATAATGTTCTCCCTTTTCATCGATGGCCTCCCTAAGCAGAAATCCCGCCAATTCCTCTTGAATTGCTCCTACGCGCAGTTTTGGTTCGAGCGTCTCCGCAGGTCGCTCAAATTAGTTGTTCTCCGCTCAGTGGTCAACTCGCGAATGAACTCGCAAACGTAGAATCCACATAAATTACTCCCCGGTGGCTGCTGCGGACATGTCACCGATTTATAAGTTAGCTCATCTTTGAATGGACCTTCTACCTTCTGTTTGAAATGTGTCCAACACCTGCTTTGGCAAAGAAAATGAACAAAGGAGTTATTAATTACTTGACATAAGGGAACGAACGAAAGAGGGCGATATAATGCGATAATGATTGAAATTACTTGTTGAGCATTTCTTTCATGTCGGACCACATGTCTTGGTCCCAACTTAATGAGTCGTGGACTTCAACTGTGGACTTGTCAGGTTGAATGCTTAGCAGAATCCAGTGGAACCTGCGGACGTTTACATAAAGCAGACATGCATAGCTCATTAATTACACTTAACATCGAGAAAGCCAAATAAAAATATGTACAAGACAAAAACACTCACTTGAAGTTGTAAGGAAATAGTATTTCCGTACAGAAATGTTGCATGGTTAAAAAGGTGGTCAGGTCATGCTCCACGTCTTTGGGGTGATTGACTAAGGTATATGAATTCACGATATACGGGTCAACGAACCCGACCTCAAAAACTTTAGTTCTTTTGCATTCCATCATCTTCATTCTGCATAATAGCGTACAAAAGGATATATATATATAGTCAGGATAATATAATACAGGCAATGAACGAGCTGAGCTAGAGACTTAATTACGAAAATAAATCACTTACAGACAATAGCAAGAGAGGATAGATTTGTCGAGGGCGCGCTTTTGGAATAACTGGAACAGTTCAGTCAGTTGAACCTGTATAACGTAACGTTTGAAGAAATGCTCCACTCTAACGTCCACCGGAAACCAATCTTTCGCGTCCTTCTTTGATGTGTGCACCAGGTACCAGTTATGCAAATTTCGCATATGTGTTGATAGACGCGCGAGCTCCTCATTACTGACCATAGGCTCCCCTTGGACATATTTCCGTGCCATCTCTAACATTGGCGCAGATTCATAGCCTAAAAGTTGACCAAGGCTCATACCCAAGGCGGTAGCCTGTTCCTTGGCCTGCGATACAGTGACACCAAGTTCTTTAGCAGCAGCCATGGCTCTGGGGTCCAATAATTCCAGGTCCTTATCCATAGCGTCTCTGAAGTCCTTGTCGGCATCGGAACACACTATGAGCGGGGGGACCGATTGATTTTTCTGCTGTCCGAGCTGGGCAATTTGTTTCCCGCTTTTTGCACTTCTTCCCTTGTTCTGCTCAGACTGGGCACGTGCTAGCTTAGTAAGTTCACGACCATAGTCAGATGGCAGATTCATCGATATCTGGGATGGCTGCTCAAGGAAGGACTTTCTCCACTTTTTGGTTTTTGCATCATATACCGGCTTCTGCTCGGGCTTTTTTGGTGCAAAAAAAGCCTTATTGTAGGCAGCCACCTCCGCGGCGTTTTCCGCTACAGTCCTGTCATAAGGTCTAATGGGAAGATTCTTATGAGGTACTGTTGGGAGGGGCGACCTTTTACGTTTCGGTGATCGCTTACCCCTCATAGTACGAGCGGTGGGCGGAAACGGCTGACGCGGCGGCGGAGACGGCTGCGCTGGAGACTGGTGAGGCGGTGAAGAGGACTGTTGCGCTGGAGACTGGTGAGGCGGTGAAGAGGACTGTTGCGCTGGAGACTGGTGAGGAGTCGATGGCCTTGGCTGCCAGTTCGGAAGCACGATGAATTCCTTTGGCCATAGAATGGTCGCTTTCTTGGCTTCTCCAAGTTCAAGCACCTCCCCATCTTCACCTGCAGGGTGTTGCAGCTTCAGCTCCTCATAATCTTTCATCACTTCATCCACCGCGACAACAGCGTAGCCATTTGGAACCGGAGAGAAATGGTAAGTTGGATTAGGTCCAATTGGTACGACATAGCCGACCGCCACCTTAAAGGTTAAGTTAAAAACTTTCACATGCATCTCACAAGGTGTGCTCTCCATGATATCATCCACTGGGTAGCGACGAAGTGGAGCCACTGCATCATCATTACCATCCTGGAGCTCCGTGGAAGCCACGCTGCTTTTCCGATTCGATGGGACACCGGTACCATCGCATGCAGCTTCTACCATGTGCCGTTGAGATTGGCCGCTAGTACCTTGCTGGCTAAGCACGGCAATTTGTTCCTTCTGCAGCTTTAATTCTTCTTCTATATTACGCAGCCGGTCTGCAGCAGCGCGTGCTTCCATTGCCTCCTTTCCTTTCTCCTCTGATGGCTTCTATCAGGAAATTTCTTCCTGTGCTCGGGAATCGCAATTGTCTTGGGCTTGGAGCCAGGTACGCCTCGTAACCGTCCGTCGTGTTCCTTATTCCCAAGGGCGCGTGTGAGCTCGTCATCCTCTCTATCGGGAATGAACCGTCCCTCTTCAACATCCTTTACTGCTTTTCTAATTTCTTGGATGGGTAGTAGGGGATTATCTTTGTGTCTTCTGTTATATATGCACTTCCCTTCTGCGTCCAACGTGCCCCCATGCCCGTAAAACCAATTTCTTGCCCGTTCGATCCACTTGAGTGGCTCTGGAGTGATCCCATTAGCCAGCAGGTCCGCCTCAAGTTTCTCCCACTTAGGCATGCTACCAGCGTAGCCACCAGGCCCCATAGTATGGTGGTACATCTTTAGAGCAGCATTTGCCGCATTTTTTGCAGACTTTTCCAGAGCTTCCTCTGATTTCTTGTACGCCACAAATTCTTCCCAGTAGTCCTTTATCTTCTCATACCCTTTATCGAAGTCTGGAGTCTTATTTTTCTTGACAAACAGTTTGTTCAATCTTTTCTTCCAGTTCTTGAATAGCTCGGCCATCTTCTTAAGTGCCCAGTCCTTGACTTTTTGCTCCATGATTTTCCGGGCAATCTTTTCTGCCTCATCTGGATCCTCCTCATCTGAATCCACCTCTGGCGCCGGCAGGGTGAAATTAACCATGAGCTTTCTCCAAAGTCTTTCTTTGCCCTCATCGCTGACATATAGCTGTCCTTTCTCCTTGGCCGATGCCATTCTCGAACGGTGATCGGGATGAAGTCCCTAACAAGAACTCCGCATTGCTTTACCATTTTATTTTTAACACCAGGGGGAGCAGTCGGTGTGCCGTCTTCAGCGACTCTTTCGATCGTGTACCTTTCTTGGTCGCCCAACTTTTTGGCTGGGCCTCGTTTTGTCCTTACAGAAGATTTGCTCGATCCGGAGGGCTAAAAGAAGAAAGAGCGTTAATATATGTATATAGACATCAGAGGCTTAATTAATACAATCTTCGGCTTCATTAATATATGTATATGCACCTCGCCGGAGTTTGCAACATTTAATGTTCCACCGGAGCCTTCGGCTTCTCCCTCGTCGGCTTCTCCCTCGCTGACTTCTCCCTCACCCCGGCCGTCGGGTTCTACCTCACCGGAGCCGTCTCTTCGGTTGAGAGACTCATCTCCCTCACCGGAGTTGTTCAAAAACTCCGTGGTGACATCGACAATATCTTCCGGCCCGCGGATTATATCCTGGAGGATATTTTCCTGATCTTCGTCTCGTTCCATAGTTTCTGCAAATTAAGAACAATGCACAAAACTTTAGTTGGGTAACTTGTTCCATATGTCAAGATACATCTACAATATCATCTCATTTGCAAGAACAAATTAGAAACTTCATATGCTGCCGTATCGTAAACCCGTAAACTCGTAAACTCGTATCGTAAACCCGTAAACTCGTATCGTAAACCCGTAAACTCGTATCGTAAACCCGTAAACTCGTATCGTAAACCCGTAAACCCGTAAACTCGTATCGTAAACCCGTAAACTCGTATCGTAAACCCGTAAACTCGTAAACTCGTATCGTAAACTCGTTAACTCGTATCGTAAACCCGTAAACTCGTTAACTCGTATCGTAAACCCGTAAACTCGTTAACTCGTATCGTAAACCCGTAAACTCGTTAACTCGTATCGTAAACCCGTAAACTCCTAACACAGTACTAACAATTCCTAACACAATTTTACATCACAAAAAATCCTAAATGTTTTCCCTAATGCAGCAAGTAATTCACTATATACATCACACTAAAATTGTAACCTACAATTTTAATCTAATATATTACTTCTAACCTAACAATTTCTATATACATCACAATTGCTACAATTTTAATCTAATTACTTCTAACCTAGTAGAATGCAGCAAGTAATTCACTATATACATCACACTAAAATTGTAACCTACAATTTTAATCTAATATATATATTGTACAAAAAAAACTGTAAATTGGCTAACATTTTGGTGAACAACAAATAAACATCACACTAAAACTGTAAATTGGCTAACATTTTGGTGAACAACAAATATACATTGTACAAAAAAAAAATCTTGCCAACATTTGGACGAATTTTGCCAACATTTGGACGTGTACAGTACGTACGTAGCGGCGACGGCGGCCGGGGATCGATCGGCAGGGACGGCGAGGCGGCGTCAGGGCAGGGCAGGGGTGTGGGCGTGCGGCCGGCGTCGGGGGCGCGAGAGGCGTCGACGGTGTTGGGGCGGCGCGGCGTTGGGGGCACCGTCGACGGCGTGGGGGCGGCCGTGGAGGGCGCGAGCGGGGGGCGCGGCCGTGGAGGAGAGGTGGCGCGTGTGGAGGAGGTGGCGCGGCCGTCCAGGGCGCGGCGGACGTCGACGGCGGCGGCGGGGCGCGGCGTGGGGCGCGGCGTGGAGGTCGGGCAGCCTGCCGGCGTCGTTTCGCTCTGCGTCGCGCCTTCCGGTCCTTAGTCGATTTTGCCTGAATGGGGAAGAAGAGAGGGCGCGAGCAGTTATACTAGGACTCATTGGTCCCGGTTGCTGGCAAGAACCGGGACCAATGACCCTTTGGTCCCGGTTCTTTCCACCAACCGGGACCAAAGAGTGGGCAGTTAATGCCGCGGGATCCACGGACTCATTGGTCCCGGTTCTTGGTAGAAACCGAGACCAAAGAGTCCTTTTTCAAAATTATTTCGAACTTTTCAGTTCTGAAATTTTGTTCCCGCCTTTTTTTTTCTTATTTAGGTGTTTGGATATGAATTTCAAATGGTTTTGAATCTGAAAAGACTTTCAACATGAAAAGTTTTTAAATTTGAATAAATAATCCAAAACCATTTTCTGTTTTCTAAAATAATTATTCTAACTATACAAACTATTAACCATTTTGCCATTTTCAATTAAAAATGCATTAACTTTATTGCATATTTTGAATTGACAAAACTTTCAACATGATTAAATCCGTAAGTCGAAACTCGACTAATAATACGTATAAATCGATAAAAATTGATTAAGTAAGATTTATGATTAAGTAATAATAATTATTAATTCAGTTAATTCTATTTTTGGTGTTGTAAAATCCCATGGCAAGCAGAAGTAAATGCAGAACAATTTCAGAAAACCTATATTTGTAAGATGAATGTTTGGTGTTGTAAAATGCAGAAGAAAGCAGATAAAAATTATTAATTCATTTATCTTAATGCATTACATAAAAGGTTTAATACATTATTACACATGATACAACGTCTCACAAGCGCTTGAAAGAAACACACCCCTGATGGAGGCGCTGCGGCGGGCGTGGCGGATCCATCTCGTGGAGACGATGCGTTCGTGGCTAGGAATGGTGGATTAGGGTTTACCCCGTCGGCGACAATATATAAAGACCTCCAGGGCAGCGCTGGGGGAGGACAGGTGCCCAGGAAAGCGCTGGGGGAGGACACGTGTCGTGACCGCAAAGCCCGTCTTTAGTCCCGGTTGGTGTTACCAACCGGGACTAAAGAAGCACACAGATCGTGTGTTTCTTTCAATCGCTTGTGAGCCGTTGGATCAGGGCCGGGTGTGTTTCTTTTGAGGGATTGTGAGCTGTTGGATCAGCAGTATCACGACCACTTCGTGAGCCACATGACCCGGTTGGTGTTACCAACCGGGACTAAAGAAGCACACGGATCGTGTGTTTCTTTCAAGCGCTTGTGAGACGTTGGATCAGGGGTGTGTTTCTTTTGAGGGATTGTGAGCTGTTGGATCAGCAGTATCACGACCACTTCGTGAGCCACATGACCCGGTTGGTGTTACCAACCGGGACTAAAGAAGCACACGTACCCTATATATAACCGCCCTCCTCAGACAAGTTACCCATCGGCGGGGTGTCTCAACTTCCCGTCTTTCTTACGCTCTTCTTTGTGCCATCGCAACAACCTGGCATGCTCTTTGTTTCTGAACAGACGTTTCAACCGTGGTATTATAGGAGCATACCACATCACCTTAGCAGGAACCCTCTTCCGGGGGGGCTCGTCATCGCCCTCAACATCACCAGGGTCATCTTGTCTTATCTTGTACCGCAGTGCATTGCATACCGGGCATTTATCCATGTTCTCGTACTCACCGCGGTACAGGATGCAGTCATTAATGCATGCATGTATCTTCTGCACATCTAATCCTAGAGGGCAGATAGCCTTCTTTGCTTCGTATGTAGTCTCGGGCAATTCGTTATCCTTTGGAAGCTTCGGCTTCATTATTTTCAGTAACTTCTCAAATCCCTTGTCAGAACAACCAGTCTCTGCCTTCCATTTCAGCAGTTCCAGTGTGGTACCGAGCTTTGTGCTGCCATCTTCGCAGTTTGGGTACAGCAACTTTTTGTGATCCTCAAGCATGGCCTCCAACTTTAGCTTCTCCTTTTCTGTATCGCATTCTCGCTTTGCATCAGAAATGACCCCACCAAGACCATCAGCGGGCTCATCTGATGCCCGATGTTCACCTCTTTCTTCTTCAATGTCTTCCATAACAGTATCACCGCATTCCTCTGGGAACATAGGATAGTTGTCATCATCCTCCTCTTCTTCATTGTCTTCCATCGTAACCCCTCTTTCTCCGTGCTTGGTCCAACAATTATAGCTGGGCATGAAACCTTTCCGAATCACGTGGTCTTGAATGGTTCTCGGGTCAGAGTACTCCCTGACGTTCCGACACTTCTCACATGGACAAGGCATAAAATTATTCACTTTGTTTGCCTCAGCCACATCGAGAAATTTATGCAGGCCTGCAATAAACTCGGAACTGCGTCGTTCGCCGTACATCCATCGCATCCGTGCATCCATCTGCATCATATATATAATTAAGTTTATCAAATACCATTACAATAACATCTTGAATAGTGAAATGACCACCGTACATCGACACGTGCAATATTTCTGTATCAATTACAGACGAAAAGGATAAAGTTGCTAACCTCGGTGCGGGTCGGGCATTTCATCGAACACATCTTGTGCGTGGCAAAGAGAAAAAAAACTAGCACCCCCACTTCCCACCAATCCAGGAAAAAAAAACAGAGGAGAGAGGGGGGTGGTGGCAACAATATATAGGCAGGGGAGGGGTATTGGTCCCGGTTCTTGGCACGAACCGGTCCCGGTTCTTGGCACGAACCGGGACCAAAGCTCCGCGGCATGCCACGTGGTCCGGCTCTGGAGCTTTGGTCCCGGTTCTTGGCATGAACCGGGACCAATGCCCCCAACCGAACCGGGACCATTGCCCCACGGGGCCCTGGCAGCTCGAACCGGGACCAGTGCCAGGCACTGGTCCCGGTTTTTGCCTGAACCGGGGCTAATGGCAAAACAGTACTCCGGACCAAAAGTCCTTTTTCTACTAGTGTAGATCGTTTGCGGGAGGAACATACCAAAGCCGTAACCTTAATCGATGCTTTATTTGTTCATAGACCAGCTAGGAGTCGGCTTGGCGGACCAACTGGTCTAAGGTTAAGAGAAGTGGGCTGGCCCAGCTGGAGCCCGGCCGGTCCGGTACATGGGTGAGTCGGTCCGACTCCGCATCGTACCACAGTTCTGCGGTTCCCTTGTCTCAAAAAAAAAAAAAAAGTTCTGCGGTTCCCATATTATTTACTCATCTGAGTCACCGCCCATGTTCTCAAAACAAACAAAAAATTCTGAGTCACCGCCTCTTCCTGTAGTCCTCCTGCCCAATCTTCACGGGAGAAGATCACAGCCAGCTCGGCGCAATGTCCGATAAGGCGATGGAAGCGTTGGACGGCGAGAAGAAGGAGATGATCCAGACGGACATGAACGGCGTCGCTCAATCTCAAACGGCAAGCACCGGCTTTCCGACGAGTACGTGCGCTTCATCCTGGCCATGCCCAGGGAGAACCCCGACGATGTCATCCCCTACTACGATCAGTGCACCACCCTGGCGGAGGTCATGGGCGAGGAGTGGCTCGAGGAACGGAAGCGTGTGTACCAGAAAGGCGCCGCCAGTACCAGGAGGAGCCACGATGAGTTTGTGCAGTTCCAGACCTGGGTCCTCAAGCAGTGGCTCGAGCAGGTGAACCAGGAGTTCGTCGACAATGCCGACGACCTCGACGAGTACAGCAGGGAGCTGTGGGAGGAGCTGATCCAGAAGCGAGGCCCTCGTGTCAAGGTCGCTGACCCTGATGACTCCCTGTACACCGACGAATATGTCCCCTATGATCCAGTGGAGCAGGCCAGGGTGTTGCTCGCTGACTACGTGAACTGCGCATCAGACGAGGAGGACTAGCTTGATTGCAACCAACTGATGAGTAGATTCGTATGTCCGGTCTCGATCTATTTCAAATTATATCTAGATAGATCTATATTGCAGCTAAGTTAGTTAGGTGTAGATCTATATTTGTTACCCATGTTTACTGAACCATACGAAATTGTATATCTTTCTATGTTACTATTAATTATTACTCCATTTGATCGTGGCAATGGGTTCTTTGAATCCTTTTTTATGAAGTTTGCTTTGAAATTTCATAACACAGTTTCCAGGATAACACACTATTTGGTTTACATTATGTCATCATGGCCATTGAAATAATTTGTTTGTATGGATTCAATACTTTGAAATGCATGCTGGATAGCGGACTTGGGGTAGAATATATGTTGTAGGATTAACGGTCTATATAGTTTGAACGTAATGACTATATGAATCATGCCATGAATAATTATAGTCGTAAAAATTGCAATTTAACCGCTGCCCAAATTGTAATTTCTCCCCGACAACATCGCTAGTTTGTTGGGAGAGATGCTTATGTAAACATATGTCCCCGCTCCATCTTCTCTTATTGTTAAAGCTCTTCTTTAATTTGTCTAATTTCATAATATACGTAGTAGTTCATTTGTTTATTTACTTTCATTTATCAACTGCCATCACATCATAGATTTAATCCTTGTAATTGGTAAGAAGGAAGCTTGAAAACCTTTCTAGATCGCCGGGGACAAATTTAGCTTTTTGGTTGTGTGGTGGCGTTTTCTACTTAATAAATTGAGAATATAATTAATAGTTCTTACTGGTTTGTTAAATTTGAATATGAACTTCATTGTTTTATGTTGGATTTGTTTTGAATGCATTATAATTCAATATTACTCTTCCAGCTACTAACTAGTGGATGTATCCCCTTGTTCAACGCTTACCGTCCTGGTCCACGAGATTTCTTCTATTCTCCTTATTAATCCTAGATACGAACATTACATTGATCTTTAGGTTTCTACACAAGTTAGGCAAGATTCCAAACATCTTGGCCGTGTTGGCTTGGTCTTGTCAACCTTGATCCCCTCGTATGGTTGGCAACCGCACTCCCTCAAAATTTGGTGGCATTCCATAACCGGGACATCATCTCCAAATTGGAATGTCGTGGCATCGCTTGCTTTACCTGCTAGTTGAGAGATTTGGAACGACAGAAACGTGAACGTTTTCCAACAAACACATGCCGACCACCGTACCACTCGACAAGATCAAGAAGGAGGCGAGACTTTGGGTAATTGCGGGTGCTAAAAGTTTTACTGAAATCATGCCTTGAGAGTAATCCTTGACACTACAGGAAACGCACAAGACGACGACGGCGCGCCGTCGGCGTATGCACGTATGCCGTCGGCGTATGGATACGCCGACGGCGGCCGTCGGTGTCTGGTCGTCGGCGTATCACGCTGTCGGCGTAGCCTAGCTGCCGTCGGCGTAAACTTGGCTAATGCCGTCGGCGTATGAATTGGCAGAATTTTGTTTAAAAACATTTCAAAACAAAAAACTTTGAAATTTTTTCCCAATTTTTTTTTGAATTGTTTAGCCACTTAATCGCACTAGAGACACATTTATCTCTAACCATTATTAATTGCAACCTTAATTACTCGTTTCTACTAACACTTCCCCACATGTCACCCATCCTGAGACTACTCCAGCCCCAGCACGCTTAACTTCTTAGTTCCTTCCCTGTGAGCTACCTAGAAACAACAGATGCTTTACTGACAATAGTAGTCTATCAATCCTATTAACTCATGGACTATGATGTCACACACATTTATTTTATGACTCCAAATAATTATTTGAATAAAAAGAAATGAATCATTAATAATAATCTTGAATTAAAATATTCTTGAATTCAAATAATAATTAACTTATTTGCCTTTTTCCATTTAATATTGAATAATTCATATCTACAAATCCGTAAATCGAAATTTGACAAATAATATGTCTAAATCGATTAGAAAAATGAGATAAATCCAAATATGACATTCATATCATCCATAACCCAACTCTTGACAAGTTTCCCTCCGGCTTGTCCAATCGGGGATTATCACGCTATAAGTGCATGTAAACTCCCTAGAGAGACGTGGATGTCGGGGACTATCACGCTATAAGTGCATGTAAACTCCCTAGCTATAAGTACATGGTATGACACCCCCTAGCTTGTGGTGGGAACCCGACGCTCCGGAGCCCCTCTCCGGTGAAACCGTAGCCCCACTGGAGAAAAACCAGGCTTATATGACTACAGCCGGTACCGGCGTCAAAATGGGGTAGAAAAGTGCAAATCTTTGCTTGGTTGTGTTAGGGTGGACCCTAGGAAGTCCCAAAACAAAGTTATACCCCAACTCTTCACAAGATTCCCTCCAATTCGACCGAAATGGGAGTTTCCAGGTGTAATTCCAAAAACTCACTAGAGAGAAACTGATGACGGTGAAGCCTCTAACATCCCGGAGTGGAATCTTGGACATTTACAACCCAAAACATACTTGTACCCACTTGGTATGGCACCACCTAACTTTTGGTTCGATTCCGACGCTCCGGAGCCCCTCTTCGGCTAAACCCATTTGAACATGGAATTTTTTGTCCTTGCTCATGATTTTTTTTTGAAGAATATAGTTTGAGCGATGTGTATGATGAAGCAGATCTACTTATCCTCTTCGAAACGAGCTAAAGAACATCGAAATCCGACTTCCAATGCAAAAGTTATGCTCAAAACGGTGAGTAAGTAAAAAAACAGAAAATATAGGCCGACGGCATTGCCGTCGGCGTATCTCAAAAAAAATATATATATAGGCCGACGGCATGCCGTCGGCGTATCTCAAAAAAAAAAACAGAAAATATAGGCCGACGGCATTGCCGTCGGCGTAGCTAAAATAAAAAAGGAAAGACCAAGTCTAGCCTGGTCGGGGTCTACGTCGACGGCCCCGATATTTGGCCGTCGGCGTATGTCCTGGCCGTCGGCGTCTTGTGTCTTTCCCGTAGTGTGATGTGCAAAAGGACGGTCAACCAAATTAAACTCAGTATTAGTACAAGCAAATTAACAAGTGATGAACCAAAAGCAACGGATGCTCGCCTCCAAGTAAAACTCGATCTCCATGCATGGAAGTTGTTGGGACAATGGGACAGGATGCTAGTCTAGCTCAATCGTAATCGAAAAACGGAGGTTCTGAGGGGAGGTCCTGCTGGACGTAGCCTCGCTCGCAGAGCTCTCTGCGGACCTGGGCCTGGCGCACGAAGAACTGTTCGCGCACCATCTCCCTGAGCCCTGCGGGGACGCCGTTGGCGGCGTCGTGGACGGGCGCCGCCGCACCGCCCATCGACAGGATGAACCTGACGGTGCCCTGGGACATGCAGTGCTTCGTCTTCTCCTCGTTCTCGCCCTCGGCCGTCGTTGTCGCCGTCTTGTCCATCTCGGTCTCCCACCAGATGCCGACCTTCATCGTCTTTTATTTTTACGGTGGCTTGATCTCGACAACTTACTTGTTCTCGGACTCGGTCGCTCCAGACCGCAAGCCCACCTTGGCGGATCCAACTGGGCCAGCCCACCTGTCTTTCTTTCTTACTTTCAGTAGCAAATTTTCTTAAACCAAAACAGTACATGCGTTGCCTCGCTAGCTGTTCATGAAACGCAACAAAGGAGCTTCCTATTTACTCCCTCCGTTCCTGAATGTAAGGCCTATAGTTTTGAAGGGGGCTCTGAGCAATTATCTCTTCAAGTGGAAGCCGCATCGGCTGGAACCCCTGTCCTAGAAGAAGAGGGTGAGCATTGCGCTAGACGTCGCCCGGGGAATCAAATATATTCACACCCTAGCGCAGCAGTGCTACATCCACCAGGATGTTAAGCCGGGGAACATTTTGCTCGGCGAAGGCTTCAGGGCTAAGTTGGCCGACTTCGGGCTCGTTAAACCGGCACCAGAGATGGCTTCTGCGGCGTCATCTGCACGCCGGAGGTCATGGCGCTCCTCGGCTTCCTCGTGGAGGTCAACTATCCAAAGAAGCAGGGGGCGAGCTTCTTCTTTTATCTTCCTTAATAGAGTACGTGATAAATCCTTTGTCTGCAGAAGAGGAGTAAGGTAGGGGGGCCTTTGCCCCCCTCCCCTTTATGCAAGGAGCTGATTTATTGCAGAGTTTGGTCAATCAAGCTTAACTGGAAGGAATTTTATAAACTCCAATTCCCATCAGAGGCCATTTCCAACGAAGCCGCAATTGTCCAGCCACGGTAGGGAGACGCATGGGTCAGTGTCATCATTGGGCCATGCGAGGGCCTCAGGATTGGTGATGGAGCACGGGATGTCTTGGAGGACCTGAAGGTCGCCCGGGTGGATGAATGTTGTGGTGGCAGTGAGGGGGAGGGTGGTGGCGGCAAGTAGGAGGAGGGGGTGAGGAGGAAGGGAGGTGGAACCTCAAGCGGTGCTCATTTTTCTTACTTAACGTTTGCTTGGAGTTGTATGGGGTGGTGTAGTTGTTCAACATCACCTTTGTATTTATAAAGCGGGGCAAGAACCTATTTCGAGAAATTATTCTTTAATGCTCATTTGGGACACGCGAGCGTAGCACGTGTAAGCCACTGCATTTTTTTTAGAAAAGGGGAGTCCCAGCCTGTGCATCGATTGATGCATGCGGCTTTTATTTAATTATTAAGCATCCACCACAAGTACAAAATGATTACATCATGGGTCACTCAAAGTTGCAACATGAATCAACCATCTAAAAAACATGGATGACATGGATGTAAGCCACTGCATACATCCATACAAACGGTAAAATAGCACGCAAGATCAAACCGGCAACTAAAACCGCAACAAGTTCGCGCTGCGCGGTTCCTTGGTAGATCGACACACGCTTGTTGTATCAGATCCTGGTGCATTGTTTGCGAATTTTACACCAACGCGGTTTGCGGGTGGTAGCTAGTATTTTGGCTGTTACTACAAGTCTTGGCCAGTTTGGTCTGATCGGGACATAAGGTACATCTATACATGCACGTAGATATTATTAGCTTGGAAAACCATCAATTAACCTTGAGCAGAATCGCTGACGATCAGAGTAGCAGTACATAGGGGTTAAGTAACTTCCTAGCGAAACATTTTGAATGGAAAGGATTTATCAAGTTTATTACGCGTAAATATTTTGTGGGTACCATCAACGAACAGAAAGCCTACATATCAAAACCGTAGAAGCTGGTGGATAGCAAGTCAATTAAATTAAAACGGAGTGAATGGTAGTTACAAAATGCAGCCAGGTGCAGAGTAAAATATAATGATCAACATCAAGTGTTGAAGGCCTACCACGCATCATGCTTGACCTGGCGAGTGTATTATTGAATTGAGTAAATATCATGGATAATTAAGTTCACTACGTGCCATAGCTGCGAGTCGTACTAATATAAAATATTACGTTCCGTATAGATGTCAGTTGTACAGCCTCACGTCCATGTAGCATATATACTTCTGTAAGGGCATCTCCAGTCGTCCCCCAGGACGCTAAATAGCGCCGATTTGGGCGAATAGCGCCGTTTTTCTACCAGCCGGTCCCCCCAGAAGCTCAAATAGCGCCGTTTCGGCGGAAATTAGCGCCGGCGCCCCAGGCGAAACCCAGCCCACTGGGTTCGGCCTGGGGGGCCGGCGGAAGGAAAAGCACGCGTGGGGCAGCACTGTCGGCGAGACAACGCATTTTCCCCACCCCGGCTCGCCTTTTCGTCTGCCCGTCTCGTCGTCGCCGGGCCGTCGCCGCCACCACCCCTCCTCGCGCCGCCGCACACAAGCAGCTAGGAAACCCGCTGTCCAGCGCCGCCCACTCCCCTCCGCCGCGATCTAGCCACCGGGGAGATTCTCGGGGCGAAACGCGCCCACCCCGCCCGCAAGGTGTTCGGCGTTTGATACGTCTAAAACGTATCTATAATTTCTGATGTTCCATGTTGATATTACACAAATTGCTACATGTTTTATATACACTTTATATCACTTTTATGCATTTTCTGGGACTAACCAATTAACAAGATGCCACAGTGCCAGTTCCTGTTTTCTGCTATTTTTTTATTTCAGAAAAGTTGTTCTGGAAATATTCTCGGAATTGGACGAAACAAAAGCCCACGTTCCTATTTTCCCGACACGTACACGGAGTCCAAAGGGGAGAAGGAGGAGGGCCGTGGGCCGCCCTCACCATGCCATGGCGCGGGTGGGCCCTGGGCCGCGCCACCACGTGGTGAGGAGCCCTCGGGTCCCAACCGACCATCGTCCTTTCGCCTATATATTGCCCCCGACACGAAAACCCTAAAATAATCAGTCATATTCCACGAAGAGTTCCGCATCGCCGCCGCCATCGAAGACAAGTTTCGGGGGACAGAAGTCTCTGTTCCGGCACCTTGCCGGGACGGGGAAGTGCCCCCGCAGCCGTCTCCATCGACTCCACCGTCATCTTCATCGCCGTTGCTGCCTCCCATGATGAGGAGGGAGTAGTTCTCCCCCGAGACTGAGGGCTCTACCGGTAGCTATGTGGTTTATCTCTCTCTCCCATAGTGTGATCTTTATGTGATCATGAGCCTTGTAATCTAGTTGATTAAGTAGATGTTACTCTTCATCTATTATGCTACTCAAGTGATTTTATTAATGTGATCTCCGGAGTCACCTTGTCCACGGTGTGAAGATGACAGTGTGCGCACCGTGTGTGGCTCTTAGGCTAAAGTTTGCATAAATACTTATCATGAGTTATAATTTGAGTTGGATGTCTCCATGAAATTGTGGTGTTTGTTTACTCAGACTTTGAGGTGTGCTTTTGCAGCCCTACGCAATGAATTGGTGTTCGTTATCCAACCGGAGTGTGGTTCAGAGTAGCATAGTGAAGAGAAGATATTTATGTATTTAATTATGATGTCATTGTTGAGAGTGTCCACTAGTGAAAGTATGATACCTAGGCCTTGTTTCTAAGCATTGAAACACCGTTTACAACAAATTCTGCTACATGTTTGCTTGCTGCCATTTTTATGTCAGATTGCAATTACTACTTATAATCATCCATATTATTTGTATTTCACTATCTCTTCGTCGAACTAATGCACCTATACATCTGACAAGTGTATTAGGTGTGTTGGGGACACAAGAGACTTCTTATATCTTAATTGCAGGGTTGCTTGAGAAGGATATCTTTGACCTCTACCTCCCTGAGTTCGATAAAGCTTGGGTGATTCACTTAAGGGAAACTTGCTGCTGTTCTACAAACCTCTGCTCTTGGAGGACTAACACTGTCTACAAGAATAAAAGCGTGCGTAGACATCAAGCTATTTTCTGGCGCCGTTGCTGGGGAGGTAAGTGTTGGAAGGTATCTCCTTTAGATTCTGCAATTATTTCTTTTTGTTTCTTGTTTTTATTTTCACTAGTTAGTCTTAAAGGAAAACAACAAAAAAATTAGAGATCTTTATGAACTTTATATTGAATTAGGACATGATGCTTTTGAAGAGAAAATTAAAAAACCTATGGTGGCTTGTTTGCATAATAGTGATAGCAATGTTATTAGCATGAATTATTTGACCATCATTATTGCTAATGCTATGGAAAAGTCTAAGCTTGGGGAAGCTGGTTGTGATGAATATGATATTTTTAGTCCCCCAAGCTTTAAGGAGGAAATTTGCTTTGATAATACTTTGCCTCCAATATATGATGGTTATAATCATTCTGATGTTTTCAGCCCACCTACTATTGAGAATATTGTTTATGTTGATTATGATATGCCTCCTATATATGATGTTTACAATGATGGACATGATATTTTCAGACCATCTACTATTGAGCATAAAAATCATTTTGATTATTCTATGCCTCCTATTTATGATGATTACAATGATGGATGTGATACTTTTACTCTCACTATTACTAATGATACTGTTTATACTTATGTAGAGAGTAATGATACTTTTATGCATGTGGATCATGATAAGAATGCTCTATGTGATAGCTATATTGTTGAGTTTATTCATGATGCTACTGACAATTATTTTGAGAGAGGAAAATATGGTTATAGAAATCTTCATGTTATTAAATTTTCTCTCTTTATGTTGAAAGTTTTGAAGTTGCAATTGTTTTGCCTTCCTATGCTAGTCACTTTGTGCTTCATTGATTTATTTTCCTACAAGATTCCTTTGCATAGGAAGTGGGTTAGACTTAAATGTGTTTGATATTTGCTTTTTGATGCTCTTCTATATTCAACTCTTATACATATGAGAGCATCATCAAAAATTTCATGCCTAGCTAAAAGGATTTAAAGAAAAGCGCTTATGGGAGACAACCCATTGTTTTATTTCTGTACTTTTTCTTTTATTTGAGTCAAGGAGCTTGCTTACTTCTGTAACAACTCCTTTGTATCTTTATTTTATTGCATTGTTGTGCCAAGTAAAGTCTCTAGTTGAAAGTTAATGCTAGATTTGGATTTCTGCGTAGGGACAGATTTTTGCTGTCCACAGTTTTGAGCTGTATGCACTCCAGAAAAATTGAAAAATTCTGAAACAATGCACGCATGATCCTTATATATGTACGCAACTTTCATTAGTTTTGATTTTTCGAATCTGAGCAACTTAAGTGTCTCGAAAAAATTCGTCTTTACAGACTGTTCTGTTTTTGACAGATTCTGCCTTTTATTTAGCATTCTCTCTTTTACTGTGTTTGAGTGGATTTCTTTGCTCCACAAAACATCAGTGGCTGTAGCTAATATCCAGAAGTATTTGTGATGATTGTTTCATTATAGAACATGTGAATTTTTGATTATGCACTAACCCTCTAATGAGAATTAATTTGAGTTTGGTGTGAAGAAAGTTTTCAAGTATCAAGAGAGGAGGATGATATGATATGATCAAGAAGAGTGAAAAGCCTAAGCTTGGGGATGCCCCCGTGGGTCATCCAAGCATATTTCAAGAAGACTCAAGCGTCTAAGTTGGGCATCCCCTTCTTCATCAACAACTTATCAGGTCATCTCTAGTGAAACTATATTTTAATTCTTTCACATCTTATGTGCTTTACTTGGAGCGTCTGTGTGCTTTTGTTTTTGCTTAGTTATTTTCTTTTTCTGAATAATTTGGATCCTAGCATTCTTGTGTGGGAGAGAGACACGCTCCGCTTTTTCATGTGAGTACTCGTATTCTTCACTTATATTTGTTGAGTATTCTTGACTAGCTACTGCAATGCTTTTAGCTCCTGTTTTTCATGCATCTCTTGTTCTGAACTGTTAGTTCTTATAGAGAAGTACTCTCTTGTTTCATTGTTGTATTATTTGGAGAGTTTTGTGTTGAAATAAGTTGATTGGTGTTTGGTTGGAAACAGAAAATGCTACATGTGGTAGATGGTATATTGAAAAGACATACTCATTCTTGTAGATCATTGTCTTGGATAATTTGATGCTTTGCAATTGTTTTGAGCTCTCAAGTAGATCATGTTTAATCTCTTGCATCAAGTAGTTAAGGCCTATTAGTGGAGAACTACCGTAGAGCTTGTTGAGACTTGGTTTGCATGTTTGATATCTCTAAGGTCTAGATATTTTCTGATAAAAGTGTTTGAGTAACAAGGAAGACAGTGTAGAGTCTTAAATGCTTGCAATATGTTTTTATGTAAGTCTTGTTGTACCAGTTGATATCCCGTGTTTGCTTCAAACAACCTTGCTAGGCTAAACTCTGTACTGAGAGGGAATGCTTCTCGTGCATCCAAACCTTGAGCCAAAACCCATGCCATATGTGTCCACCATAACTACCTATTATGTGGTATTTCCTGCCATTCCAAGTAAATACTTCATGTGCTACCTTTAAACTATTCAAAACTTTATTACTCCTTATTTGTGTCAATGTTTTATAGCTCATGACGAAGTTATGTGGCGTTTTCTCTATCACCTTGTCATTTACTCATGACAGACTTTCACCAATGGACTAGTGGCATATACATCCGCTTATCCAATAACTTGCAAAAAGAGCTGGCAAATGGGGTGCCCAGTCCCAATTAATTACAATTTTAACCGCTTGATTCTCTTCATATGTTTTGCCAATGATTTATCAGAAGCAATTTTCAAAATGTTAAACAATATCAAATAGGCACTCCTCCGTGGTATGTGATTGTTGGAAGGAACCCGAGGGTTCGGTTAGCCATGGCTTGTGTAAGCAAAGGTTGGGAGGAGTGTCATACCAATTTATAAAGTGCATGTGTAAACAAAAGAGAAGAGGGATGATCTACCCTTGGGTAGAAATAACGTCCTTCATGAAAGCCGCTCTTGAAAGTCTGGGTGACAAGGGGGATAGAGTGCCCACTGCCATTCGTTGACAACAACAAACACCTCTCAAAAACTTACTTTGTGCTCTCTATATGATTTCAAAAACCTAAAAAGCTCTAGCACATGATTTAATCCCTGCTTCCCTCTGCGAAGGGTCTTTCTTTTACTTTATGTTGAGTCAGTTTACCTACTTCTTTCTATCTCAGAAGCAAACACTTGTGTCAACTTTGTGTGCATCAATTCTTATATGCTTGATTATTGCACTTGTTATATTACTTTGTGTTGACAATTATCCATGAGATATACATGTTGAAAGTTGAAAGCAATTGCTGAAACTTAAATCTTCCTATGTGTTGCTTCAATGCTTTAATTTAGAATCTATTGCTTTATGAGTTAAATCTTATGCAAAGCTTTTTGATGCTTGTCTTGAAAGTACTATTCATGAAAAGTTTTTGCTTATATGATTCAGTTGTTTGCTCTTTATCTATTTGTTAGCAAACTATAGACCATTGCCTTGAGTCACTTCATTCATGACATGAGCCTTGCAATATTATTAGATCAAGATTGTGTGGTAGCATGTCACCTCAGAAATTATTTTGTTGTTATCGTTTTACCTACTCGAGGACGAGTAGAACTAAGCTTGGGGATGCTTGATACGTCTAAAACGGATCTATAATTTCTGATGTTCCATGTTGATATTACACCAATTGCTACATGTTTTATATACACTTTATATCACTTTTATGCATTTTCTGGGACTAACCTATTAACAAGATGCCACAGTGCCAGTTCCTGTTTTCTGCTGTTTTTGTATTTCAGAAAAGTTGTTATGGAAATATTTCTCGGAATTGGACGAAACAAAAGCCCACGTTCCTATTTTCCTGACACGTACACGGAGTCCAAAGGGGAGAAGGAGGAGGGCCGTGGGCCGCCCTCACCATGCCATGGCGCGGGTGGGCCCTGGGCCGCGCCGCCACGAGGTGAGGAGCCCTCGGGTCCCAACCGACCATCGTCCTTTCGACTATATATTGCCCCCGACGCGAAAACCCTAAAATAATCAGTCATATTCCACGAAGAGTTCCGTAGCGCCGCCGCCATCGAAGACAAGTTTCGGGGGACAGCAGTCTCTGTTCCGGCACCTTGCCGGGACGGGGAAGTGCCCCGGGAGCCGTCTCCATCGACTCCACCGCCATCTTCATCGCCGTTGCTGCCTCCCATGATGAGGAGCGAGTAGTTCTCCCCCGAGGTTGAGCCTTTTAATCTAGTTGATTAAGTAGATGTTACTCTTCATCTATTATGCTACTCAAGTGATTTTATTAATGTGATCTCCGGAGTCACCTTGTCCCACGGTGTGAAGATGACAGTGTGCGCACCGTGTGTGGCTCTTAGGCTAAAGTTTGCATAAATACTTATCATGAGTTATAATTTGAGTTGGATGTCTCCATGAAATTGTGGTGTTTGTTTACTCAGACTTTGAGGTGTGCTTTTACAGCCCTGCGCAATGAATTGGTGTTCGTTATCCAACCGGAGTGTGGTTCAGAGTAGCATAGTGAAGAGAAGATATTTATGTATTTACTTATGATGTCATTGTTGAGAGTGTCCACTAGTGAAAGTATGATCCCTAGTCCTTGTTTCTAAGCATTGAAACACCGTTTACAACAAGTTATGCTACATGTTTGCTTGCTGCCATTTTTATTTCAGATTGCAATTACTACTTATAATCATCCATATTACTTGTATTTCACTATCTCTTCGCCGAACTAGTGCACCTATACATCTGACAAGTGTATTAGGTGTGTTGGGGGCACAAGAGACTTCTTGTATCTTAATTGCAGGGTTGCTTGAGAGGGATATCTTTGACCTCTACCTCCCTGAGTTCGATAAACCTTGGGTGATTCACTTAAGGGAAACTTGCTGCTGTTCTACAAACCTCTGCTCTTGGAGGCCCAACACTGTCTACAAGAATAGAAGCGTGCGTAGACATCAGCGTTCCGCCCGACCCAGCCATGGACTCCGACACCGAGGAGATGCTCGTCGAGCTCTTCGACGAGGAAGATCAGGCCGCCATCGACGACGAAGAACACCTACTGGTCTTGGCCTGCCTCGCCGGTGTGCTCGCCAACGAGGCGGGGCCGCGGCGTGTTGGATCGACGCGCGGTCGCCGCAAGAGCAAGCCGAGGCAGCGGTACGAGGGGTACTACATCCTCTACTCCGACTACTTCGCCAATGATCCTACACAGGACGAGAAGGTGTTCCGGCGTCGTTTCAGGATGAACCGCGAGCTCTTCCTCAGGATCATGCATGCCATCCGGGAGTTCGACCCCTACTTCAAATTGAAGAAGGACTGCACCGGCACGGTAGGCTTTACCTCAATTCAGAAGTGCACGATGGCCATGAGGTTGCTTGCATACGGTGCTCCCGCAGATGCACATGATGACTATCTGCGCATGAGCGAGTCCACGGCCATTGAGTGCTTGAACAATTTCTGCCGGGCAGTGGTTGCAGTCTTTGGCCCAAGGTACTTGCGATCACCAAATGCGCAAGACACTGCTCGCCTCCTCGCAGAGAATGAAGCAAGAGGCTTTCCTGGGATGCTTGGTAGTATCGACTGCATGCATTGGGCATGGAAGAACTGTCCATTTGATTGGCAGAGGATGTACAAGGGAAAGGAGCGGGATCACCCGAAGTCCAACATGTGGGAGGTGATGCAGTGTTGTGTGATCTTGCACAACATGATCATTGAGAGTGAGCGGGATCACCCGGTGCCTGACAGTGAGGCAAGGGCACCATACTACCGTCAGGGTCCTCTTGCAGATGTTGATCACCAGGTGCTGGCGCCATGGGCAGCCTTCCTCGCCACGCGCCGGGAGATTCGAGACGCTGGAACACATCAAGCTCTACAGAATGATCTGGTGCAGCACTTGTGGGCTCGCAAGGGCAATGGCAATGGCAATACCGATAATGGCGATGCAATTGCCTAGTACGATTTGTTTTATTTGCTTGCATTGTTGAACTATTTATTTGTGTGTGGATTTGTATGTTAAACTATCTATTTGTGTGTGGATTTGTATGTTAAACTATTTCTATGTGTGAATTTGTATGCCAAAAAGGGCCGGCCTTTGTTTATGCCGAAATATGGCCGAATCGCCGGCTGGGGGGCGGCCTGGGTTCACGGCTGGAAAACCCCCCCCCCCCCCCTCTAGGATCCTGATTCGCGCCGTTTGGTGCCGCGGCGGCCAAAAAAATCGCTGTTCTGGGGCCTGGGGGAGCCGAACGACTGGAGATGCCCTAACTTGTCTATCGTTCTGCGACGCAACGACTATGATCAGCTGGTGCGAGTACATCCAAGTCTATCCACGCATCCATCTGAAATATTTGGAGTGCTCTCCACGAGAATAAATGGACTGACATAATTAAGCTAGATCATGAAGACTTCTCATTTGCTCACTTAGAGCAATTTGTTGATCTTTGGACGAAGCTAAAAAACGTGCAACCCGATGAAAACGTGGACGACGGTATCATTTGAAGCTCTCGGAAGATGTTTTTATTCGTCGGCGGCGGCATATATAAAGCCCAATTTTCCAGGTGCCACCTCCAATGAGAGATGAAGGAGAGGTGTGAAAATGTTGGGGCTCTCTCAAAACCAAGTTGTTTGCATGGCTTTCTCTTCGAAATAGACTTTGGACGAAGGCGAAATTAGAGAAGCGTGGATGGGTAAATTGGGGTTTATCCCGCTTTTCAAAAGTATTACCGAGATCATATTTTTGTGCACTGCCGTCAAACCACTAGGATTTGGACCCTCCTCAAAGGTTGGCTTGGTCTATTCCACCTTTATCCCCTCCTATGGCAACCGCCCTCCCTAAGTTGGTGGCATTCCATGACCAGGACATCTCTTAGACAGATATGTCACGTAGCGTGACATATCTGTCTAACAACATCATCTCCAAATCGGAAGGTCACGGCCTTGCTTGTTTTACTTGTTACTTGGCAGATTTGGAGCGAGAGAAACGCTAGAGTTTTCTAAATAACACATGCCGACCGCCGTACTATTTGACAAGATCAAGGAGGCGAGGGTTTAGGTGATTCCGGGTGCTATACGCTTTAGTGAAATTATGCCGGGAGAGTAATCTTCGATGTGTAAAAGGGTAGTCAATCAAACTAAACTCAGTACTAGTACAAGCAAATTAACAAGTGATGAACGAAAAGCAGCGGATGCTAGCTTAAAAATCTCCAAGTACGACGTGCGTATGTACAAAAACTCGATCTCCATGGAAGTTGTTGGGACAGGAAGCTAGTCTAGCTCAATCGTAATCGAAAAACGGAGCTTCTGGTTCGTGGTCCTGCTGGACGTAGCCTCGCTCGCAGAGCTCTTCTGTGGACCTGGGCCTAGCGCACGAAGAACTGTTCGCGCACCCTCTACCTGAGCCCGACGGGGACGCCATCAGCGGCGTCGTGAACCGGCGCCGCCGTACCCCCCACCATCGACAGGATGAACCTGACGGTGCCCTGGGACATGCAGTGCTTCGTCTTCTCCTCCTTCCCACCGTCGGCCGTCTTGTCCATATCGATCTCCCACTAGAGGCCGACCTTCTTCGTCTTTTATTTTTACGGTGGCTTGAACTCGACGATCTTTTTTTTTTTTGAGAACCACTTATTCTCGGACTCGGTCGTTCCAGACCGCGAGCACACCATGGCGGATCCAACTGGGCCAGCCCACCCCTCTTCTTACTTCCACACGTGATTGGTTTTTGGAAAAGCCTTCATATCCCCCGGTGGATCGCAGCCTCCGCATCCTCCGCCTCCTTCTCTCTTTTTTTCTTTCCATCTCCTGCTTTTCCCCATCACGAGCATGGAGAAGCACGCACGGGCACGGCCCGGCCGCCTGTGATGCTACCGATGGTCACCTCTGATGCTGTCAATGGTCGGCGGTGTTGCTACCGACGGCAGCCGGCGTTGCTACCAACGATCGCTGTGATGCTATGGATGGCAGCCAACGATGTTGTCAGCGGTCCACGCATTGCTACCGGCGGTCGCCGGTGATGCTACTGATGGCAGCCAGCGATGCTGTCAGCGGTTGGCGGCGTTGCTACCGACAGTCGCTGGTGATGCTACCAAGGGGCGTGACGATGAGTAAAGCAGCTAGTTGAAGTGAAGTACTATAAGTGTAGCATGGGTATTACCGTATTAGAAGTGTCAAATTTTGTTTAAATTTCCATATTTTTAGTTCAAATATTTAGTTTGTAAATTATAAATATGCTATCGATCCGCCGGGAGCAACTCTAATTTGGATGCCCTGAAATATATCATCAGCCAGAACAAATAGAGTTTTTTGTGCCCTAAGAGCATCTCCAACCGTCCCCCGGGCCACAAAAAATTACGTTGGCGCTAGTTTATTCTCCCAGTCGCCCCCAAGAGTCCAAATAACGCAACTTTTTGGCCATTGTTTCATCCGGCGCATTCAGTTAAAACCCGTACTTGGGGCAACTAGGGGCGCCAACGGTGAATAAAACACGCAAAATTGCGCGGGCCTTCCTGCCAGCGACCAGGCAAAAAGATGCGCGAAAGAAAATCTAAACTCGTCGTCATCATCTCCCGCATCGATCAAGGGTCGGCAACCACCCGAGGCTCACCATGCCACCTCGGCCGCCCGCCGTCACCATGCGCTGCGGTAGCTCATGGATGACGAGGAAAATGAGTGTGGGCTCGTCTTCGTCTTCCACGTCAGGATCGCGTTCGCGCTCGTCGGCGACGCTGTACACGCGCGTGAAGATCGAGTCGTCGTCGCCACCACGAACGCGTGTGTCGACGCCTACGCGCGGTCACCTTCGCCTGATGGTCCAAAAGATCGAGCACGGCACCGGCGGCGCCAGCAGCTCCCTTTGCAAGCCGAAGAAGGCCCCACATCGATGATGACGGTGGCGGCGGCGACTATACGACATTCTACAGCCAGCTAGCATGTAGAGCGTCGTTTCCTAGTTTTGATTGTGTTTTTTTAAGTAACCCGTCTAAAATATGTAAGAATTTCGCCTATATAATGAAATTTATCTAAGTTTGGTTAAATTTCATCTAACTTTAAAAAAATGGTCATAGTGTCTTGAAATTCATGGCTGGGAAACCCAGCTGGAGACATCAAAAAATTGGTGCTCAATAAAAAGAAAAAAAAGATGTGCCCTAAAATACGGCGAGATGCTCAGCGGGCCGGACGGCCATTTACAGAGAGAGAGGACTGACTATTCAGCGAGCGTCGGAGCAAACCCCTAATTCCAGTCCCCAGTCTCGAATTCCGCCGCCGCCGACGCCGACGCCAATGGAAGACAGCCCTGCTCTGCGGCGGCCGGCCGGTGTGGACCACATGTTCACCGACGAGGCCTGGGCCAGGATGAGCAAGGATACGCAGCGTCGGATCATCGCCATCTGGGACCGCAAGGAAGAGGAGCCCAGCGAAGAGGAGCGCCGCATCCGCGACGAGCTCATCGTCGGCGGCGGGAGCGCCAATTACCCCGTTGACCCCTCCATCCTCCCCGACGGTATGTCCATCACCCACCTACACGCGCGCGCGCATGTACCGCCATGCTAATGGATGGATTATGCAGACTTTGAGGGTCCTGTCGAGTCAATTGGCAAGCCCTGGAGAATCTTCACCGACCCAGATGCTGTTCGTGAGGTCTTGGATATCGCAGAAGATTACCACTGGGAAATGGAGCGGCTTGACTGGGGACAGATGCTTCATGGACGACACTACGCTGTGAGCAAGGAGACGATACCTGCACCTCCTCTGGTGCCTGCTGTTCGACCAAGTAGGTGTACATCACTAGTCAGCTTAAAATCTTCTAACTTCATCTTGTTTGATTGAACCCCAAAGCCTTACTTTTTCACGACCAGCCTTCTTGGAATGCCTGGAGTGTTTAAGCAAAACGGTCTCTAGCAGATGCTTTGCCACAGTTTTGGGTTGATTTGTGTATCGATGTAGTAAGATTGTTTTCGACACTAGGATTTCCGCCCACTGTTCCTATTAGGCTATGTTCCACTCTGACGGACTGGGTGCTTGGGTGGAGAGACCTTTGGCGAGTCGGATGCCAATGCTTACAGCTGTTATCATTCAGTAAGGTAGTTTAAGCTTTGTCGGATGAGGCAGTTTGCATTGGAGTTGGTAGGTGATGCTCAAACAGGTTCATAAAGGTTCTCTCACTTTCTCCAGGCCTATATAATTTCTGTTGTAGGGGGAACCATTTTAAACGAAAAGTAATACCTTTTATCTTTGTCGTACTAGAATCAAAACCACGCAACAAATATAGGACCTTGTGCATCTGTAGATCAAAAGTCGCTGTGGTTTTCAACAAAAGAGCATCCCGTGTCATCAGCCATCCAATATTACCATCTAAATACCTAGAAGTGGAACTGGAGGATCGATGCATATAACAGTAAGGACGATCACTGGCTTATATTCGATGGACACCATCTTGCTAGAAAATTAGATACCGAATTTTACCAGCTTTCTTGGGGGCATTCTAGTTTGCGGGTGCGCAGATGGGACTATGAATTAGAATTTTCCATGGATGCATGAGTTACCAGCACCCTCTTTCTTGTTTGTCTAATCCAAATGCCAGTCTTGCTAACATGCTCGCTTAAATATCTCACTTCTACTTTGTCTCTGCAGTTGGTGGGTGTGGTTCAAGAACTTTCTGAGTATATAGCGACTATGGAGAAGAAACAGGTATATCTCAAAAAGCTATAACATGTTCAAATGCCTTATGTGTGCTATACTGAATCTTTGGATCTTAAAGACTATGATTAAGTAAGATGTTTTTGGCGTTTCTAATTCTATAAATCATGATGGAATGAAATTTGCTGATATTAAAAGTACATGCAGTTATTTCTTAAGGTAGAACAGTCTATGTTTGTATCAGTAAATGCACGGAGCATCAGACTGATAACACCCAACATGTCTAGTTACAGCTTTCAGTGGGTGAGTCGATAGTAAAGCAGTAGCATGTGTAGTGCTGTTTCTTTGTAGCACCTGGTGTTGCATGTACGGCCAGTGCAGAAACCTATATCACCATCGTCGCTATCAGCCATCCCGTCTTCTGATTTTATCCATGTGTGATGTATGCATGTACAACTCTCGATTATTGTTTCAACTAACAGTTGGAACTTTTTTTTTTGTTGGATGGATTGTCAGGTTGAATGCTATGATGGTAGGCGAGGTCTTTTGGGAACAGGGCTCAAGTCAGTCGTCGGGAGAACGCATTATACTGCCATTGTCCTCTAAGTTGGTTGCAGATGCTTTGGGAGGCTTTGGGCGTCGATCCGTAGCTCAAACTGTAGTGCTGCCTGTTTCTTGACTTTGTCGATTCAGTCTAGAGGCGCAGTTTTTCTTTGGCCAGTTTTCAAATCTGTCTCTCCAAATGGACGTGGAAAGCCATGTATGAAAATTGTGTGCGTACCCGACATCTGAGTGAAATTTCCAGATTGTGCCAATCGAGCATGGCGTCTGAGATGTAAACCTTTCTTTTCTTCTCAGTAAAGTGAAATCTCCAATGACATGGTCTGTTACTAGTATTTTCTTTTTCGGGAAAGTTAGTACTCCGTAGTTTTTGGTTACCAGTGTTTCTGATCTGGGCTTATGTGCATGTTCCAGTGAAGGAGGATGGCTCAACTCACCATCAGGTCGGATTGCTTGGGCTCAAAATTGACATATGCCACTTGGTAGAGACCCTCACATCCCTATGATGGCACAACGAGAGGCCAGTCCGGCAGTCCCACTCCCGGGTTCATCTTACCTCCGGCCGCACCTACGATCGACCAAGGCGTCGCCATGTAGTCCACGACTGACTTGAGCCCCGTTTCCACCCAACCTGAATGTGTCACCGCGGGAGAAGTGGAGAAACGGCGTGTGATCTTGTCGTCAGCACCTTCAATCTGAAGGTGTCACCGCGGGAGCTTCAGAACAAGGAATCCAAGTTTCGCTGAAGGCTGTGATGAGGCCGATTCGCTGGCGGCAGCGGTTGCTGCCGGTGGACTGGCTTAAGGCAGTTGCTAGTGTAGGCGCGGCCAATGTGGTCGCTATCCAGGGCCTAGGTATGATGGCCACACTACTCTAAGGAGGTGTGGAATTGCTTCCAGGCTGCCTTTCCTACAGCTGTGCAGATCGCAGCAAGCTCGACCTCCCTCAGCGTATGGTGGGCAAAGGCTTCCCGAGGCAAGGCAGATCAGCAGCAGAAACGAAATAGCTCTCTGTCGGTGTACATCTTTTGGCACATTTGGAAGGAGAGGGGAAGACGCATTTTCCAGGATGTATCGATGCCGGCCATCTCTTTGGCTGCCCTGATCAAAGCTGATCTCGAGTTGTTGTACATAGCAAGAGGAGAGCAGGTGGTGAGAACCACCCAGTGAGTGCCATCGGGCTGCTATTTTCTGTTTTTCTGTTTGCTGCGCTTGCAGCTGAGTGCCTTCGGGCCTTTTGTACGTGTACTGTTTTCCTCCTTCTATAATGAAATAAGCAGAGCTCCTGCTGTTCCCGGTCAAAGATGGCCACACTGAACTGCTAGCCTTTCGCGAGCATGATGTTCCAGGATTCTCCCTTCCTGAACTTGGCTGATCTCAGAGCATTTGCCAATGGGCTTAGGGTAGTTAACCAGGCTTATCCACTGGCACTCGAGAAATAATGGCCAGTATCTCCTTGCAGCAGCTGGGAAGATACATTTGGAGCCCCGTATAAGAATTTGAAGGAGAAGTTTGTAAAAAAGGTCGAGCTGAATGTCTCGGAGCCCTTGGTATCGTTCAAGGAAATCATCGAAGGCGAAGATGTTGGTTTAGCGGAGAACCTCAAGGGTCCGCAGGAATTCGTTGAGAGGACTGCTCCAGATGGGAACTTTGTTGTGAGAGTTTAAGCCATCATGCTTCTAGATGCTGGATTAGGAAAATGAAAAATTGATTTCGAAACAATTGAGGGGCAAACAACGAGAAGCAACAGATATTTCTTAGTTCAAAAAGAAATTCAGCATTTCTTCAGCGCTAGTACAAATGGCTATGGCATTTCTTCACCTATAGTCTGTAAAAAAATAAAGATAGTCACGATGAACTATATACTAAGAAAAATCCGAGCTGGCAGAAAATAAGCTTCTGTTCCAGCATGCATACTCTCGGACAGTGCTGCCTGCTTTTGTTCAAAGGGAACCAATTGAATCGCAGCTAGCAACAGTTAAACCAAGAGAGATATCCAACAAGCAGAGTCTCGAAACATTATTACACCGATAATAAGCACGTCTACCTGTGCACACTTCCATAGCGTACTTTTATCACAATGCTACAATAGCACCCATCCTTTATCGCCTTCTAACAAGATAACTCAACCAGGTACTCTGAAACGGACAATGGTGCTGGCTTACTCATTTTCCCAGTCCGCATCGTACAATATGGTTGACCAGACAACTTGCACAGAGACAACCGCACCATTGTTAAACCGGTATAGCTGCTTCTCGTCTCCGTGCTTGGACGCCACAAACAAGAGGCCGTCATCTCCTCGCCTCTTCTCCATGAAGTCTATTCGCAGCGTATCCCCTAGATCCACGGCCGCCATGAATCTCTCACCATGCTTCCCGGCTGTAGATATAAAGCTGACGGCGTTGCGGCGGCGGTTGCCGTCGATGAAGGTGTAGGAAGCTCCGGAGAGGACGGTGCTCCCACGCATACGTCTGACATGAAAGCCGCCTGTCGGCACTTCCACAAAATCCAGCTCTATGGTTGCCTCCACACCTTTGGGAACAACACATGTTTCAAATGTGATTTTGCCGTTTATATCAACAACATGGTTCAGCTTCCACGGCTCAAACCGCGAAATGGCATGCAGACCACCAGCAACGATATGCATGTCTTTGCCGCCCGCCTTGGCCTTGGCCCATAGGTCTATCTCGATCAAGCAGCCTGTTGCAAGTATTCCTCTTGCGGGACTCTGAAGACGTAAATGGCCACCTTCCTAAATTGTAGTGGAGAGTAACTATTAGCCTCAAAACTAATACACAGAAATTGCCCCAAAGGTGTTATACTAAATGAATAAGAAACTGGAACCTAAATGTAATTCATATTATGATTCGCTGAGACAAAACTTTGATAAAAAATTATAGTATAATACATGGTTTATGCTAACATTTAGACAGCATGGACATGGACAGAGCTTGGGTGAGGATCTAACTCACACCATTTAAATAACATGAACGAGGGTGGGTAAAGAAAACTTCCATAGTCACATGCCCAGTACCACTACAAACTCCCTTGCCTGGTTACAACGCAGTCCTACTATAAACTCCTTGACCATTAATTTTTTTTTATTTCACACACGAGTAAAGCTTACTAGTGCATGCTCACATACAAGTTCTTCACAATTAATCCACATATAATCATCCAGCATGTATGAACTCCCATGCCCAATCCCAACATAAACTCCCCTGCCTAGTTAGAACTTAGAACGCAGTCACACTATCACCTAACTATTAAATCTTTCTTTCACACACCGAGTAAAGCTTACTAGTGCACGCTCACATACAAGTTGTTTAAATTTACCCCATAATGATCTGTATGTAGAAAAGTATGCACAGGACTAATTACCGTGTCAATAGCTTGAGCATTCTCTCTAGAGCAATGGAAAATGTAGTTGCGTGAAAAGTCCAAAGTATCCCTTGCGGCAACCATGCCGTAAATATCCATCTCCGAGCGTATCGCATTATCACGCATAAACTTGACGCACCGGTGATTTTCCGTATAAAATTGGATGATGATATCGAGGAACTGAAGCATGGGGATAGGGCAATGGTAGCACCTGTTGTTCTCGGATCCACAGGAGGTATATCTCGCTGGAGACAGTAGACCTTGGGAACAGAAGAGATGAAGCGGGCCGGTCGATTATACATATCAATATCATCTTATATTAGAAGAAGAATACTAGGAGTATTGATCTATCTACCTGTGGACACGGGTAATTCTTTGCGTAGTATGCTATCTTCTTTGATCCAGATATAATTTTTGGACTTGAGTATGTCCCTGGATAAGGATAATTTGGAAGTGATGGAAGCTGCACCAATCCATTGCGACGAGTGAGAAATAAAATACTTATTAGGAAGTGTAAGTGGAGGAGGAGATACTGTCGGGAAGTTCATACTATCGCGGCGGATGCGGCTGTTGGGCTCCTCATCCTTGCGGTCCCAGATGGCGATGATCCGACGCTGTGTGTCCTCGCTCATCCTGGCCCAGGCCCCGTCGGTGAACATGTGGTCCACACCGGCCGGCCGCCGCAGAGCAGGGCGAACAGGGCTGTCTTCTTGCATTGCCGGCGGCGGCGGAATTCGAGATTGGGGATTGGAAATTAGGGATTTCGCCTGACGCTCTATCTGTCTGCACGATCCGAAATCTCAACGGAACATTCATGGAAAATTTTAGGTGGGCTGCAGCCCACTAAAGGACCAACCTAACGAACAGCAATTCGGACCTCGGAATTCCTATAGGCAGCCCAACATGGAACACGAAGAATATTTACGGTCAATTCGGCTTACCACCACGAGCCATGCTACATGTAGAGAGTCAGCGCGTCGGGATAAAAAACAAATCCAATCTAGGAGAAGGTTTGGAAGCTAACTATGTAGGCAAAAGTGAAATTCTACGCATGGAGGGCTCTGCATGCGAATCGGCACATACATGCGACACTAATGCTTAAAATTGGTAGTTCTAAGCTACTCTGCCCCCTCCGATGCTAATGGCTGGCTTCGTCACTGCGGACAGTGTCATGCATGTATGCTCTAGGGGAGCTGAAGACATAACGCACATGCTCTTCCAAGTTCCAATGTGATCAGGCAAGCAGGGAGGTGTGGCGTGGGCTGAGAATTGATGATCAGATTCAGTTAGCAACTCAAGTGCACAGGTCCGGGTGTATAATGCTTGAGCATCTGTTGGTATCAAAACATGAAACGGTACTTGTCTAGGGCAGTGACCGATGTGTGAAGTCATTGCTACGGTGGCATGGTTTATATGGTGGAGTATGTACTTTGTAGATTGAGGAAGAGGCACCTTCCCAGTGAAGGATAAGCAGTTGACTTTTACTTGTACTTCAGAGAGCAACCTAATGGGTATCTATCTAACATGTGGACCATTGCCCTTATAAATGTTTGTAAGAGATGAGTCGTAATGTTTTAAATAAAATTATTAAATTGTTTCGAGGTTTATCCATAATCTGAGCTCGAGATTAATTTTTTAATTATTGAATCCACCGTAGCAGGTGCTTCTACTACTATGCTACTATGACTAGTGTAAGTGGCAAGATTTTTGTAAAACAAATGGGATGTTTTACCCGCGTCGAGCCGAGAGCCAAAAGACTTGCACTTGCCAGTGGCAGGCGTGGGTCGCTACATTTTCTAGTATGTTTTTTGGTTTTGATATTTTTTTCAACTTTCGGAAGGAGATTAGTCCATACTCACATACAAAACTATTGGTCGAAATCAGCAAAATGGGCCATAGTGGACCTAAATGTACCTGAGCGTTATAGCTGGGCTGGACATGGACTGGCCAAAGGCTTCGAGACACCATTTTACCCTCCTCTGCCGGCCCATCTCTCGCCGCCGCTCCGCTCCGGGCTCCGGCGTCCTCGACTCCGGGCCCCGGCGTCCTCTCCTGTCACACCTGATACTACACCTGCATCAGTGTGACATAGGTGCCGTAGGCATGTGTGCGTGTTGTGGGCTGAGCCGTGGGCCAAGTGTGGGCCGTGCTGTGTGCGTGTTGGCAGGTGCTGTTATAAGCCTGGCCATTCCTTTGTATCAGACTATGGAATTAATTGTTGCTTGACAGCTTATCTCACCTTCTTCCTCTACAAGTCTCTCATCCCCTGCTGCTCTTCTCATCCAATCCCCTTCAATTACTTGTATCCTTGTACGATCTGATCTCTACTCGAGCGGGTCGTTACAAATTGGTATCAGAGCCCAATCATCCACCCTTCCATCCTGCGTTCGTGGCTCAAAGCGCGACGGCGCCGGCAAAGGGCAACGCACAGACCAAGGCTGTGTTGGTAGCAATCGAGGAGAACGCCGCTCAGGTCAAGTCCATGCTCGAGACCATCCTCAAGCGCATGGAGGAGCAGGCAGCGACCAACGAGAAGAGGCACGAGGAGCAGCTCAGCTTCAACAACCAGATCTCCACTGATTTGGTAAACATGAAGAAGCAACTGACCGTGACTCAAGACGAGGTCGATGACACGAGGAAGACGCTGGCGGCTACACCTGCATCGGCCGCATCTGCGTCCTCTGGCTCGGATCCTCACCGACCCGCGGGAATCGCGAATCTGCCGAGGGTCGAGATTCCGGTGGGCAATCCTCCACCGCGATTGGCAAACGAGGGTGCGCCTCTGATGCCGGAACCACCTGCGGCACAGATGGTACCCCAACCACATCGGATACACCTACCTCAGCAACAACAGCAGCGCAGAGAGGAGCGCAGAGATGGTGAAGACAACGGCTTCATCAAGATGCCCAAGCACGACTTTCCACGGTTTGATGGTAACTTGCCGAACCTGTGGCTTGATCGTTGCATTACCTACTTCGATCTCTACCAGGTGCAGTTAGGCCGTTGGGTGACCACGGCATCACTATACATGGATGGTCGTGCTGCCCTATGGCTGCAAGCTGTTCGGCAGAATGGCAGGAACATGAGCTGGGATGCCTTCTGTCTGGCGGTGATTGAGGAGTTCGGTCCGGATGAATACGAAGGCCAAATGCACAAACTGCTACAACTCAGACAGACAGGTTCGGTAGCAGAATACAGGCAACAATTCGAGACTGTGATGTACCATTTGATGGCTTTGGATCCGACCATCAGCACCAGGTTTTTTGTTACACACTATGTGCTTGGTCTGAAGGATGAGCTGAGTACAGGCACCTACTAGCATTACTCGAGCTACCGTGTTTGCTAAGATTCAGGAAGAAGAAACCGAAGCATTGCGCCCCGTCACCGCATATTACCTACAGGAAGACCACCACCGCAATTGCCAGCCGCAGTAGCTCGCCCACCAATCGTGCCGCGTGCAGCTGGTGACGAGTTTGGCCGAGAACGTCAGTTGCGTGACTTCAGACGTGCTAACAACCTGTGTTTTAAGTGTGGGGACCGCTACTCTCGAGATCACCAATGTAAGAAACAGGGTGCTCAGTTACTTACCATTCAAGTGGGTGAGTTTGGGGAAGTGCTTACTGATGACACAGTTCATGCACTGGAGCTGTTGGATGAACCAGAGCAGGAGCCGGCAGCTGCGGAATGTTGCATGTTGTCAGTTAATGCAGTCAGTGGAACTGAATCAACAGCTTGTATCAGGCTTCGAGCGCATGTGGGAAAACAAGTGATGTTGTTATTGCTTGATTCTGGAAGCTCTCACAGTTTTTTGGATGCTGCATTTGCTGCTCGTCTGGGGTACAAACACAAGAGATAGCAGCAGTTCAAGTGAAGGTGGCGAATGGATGATAACCCCCAAGAGCAAGGAATCACTGTAGCACAATTCGATAAGTATTGAGTGTCGAACCCACGAGGAGCTGAAGGTAAACTATCTATTCTCTAAGGCCTTATAACCCTCTTATATGGCCGTTTATGCAAAGCAATAAAAATGAAAAGAACTAATTAATGAAAGCAAGATGTGAATGGGTTTATCTAGTAACAAGTTTCTCAAGCAAGTTTCAGACACAGGTTTCTTAGAGCAAGTTTCTCTCAGCAGTTTTCTCAAGCAAGTTTCTCAAGCAGCAAGTATCAAATATCTCAAGTAGCAAATATCTCAAGGGAGCAAATGCTCTAGCAATTGTTATTTCATTCGTGTGGTTGTCACAATTAGTGAAGCACATGTTTCAGTCTTAGTTGTTTCTTTTAGGTGGGAGCCATAAATAGGTGTAGCCAAGTAAATGAGCAAAATACACAACTCTTATGATGGATCTCATGGCCAAGTAAATGTGCAGCACAAGAATTATTAAGACATAATTGTCCCACCATAGCCTTAAGTTCTAGAGTCCCCCAAATATCTCCCCCATAAAGTAACTTCAAGTCTCAGACACCGGTTTCTCTCTACTCCGACATGTCCTACTCAATCCATTACACTATGGTGATCACCTTACATGCATTCCCCAACATATGCGTGCACTCATACATTGTACATCAAGACAATCATAAAAGATAACAACACTTGTATGCAACCAATCAACGAACTATTTCACAATTGCCATGAACAAATCACTTCTCAAACACAGATGGGAGACACAATAGATCAAGGGAATAGTATATTGCATCACACATCATGTTTGCCAAGAGTTTACAGTGGGGAGATGGAGATGATCTTGCTGTAGATGTTGATGATGAACACGCCGGAGGGGGGTGGAGCCCTCCGGAGGTGATTCCGGCGGCGTTTCCCCCCTCCGATCTTCTCCGGCGGCAGCCTTCTGTCTCTCTGTTTCGTGGTTCTGTGTTTCTCCGCGCCCCCTTTCGCGAAACGCCAGGGGACCTTTTTTATAGGCGTTTTTAGGTCAAGACGAGTCGGTGGACGAAAGATCGATGGCAACGGAGCCACGAGGGCCAAAGAGTGGGCCCCACGCGGCCACAGTACCTGGCCGCGTGGGCCACCCCCGTTTGGGCCTCGGGCCTCCGCTTGCTAGCTTCCTTCGCCCACAGGTCTTCTTCCTTCCAAATATTGACGCCCGTAAATTTCCAGGTGATTTCGTTGACGTTTGGGTCCCTGAAACATTAAAATAAGAAAACGGGGTTTTCTGCCTGTGCAGGGTTAATTCCATAAAAATAGGAAATAAATGAATATTCCCAAAAATCATTATAAAACATTGATATAACCCTTATATGATGCAAATATGATTGGAATATAAGCAATTAAAGTGCAAAGTTCATGTATGCATTTTACATGCATCAACATCCCCAAGCTTAATCCATGCTCGTCCTCGAGTATGAAGATGATAAAACTAACATGGACTTTGCAATTTAATACTTAACAATGGATATCAAAGATGATTACAATTGCTACATATAGTCAAATGATTCATTCTTCAAAGGAGTAGCAATATGCAAATAGTTTATGAAGTGATATCAAGTATTCAAGACAAGGATGTTCATTGATAGTTCACAAAGTGTAACATGGTAGCAAGTAATATGGACACTTATTTTGCATACATGGTCATAGAGTGATGATGAAAATCTGAATATGTGGGGACACTTTGGAAAGATGTATATGTGAGTAGAGGTAAAGCATGCATAAGTTTCATCTAACCTCCAAACTCCTACTTAAGTTAATGATTGCAATGTGGTAATACTTGGTGTCAAGCTCTCATTCCCCTATCATAGCATCTTGAATGATTAAGTTTAATGTGAAAGCAAATATGAGTAGTGTGCTTGACAAAGTAAAGGTTGGTGTCTCATGCCCCTTGAATACAAGTACTACACCATGATTACTCAACTTAGGAAACAAAGCAAGTTCAAGTTTATATCATTGTAAGTAATAATAGTATCATCAAGAGCGTCAACTGGGGTACCTCTTGTCCCAGGATATGGAACAAGCCCATATCAAAATGACAAGACAAACAAACAAGATGAACAACCTCAACACCCTTTTTATTTACCATTGGAATAGCTTTTATTATAAGGTGTATCACAGAGGTTCACCATAGCATGTAAGTAAATTTCCACCATGAATGATGCATGGCTTAGATTAGCGGCCCAGGCGTCTCTCTAACCATTTATACAAACTCATTTAAACTACTTCATTTCCACCTCATTTCACATGATAGGCATCCATAACAAAAGTACATGATATCAACTAAATGAGATGAAGGAGCATGTTGAAAGCTTTGCATGTGACAGCACATATGGGCTAACTCCCAACCTCGAACATTTATCAAGCCACTAGCATCATAATCTTAATCACAATGGGTCATGTTTTATTTATTGCAATGATAGTAAAATGTGCATCAAGTTCGTGAGAGCTATATAACCAACTTTTCCCATGCAATCAATAACATAATCATTTTCATTCAGAGGTATAGATAACACAAATATCATGATGAACATACTCGGAATAGCATATAGCTATAGGTAGATATGGTGGACTCACTGGAATAACTTTGGTTGAAGGTGTTGGAAACAAGTTTTGACTTGTTGGATGTTTGGGCTAGCAAAAGGGAGAAAGTTGACCATCTAGATGCATGCATGAGTGTCCATAGAACTAACTAATCCATGTTAAACCAAGTAAAATAACAATCAGCACCAAAACATGAATAAGTGATAGCTCTACAAAAAGAATTTGCAAACTATTACTCATAAACAAGCTCATGAATCATGCAACTATATGTATCATTAAAAATCAAGTCAAACATCCCTTTTCCCAATCTTATAAAGCATCCAACATATTTCAACCCATATTTCCAGTAGCTCTCTCATATATAATGATAGTGTGGTGGTCTCTCAAGACTCAAACAAAAACAAAAACGACGCTCCAAGTTTATGCGATAAAGTGTTTCGATCGAAAAACAGAAGTTGGACGTGTGCAAACCGAGAGTGTGTAGGTCCAGCGGGGTTGTCTTCACATCCCCAAGCTTATGGTCTTCACCATCCTTGGATAGCTCTTGGTGCATCTCCTCCAATCCCTGTGAAAAAACTTCAAAACACCGTTTCTCCCATCTCTTTTCTGTGGGGTGCATTAATAGTGATAAACAAATAGGTTCTTGCTGCATATAATCCTTGAACAAAAATTCATATGAATGTCCAGAAAGTGTATAATGTTGTATGCCTACTCATAAACTCAATTGGATCAAAAAGATTCAACTTAAAAGCTCAAAGCATGCATCAAACAAAATGGGACAGAATCTGTCCAGAAAAACAGCAGCAGCAAAACGTATTTTTCTACCCTACCAAACTTTCTCGAAAAATTCCGAAAAAATTCATGCATACAGAGGATGAAAAGTTGCAACTACAGTTCAAATATGAGCTCATTCGGAGTTACAGAATAAGAATTAAAAATCATACCGTGCACAGATTCGTGCAGGAATAAAATCTCCGAACTCAAATAGCAACTTTTCAAGACCAACATGGGTAAAACTTGGCACTTTATTAAAAACTCCTGAACTAAACTAGACACAAGATCTCTTGTTACAGCAAGAGGACACAAAGAAAAATCACACACAAAAATAACCGGGTTGCCTCCCGCAAAGCGCTTTCTTTATAGCCATATAGCTAGGCTTACTTACTTGGTATCAAGATGGTTGAAGTGAGGTGGCTTGGCATCCCCAAGCTTAAATTCTTGTACTTATTTGATATATGTAGGGTGAGCCTAGGGGTACATCCCCAAGCTTGAGTTTTTGTCCCTCTTGATCTTGTTCATCACCCTCAATTCTTCCACCTTAAAATTCTCTTTACACAACACTCGTCACAAACTTGATTAGAGGGGTTAGTGCCTTCATAAATTAAATCCACATAGGCACAGCAAAGACATATCATGAATTGATTTTAAACATTAGCTACTGTTACTATGGTTATGTAATGCTCCTTGATCAAAAGAACCGCACAAAACACAAGTAATGAGAGTAATGCAGAATAAAGACAGGATATGTCAAAAACTGGACAGCGAATTACTATTATCACTCTTTTTATTTGGTTTTAGCTTTGGGAAAAGTTTAAATGATAGAGATTTTGCAATGGTTCCATTGGCATGAACAACACATGTTCAAGGTCGACCCCAACTTCTCCATTACTCATCCTTCTCATTTACTTTCCCAAATTTCATATAGAGTGAAAATCTTAAACTAATTGTTAGAAATCAGTAGGTAAAGTTATTTTGCAGGTTCTCAAGATATAAAGGTGTGCCCAAACTGAATAGGAGATAAAAGCATAGAGAGCACACCTCAAAACATTAAACCATTAACTTTTAAGTCTAACTCTTTTCCTATGCATTGGCATTTTATATATGAATAAATAACACCCCATTTGAGGTAACCAATGCATATAATGATCAATAGCTTGCATTTTAAATAACATAGAAACATAGAGAGGATTCTTATCTCTTCCTCTCTCATAATAGTTGCAAGCATTGAAGTTAAATATTCCCACATGATTTTGAATAGAATCACCACATAAAGACTTATCATCTAATGAGCATATTGGATCATCAAACTCACAATCAATTTCATCCTCAATAGTAGGGGGACTAAAAATGTCATATTCATCAAAACAAACTTCCCCAAGCTTAAGGTTTTCCTCAGTATTAGCAATAAAGTTGTTAAAAGAATTAGTACTACCACAGACATGATTGTTATGCAAATAAATTTTAATTTTCTCCTCAAACACTTCATGTCCTAACTCAAGATAGATATTATACAATTCTAGGATTGTTTTGTTGTTTTCCATTTTATAATTTTTTTGTGTTTTAGATTTATATGTTAGTATGCAATGCAAACAAGAATAAAAGTTTAGCACAACGCTCCCCGGCAACGGCGCCAGAAAAGTACTTGATAATCCCCAAGAGCAAGGAATCACTGTAGCACAATTCGATAAGTATTGAGTGTCGAACCCACGAGGAGCTGAAGGTAAACTATCTATTCTCTAAAGCCCTATAACCCTCTTATATGGCCGTTTATGCAAAGCAATAAATATGAAAGAACTAACTAATGAAGCAAGTGTGAATGGGTTTATCTAGTAACAAGTTTCTCAAGCAAGTTTCAGACACAGTTTCTTAGAGCAAGTTTCTCTCAGCAGTTTTCTCAAGCAAGTTTCTCAAGTAGCAAGTATCAAATATCTCAAGTAGCAAATATCTCAAGGGAGCAAATGTTCTAGCAATTGTTATTTCATTCGTGTGGTTGTCACAATTAGTGAAGCACATGTTTCAGTCTTAGTTGTTTCTTTTAGGTGGGAGCCATAAATAGGTGTAGCCAAGTAAATGAGCAAAATACACAACTCTTATGATGGATCTCATGGCCAAGTAAATGTGCAGCACAAGAATTATTAAGACATAATTGTCCCACCATAGCCTTAAGTTCTAGGTCCCCCAATATCTCCCCATAAAGTAACTTCAAGTCTCAGACACCGGTTTCTCTCTACTCCGACATGTCCTACTCAATCCATTACACTACGGTGATCACCTTACATGCATTCCCCAACATATGCGTGCACTCATACATTGTACATCAAGACAATCATAAAATATAACAACACTTGTATGCAACCAATCAACGAACTATTTCACAATTGCCATGAACAAATCACTTCTCAAACACAGATGGGAGACACAATAGATCAAGGGAATAGTATATTGCATCACACATCATGTTTGCCAAGAGTTTACAGTGGGGAGATGGAGATGATCTTGCTGTAGATGTTGATGATGAACACGCCGGAGGGGGGTGGAGCCCTCCGGAGGCGATTCCGGCGGCGTTTCCCCCATCCGATCTTCTCCGGCGGCAGCCTTCTGTCTCTCTGTTTCGTGGTTCTGTGTTTCTCCGCCGCCCCTTTCGCGAAACGCCAGGGGACCTTTTTTATAGGCATTTTTAGGTCAAGACGGAGTCGGTGGACGAAAGATCGATGGCAACGGAGCCACGAGGGCCAAAAGAGTGGGCCCCACGCGGCCACAGTACCTGGCCGTGTGGGCCACCCCCGTTTGGGCCTCGGGCCTCCGCTTGCTAGCTTCCTTCGCCCACAGGTCTTCTTCCTTCCAAATATTGACGCCCGTAAATTTTCAGGTGATTTCGTTGACGTTTGGGTCCCTGAAACATTAAAATAAGAAAACGGGGTTTTCTGCCTGTGCAGGGTTAATTCCATAAAAATAGGAAATAAATGAATATTCCCAAAAATCATTATAAAACATTGATATAACCCTTATATGATGCAAATATGATTGGAATATAAGCAATTAAAGTGCAAAGTTCATGTATGCATTTTACATGCATCAATGGACAACAACTCGAGTGCAATCAACTAATTTCACAGCTGAAATGGAACAGTCAGGGACATACCTTCTCTTCTGATTGGCGCATTCTGGAACTGGGAGGTTATGATGGTGTATTGGGAATGGACTGGCTGGGCAGTCATAGCCCCATGAAATGTGACTGGAAGGCGAAGGAGATTTCATTTGAGCACAAAGGAAAATCTGTTTCACTTCAGGGCATCACGGGAAACACCACAGCAAAACCGCAACAACTGAGCGTACAAATGCTACAGGCATGCTAAAACAACAATGATATTTGGGCCATGGCAATTCTAGAGCAACTACCTGCCACGTCTTCTACATCAGATACTGCTGTTCCACCTGAGATACATGTCACACTGACAGAGTTTGCGGAGGTATTCGCAGAACCTCAAGGTCTACCGCCTACAAGGCAATACGACCATGCTATCACCTTGGAAGAAGGAAGCAAGCCACCAAATTCTAAACCTTACCGTTACTCGCCTCATCAAAAGGACGAGATTGAGAAGCAAGTGTTGGAAATGTTGAATGCTGGAACAATTGTTCATAGCATGAGTCCTTTTGCTGCTCCAGTGTTGCTAGTTAAGAAGAAAGATGGAAGCTGGAGGTTCTGTGTCGACTATCGGCGTCTCAACTTAGCAACAATAAAGAATAAGTTTCCACTGCCGATTGTTGATGAACTACTCAATGAATTGGCGGGTGCTGCATATTTCTCCAAGCTGGATTTACGTGCGGGTTACCACCAAATCCGCATGCGACCCGAGGATGAAGAGAAGACTGCGTTTAAAACGCATCACGGGCATTTTCATTTCCGGGTTATGCCGTTCGGATTGACGAACGCACCGGCGACCTTCCAGTGCTTGATGAATGCCATCTTTGCAGACTACACCCGTAAGTTTGTGATAGTATTCCTTGATGATATATTGGTGTATAGTGCTACACTGCAGGAACATCGTGAACATCTCCAGATTGTGCTCTGCCTGCTCCGAAAGCATCAACTCTATGCCAAGGCTTCTAAATGTTCCTTCGCACAGACTCGTATCGAGTATCTGGGTCATGTTATATCCAAGGAGGGGGTAGCCACCGATGCAGCAAAGACGGGCAATGCATGACTGGCCAATACCCACCAATGCAACGGAATTGCGGGCTTTTCTAGGTTTCACAGGTTACTACAGAAAATTCATAGCATTCTATGGCATTATTGCAAAGGCACTGACTCAGTTGTTGACCAAGAAGGGCTTTCAGTGGAATCCACAAGCACAAAAAGCTTTTGATCAGCTCAAGCAAGCTATGTTACAAACCCCAGTGTTGGCATTGCCAAACTTTGATCTCCCTTTCTCCATCGAAACAGATGCCTGTGATACTGGCATCGGTGCAGTATTGACTCAGAATGGGCACCCTCTGGCCTATTTCAGTAAAGCTCTGGGAGTTAGGAATCAGCGACTATCAACCTACGAGAAGGAGTTTCTAGCCGTGATGATGGCTGTAGATCGCTGGCGTCCCTACCTGCAAAGAGGTCCATTCACAATTGTGACTGATCACAAAAGTCTTTGCAACCTGGGAGATCAGAAACTGGATACTGAATTACAGCGCAAGGCCATGGCGAAGTTGGTTGGAATGTAGTTCAAGTTTCAGTACCGCAAGGGTGCAGAAAACGGTGCTGCTGACGCTTTGTCTCGTGTGGGACATCTGCTCTCCTGCAATGCATTATCTCTGGTTCAGTCAAATTGGGTCCAGGAAGTCATGAACTCCTACGAGACTGATACTGAAGCACAAGAGCTACTGCAGCAGTTAGCTATACACAGTCCTGATGAAAAGGGATTTGAGTTGCAACAGGGACTGATCAGAAACAAGGGCCGCATTTGGATTGGAGCCAACTCGGCCATACGCACCAAACTAATCAGTGCCCTTCATGATAGTGCCATTGGGGGTCACTCGGGTACAACAGCCACTTACCAACGAGTGAAGAAACTGTTTGCCTGGACAGGAATTAAAGCCGCAGTGGAAGATTATGTTTGACAGTGCCAAGTCTGTCAGCAATCTAAGCATGAGCACCTAAAAACTCCAGGGAAGTTGCAACCATTACCTATTCCAGCAGCACCTTGGCAGGATATTTCACTGGATTTCGTCGAAGGTTTACCGAAATCTGAAGGTTATGATTCCATACTGGTTGTGGTGGACCGTTTTACTAAACTGGCTCATTTTGTGCCTCTGCGCCATCCATTTACAGCAGCACAGGTAGCTAGAGCTTTGTGGGACAATGTGATCAAATTACATGGTGTGCCCTTGTCTATTGTGTCTGATCGCGACAAGATCTTCACCAGTTCGGTGTGGCGTGAGATGTTCGCAACCACTGGCACCAAATTGCTCTATTCCACAGCTTATCACCCTCAGACGGACGGTCAAACGGAGCGGGTCAACCAGTGTCTCGAGATGTACTTACGCAGCGCAATACATGACTCTCCTCGACAATGGCGTCGCTGGCTGTCTACTGCAGAGTTTGGTACAATTCTGCTCATCACTCTTCACTGGGTTGTTCACCATTCAAAGCCCTGTTCGGCAGAGAACCCAATTTGGGAGGACTTCTCCAGGAAACTAACTCCACTGCAACAACTGAAGAGATGGATTGGTTAACACATACTGAAGCCCTGCATGCACATCTGACCAGAGCTCAAACTCGCTTCAAAAAGAAGGCGGACAAGAACAGAACTGAAAGGTCGTTTCAGGTGGGAGAACAAGTTTTGCTGAAATTGCAACCATATGCTCAAACTTCTGTGGTCAATCGCCCTTGTGCGAAGCTTGCATACAAGTTCTTTGGCCCTTTCAATGTGGAGGAAAAATTTGGCGCCTGGCATACAAATTGGCTTTACCGGCAGACAGTCGCATCCACCCTGTGTTTCATGTCTCACAACTGAAGCCATTCACACCTAATTACTCTCCAGTGTTCTCTGAGCTGCCAAAGCCTCCTAACCTGGCAACTGTTGGGGCTCTACCTTCTGCAATCTTGGAACGACGCATGGTGAAACGAGGACATGAGGCTATTGTTCAACTCAAGGTTCAATGGGACTCTCTACCAGCTACTGCAACAACTTGGGAGGACTATGAAGTTCTGCGTCGCCGCTACCCTCAAGCTGCCATTTGGGAAGGAGCTGGTTCTCAAGGAGGAGACAATGTCACACCTGATACTACACCTGCATCAGTGTGACATAGGTGCCGTAGGCGTGTGTGCGTGTTGTGGGCTGAGCCGTGGGCCAAGTGTGGGCCGTGCTGTGTGCGTGTTGGCAGGTGCTGTTATAAGCCTGGCCATTCCGGCAAATCCTATAGGTCGCGTACCGCGACGTTAGCGTAGCGTCGCGTACCCCCCGACTGTTTTGGGCCAGCCCAGTATCGCGACTGTTTCTTGCTTCCTCTCCGACAGCGCCGCACCAACACGACTGCGCCGCCGCCCTCGTCCCCTCGCCCCTCCAACCCAGGCCGCCGCCGTCTCCCCTCAGCTCCTCTCTCCCGGCCGCCCGCGCCAACGGCGCCGCCTTTCTTCTACGCCGGTTCCTCCGAGGTATGGATTTGGGGTCCATTCCTTTCCCTCCTCGAGCCTTACTCCTAGATTCCGTTCTGTTGTACTGTCTAGATCGACTACCTCGTTGCACTTTGTTCTGTTCCTGGGATTATCCCATGGGAGCAAGCTTCTGGCTCCACGGAACATCTTTGAATCTGGAACCCTAAGGATGTATTGGTACTAAGTCAAACTGTAACGCACGGTACACCTTTTTCAGTTACTGAACCAATACTCCACACAAACCCCACTAGGCCAGTAATATGTTACATCATTTTTTTGATCAATAGTCTCGTAACTTATAGTCACTTTTAGTGTACGGAACAAGCAAAAAATGGATGACATTGCACCTGTAGAATGAAGGAATGATGCCTAACCACGACGGTGTTTTTCATTGATCTGACTCATGAGAGGTTCCAGCTCTTTTTTATTCAGCCATTCAACCACCAAAATACTGTTATTTTCCCAACCACAATTTAAAGGCTGAGAGTATGTTAAGTCTCTATTGGAAAATGTATTTGTACTGTGTGTGTCTCTCTATGAATTTTTCTTTAGTAGTACATTGGCAGTCCAAATAAGTTTCTGTCGCAATCTATTGGGAAACGCAATGTATCTGACGTGACAAGTTAAATTACAGTGCCACTCGAAATAAGTAGCACTGAAACTGCTGAATGCAGATTAATGTTTGCGATTTGGATACTCATCTTTGGTGTGCCTGTCTCTCTATAACTTCTCTTTACTATTGGCATTTGGGATGTGGCAGACTGTGACTGTGCACTGAACACTGAACGGTGCACAAGCTACGAAGTTCCTGTACAATCGATTAGGGAAGATGGTGTTGGAAATATGCCCTAGAGGCAATAATAAAGAGTTATTATCATATTTCCATGTTCATGGTAATGTTTATTCTCCATGCTATAATTGTATTAACCGGAAACCTAATGCATGTGTGGTTATGTAAACAACACAGAGTCCCTAGTAAGCCTCTACTAGACTAGCTCGTTGATTAATGATGGTTATGGTTTCCTAACCATGGACATGAGTTGTCAATTAATAACGAGGTCATGTCATTGGAGAATGACGTGATGGACAGACCCAACCAAGCATAGCAATATTGATCGGATAAATAAGTATATATTGCCATGTCTTGTATTGTCAAGTATCCTGTTTCTTTGACCATGAGATTATGTCTATCCCGAGTACTGAGGAATACGTCTTGGGGACTTCAAACGTCACTTCGTAACTGGGTGACTATAAAGGTGTCTTACAGGTATCTCCGAAAGTACTTGTTGATTTGCATGTATCAAGACTGGGATTTGTCCCTCCGTGTGACGGAGAGATATACTCTGGGCCCACTCGGTAATGCACATTCGGTATCGCTTGCAAGCACGTGACTAAAGAGTTAGCCACATGGAATGTTGTATTATGGAACGAGTAAAGAGTACTTACTAGTAACGAGATTGAGCTAGGTATGGTGATACCGCCGATCAGATCTCGGGTAAGTAAAATATCGTGAGACAAAGGAAATGGAATACATTGACATTGTGGTTCACACTGATAACGATCTTCGTTGAACTTGTGGGAGTCATTATGGGCATCCAGGTCCCGCTAATGGTTATTGATCATAGAGGAGTCTTGATCATGTCCACTTGTTCTCGAACCCGTAGGGTCACACACTTAAAGTTTGGTAACGCTAGAGTAGCTTTGGGATAATTATAATGGTGAGACCGAAGGTTGTTCGGAGTCCCGGATAGGATCCGGGATATCACGAGGAGCTCCGGAAGAGTCCGGAGATAAAGTTTCATATATAGGAATGTGGTTTTTGGGTTCCGGAAAAGTTCAGGAATTAACCGATATTGTATCGGGGTTTTTCCTGAAATGTTCCGGTGGGTCCCATGGTGGGGCCCACTATCCGAACGTCCCACTTAGGATATTTGGCAGCCAAGTTCCTTCCTTGAGAAGTCTTGGCAGCTAGGTTCCTTCCTGGGGAAGCCTTGGAGGCTGGTTCCTTCCTGGGGAAGATTTGGAGGCTAGTTTCTTCCTAGGGAAGATTGGAGGCTGGTTTCTTCCTCGGGAAGATTTGGAGGCTGGTTTCTTCCTGGGGAAGATTGCCTCACACCCCCTCCCCACATCCTATATAAGGAGGGTACCATTTGGGGAAAGCATTATGATTTTGATTCCTAAGCCGGTACACTTCCTCTTACTCCTTTCTCTTGTGGTCTTGGCTTGATGAAGCCCTGCCCGCGTGAGAGCTCACCGAACCACCACACCGTCGTGCTGCTGGTTTGAATCCCATCTACTTCTCCTTCAAGCTTGCTGGATCAAAAAGAGGAGACGTTGCTGAGCCGTACGTGTGTAAATCTCGGAGGCACCGCTCGTTGTGGTGCTGATCGGAGTGAACCGCATCAAGGTCTACACCAAGCTGCGTTGTGATTAACGTCCAACGCTCGTGTTCTTCGAGGGTATGTTGATTACCCTCCCCGTTACTTGCATCTCCTTAGATAAGATCTTTGGGTGTTGCTTCCGCATGTGAGAGAAATTTTTGATTTTCTGTCGCGCATGTCCCTACAGATGGCGTACCTAAAATTCCTTGCAAGCCACGGCTCCATGGTTCCGCAAAACTTTATCGATTAGCCCATTGTGTATGATACTGGAATCTTTCTAAAAGGCTAGAGCGTAGATTGCACTAATCAGTAAAGCCTGTTTTGGAGTGTCTAGAAACTGTATCTTTATCTGATTAATAGGAACTTCCAGATATGATGAGTTTATTTAATTTTAAATTATCTTGTGGGATTGTAATTGTAATCGGTGTATTTGTAAAACTGTTGATGTGCTCCGCACGTACGCATTTCACAGTTCTCCTAGTAAATCTCATTACTAAAATGATTTTTAGAGATGATTATATGTGGTAGTGCCTGTGTGTATTTGTAAATTTAAATCGTGCCAATTGTCATTTTCTGCTTGTTTCTGCACGGATGTTTATGCGCACATGTTTGGACTCTAGGATTTGAAGTGGACTAGGTCTGAAGTGTTCAGTTTCTTGCAGTCATCTCATATCTTTCTTTGCTGCAGGAACATAGATTTAACTACAGACGTGAAGATGTTTTCCGCTCCAGGCAACAATTCTTTGGCCCTAGCAGCCCCAAGGTCAGGAATGGAGCTGGGTAACGTCCAACAGCATCCTAACCATGCTCTTGGTCTTGGGCCTGGTGGGACACAACGCTCATCCAGTCTGGAGGCGCCGATAATGCTACTCACAGGCCACCAGAGCGCAGTCTACTGCATGAAGTTCAACCCTGCTGGAACTGTGGTAGCTTCAGGCTCCCATGACAAGGATATCTTCTTGTGGTATGTCCATGGTGACTGTAAGAACTACATGGTACTGAGAGGGCACAAGAATGCTATTCTTGACCTTCAAAAAATGGTCCCAAATGGTACCAAATTAAAAAATGGTTCCATTTTTTTAAAAATGGTTCAAAATTTAAAATGGTACAATTTTCAAAAATGGTTCTAAATTTGAAAATGGTTACAAATTTGAAAATGGTTCCAAAATAAAAAAATGGTTCCAAATTTGAAAATGGTTCCAAATTAAAAAATGGTAATTTGAAAATGGTTCCAAATTTGAAAATGGTTCCAAAATAAAAAATGGTTCCAAATTTAATAATGGTTCTTAAAAAATGGTCCCAAATTTAAAAATGGTTCCGAAATTTAATAATGGTTCTTAAAAAATGGTTCCAAAATAAAAAATGGTTCTGAAATTTCAAATCGTTCCGAAATTTGAATTGGTTCCGAAACTTAAAATGGTTCTGAAACTTAAAATGGTTCCGAAACTTAAAATGGTTCCAAAAAATAAAATGGTTCCGAAATGGTTCGATATTTAAAATGGTTCCAAACTTTAAAATGGTTCCGAAATTTAAAATGGTTCCGAAATCTAATGGAACCAAAATATAAAATGGTTCCGAAATTTGAAAAATAATAAGGATACTAATTCGAAAATGGTTTCAAAATAATAAATGGTTCCAAATTTAATAATGGTTCTAAATTTGAAAATGGTTCCAAATTTTCAAAAGTGTTTACGAAATAAAAAAATGGTTCCAAAATAAAAAATGGTTCCAAAATTTGAAATCGTTCCGAAATTTGAATTGGTTCTGAAACTTAAAATGGTTCCGAAACTTAAAATGGTTCCAAAATATAAAATGGTTCCGAAATGGTTCGATATTTAAAATGGTTCCAAAATTTAAAATGGTTCCGAAACTTAAAATGGTTCCAAAATATAAAATGGTTCCGAAATGGTTCGATATTTAAAATGGTTCCAAAATTTAAAATGGTTCCGAAATTTAATGGAACCAAAATATAAAATGGTTCCGAAATTTGAAGTGGTTCCGAAATTTGAAAAATGGTTCCATATTAAAAAATGGTTACGAAATTAAAAAAATGGTTCCAAATTTGAAAATGGTTCCATATTAAAAAATGGTTCCGAAATTCAACATGGTTCCAACTTTTAAAATGGTTACAAAATGGTTCGAAACTGAAAATGGTTCCGAAATTTGAATATGGTTCCAAAATTTTAAATGGTTCCAAAATTTAAAATGGTTCCAAAAAATAAAATGGTTCCGAAATGGGTCGATATTTAAAATGGTTCCGAAATTTAATGGAACCGAAATATAAAATGGTTCTGAAATTTGAAATGGTTTCGAAATTTGAAAAATAATAAGGTTACAAATTCGAAAATGGTTTCAAAATAATAAATGGTTCCAAATTTAATAATGGTTCTAAATTTGAAAATGGTTCCAAATTTTCAAAAGTGTTTACGAAATTAAAAAATGGTTCCAAAATAAAAAATGGTTCTGAAATTTGAAATCGTTCCGAAATTTGAATTGGTTCCGAAACTTAAAATGGTTCCAAAACATAAAATGGTTCCGAAATGGTTCGATATTTAAAATGGTTCCAAAATTTAAAATGGTTCAGAAACTTAAAATGGTTCCAAAATATAAAATGGTTCCGAAATGGTTCGATATTTAAAATGGTTCCAAAATTTAAAATTGTTCCAAAATTTAAAATGGTTCCGAAATTTAATGGAACCGAAATATAAAATGGTTCCGAAATTTGAAGTGATTCCGAAATTTGAAAAATGGTTCCATATTAAAAAATGGTTACGAAATTAAAAAAATGGTTCCAAATTTGAAAATGGTTCCAACTTCTAAAATGGTTCCGAAATTCAACATGGTTCCAACTTTTAAAATGGTTACAAAATGGTTCGAAACTGAAAATGGTTCCGAAATTTGAATATGGTTCCAAAATTTTAAATGGTTCCAAAATTTAAAATGGTTCCAAAATTTAAAATGGTTCTGAAATTTAATGGAACCGAAATATAAAATGGTTCTGAAATTTGAAGTGGTTCTGAAATTTGAAGAATGGTTCCATATTAAAAATGGTTACGAAATTAAAAAATGGTTCCAAATTTGAAAATGGTTCCAACTTCTAAAATGGTTCCGAAATTCAACATGGTTCCAAATTTTAAAATGGTAACAAAATGGTTCGAAATTGAAAATGGTTCCGAAATTTATAATGGTTCCAAAATTTGAATATGGTTCCAAAATTTTAAATGGTTCCGAAATTTAAAATGGTTCCAAAAATGGTTTCAAAATTTTGAATGGTTACCAAATTTAAAATGGTTCCAAACTTTGAAATGGTTCAAAAATTTATAATAAATGGTTCTGAAATTTGAAATGGTTCCACAATTTAAAATGGTTGCAAATTTTAAAATGGTTCCAAAATTTAATGGAACCGAAATATAAAATGGTTCCGAAATTTAAAATGGTTCCAAAATATAAAATTGTTCCGAAATATAAAATGGTTCCGGAATATAAAATGGTTCAAAAATGGTTTGAAATTTAAAATTATCCGAAATTTAATATGGTTCACAATTTAAATTGGTTCCAAAATTTAAAATTTTCAAATATCGCGTCGAAGCAGCGAAGCAGTCCAACCAAAGCGAAGCAGTCGAATGCAGCCAAGCAGCGACGCAGTCAACGAACGAATCAGTTGGGCCTGGGCGCCTGGCCCATTATCGCGTCGAAGCAAAAGGGACCTACGCGACGCGACGCTAAGGTCGCGTACCGCGACCTAAAGGAGCTCCCGGCCATTCCTTTGTACTCCCTCCGTTCCGAATTAATTGACTTGGGTTTATCCAAATACGGATGTATCTAGACACTAAACAAGTATAGATATATCCGTATTTGGACAAACTCAAGTCAAGTAATTTGGAACGGAGGGAGTATCAGACTATGGAATGAATTGTTGCTTGAGAGCTTATCTCACCTTCTTCCTCTGCAAGTCTCTCATCCCCTGCTGCTCTTCTCATCCAATCCCCTTCAATTACTTGTATCCTTGTACGATCCGATCTCTACTCGAGCGGGTCGTTACATCTCCCTCCCTCGCCGCCTCGCCTCCTGGATCCGGCGTCCTCGACTCCGGGCGAATCCATGGAGGGTATGACCCCTTCCGCTCCGTGATTTTCCCCTTTACGACTCATAATCGCCGTTGCTTGTGGCCATCTGCAGATATCGAGGCCGAGAATCCAGGCATGGCCGCCGCGGGCGACGGCGACCTCAAATTACTGGAGAGTATGTCCCGACCTCAAATTACCTCAAATTTTTTCCCTTCTCCTTTACGGTTCATCATTGCTGTGCTTTTGCAGATAACCAGGCCGAGAATCCAGACACGGCCGCCACAGGCTTGGGAAACATTGAAGATATCTTCGAGGCCGCGGTCGCCGGCGACCTGGAATCCCTGAAAAGTACGTCCCGACCTGAGCTGGCCCCTTTCGGTCCTTGCGTTTTCCCCTTTAGGTTGCATCATAGCTTGCTTCTGCAGATATCGAGGGCAAGAGTTCAGGCACGGTCGCCGCTGCGAGAGATTGGGAAAGGTGCACGGCGCTGCATTTGGCCGCAGCCGAGGGCCACACGGAGGTGTGCGGATACCTAATAACCAAGCTTAAGATTTTTGTCGACTCCAGAGACATGAATGGTACTGTCTTCTCTTCTTTGCTTGAAGCTTATGGTTTGAGTGCCCAATATATACCTGCCTTTATTAGACTGCTGTCTAGGGTCAGTGTATTACAAAGTTGCAACATGCTGCTCGAGTTATATGTCAGCCACATGAATCCCGGGGTATCCTGGTTTAGAAGGAGGTTCCTCCGGGACCTCACTGGGGTCAAAACTCGCATACAGAGCTTTAACCCAACCATTTAAGTTGTATCACGCCCGTTAGGCCCCAATTGCTCCTCTTGGCGCCACCTCACTGGAGTTCACAATGCACATCCACATCAACATTACCTTCAGAAGTTTTATCGTGTCCCACATCTTGTACCTCAATTGCCCCATGGCCTCCCATCTATAAGCAGATATGCCTAAATTGTTCTCTCTCTCTCTCTCTCAGTCAATGCGATAATTTTTGTTTTTATAGTTACCTCAATATAACATTTTTAATTCGATTTCTTCATAATAGATCTTGCTCTTTAATATCAAACAACTTTAGCTTATTGATAGCATGCTATATGATTGCCCTTGCTTAACATCTCAATATGTTTCCAGGTGAAACACCGTTGCTCAAAGCCACCATGCAAGGTCATGTTGAAACTGTTAGTTTACTGCTTCTCAATGACGCAAGTCATAATGCCAAAACCAAAATGGGAGTTACGCCACTGCAGGAGGCTGCATCAATAGGTAAAACTGATGCTCAATGCATTTGTTTTTGGCACAAGATTTATGACTAATATTTCTTCCTTTTATAGGAAATATTGAACTTGTTGAACTTCTGATTTCTAAGGATAAAAAACTTAAGTCCCAGTCTAACATGGGAATCCCACTCGCATCTGCTGTTGAGTCTGGTTCGATTCAATGCTTCAAAGCTTTAATTGAGGTACAAACTTGCACACTATCTCTTTGCACAAATTTAGATGCCTACATTTTTTTTAGAGTTATGCACCTTTGTATATTAAAAAATGGTTTCTTCATAACACTAAGCCATCTATTTTAGCCTTGCGGTCATGATGAACATTAGAGTTTCAGTTTTGGGACTAAGACTTTCCCTCCTTCGTGCAACATTAGGCAGGCGCAGCCCCAGAGGTTATCACGCTACATGATGCTGTGGAAAAGTCTGGTAGTGTTGAAATCGTCGAGTGGTTTCTTAAGGCTGGGCGTGATCCAGATGCCCGCAACAGTGTAAGCTATTTAGTTCGTATGATCTTATTTTTGCACTCGTTGGCAACTTTTTTTTGTTTTGCTAAATACTTTACTCACAAACTGTTCCCTCATAGCTGCCTATACTTGTCAAGTTGAGAAAAGGTGTGGCAAAGCGAGTAGATTACGGGTCTAACAAAAAAAAATACTGTTCTTTATCCTCATTTTATTTAGAATCCTTGAATGACTAGATAAATGTGGCCACACTTTATGCTTTTCTTGAATTAGGTCTCATGAATTGGAACCTAACATAGGTTCAAACAATAGTCTGCACAGGGAATCCACCATCATGCTGGGATCTTCTGTATTAGGACTATCTTCAGCCTTGTAGATAGGATCATTATCTGTGCGAATCTGAACTGCATAGTGCTTTCCTCTTCTAATATGAGTTTGAGGTAAACTAACTCATGCGATCAAGGTAATGGAATAGTGAGGATATCCTTGGCCATCCTTGGAACTGCCAGATACATCAATTTATTAATCTTCCACCAGCTGAGTATATCAAACTCATCCATAGGAATATTCTCAACTTCATCATGTTAATGCCTCCTTAAATCTGGCTTTGAAGGTTGATATTCATTCTTGGCTTTCATAACCTTTTGATATGGGCTAGTAGTAGAGAAAGCATTACTAGAACTACCAAAAAGGTCTGACTAATTACTAGTTGATGTTATCATGTTTTTCCTATGTTCATATTCATATAGAGTATACAACTTATGCAAAGTGACTCCACATATTCAAGTTCAACAATTACATATTTTGTGTTAAAAGAAGGAAACGTGGACTGAATCATTTCTCATATAAATCTTGGATCAAGAATCGCAGTAAAAGTAACTAGGGTGTTACATTCAGGACCGCAATCCTTGTCAAAAATTTCTGCCATTGCATTTGCCATTGTTGCAACTTATTAACATATCTCTGTTTGATAATCTATGCAAGTCAAGGGTGTAATAGTATTATCTTTTGTTTTTCAATTGATAGTTGTACTTTGGGCAGTCATTTCGGGTTATTTATGCATCGTAATGAAGCAACTCTTCACGTTGTACAATCACTTGAAATACTGAATCTTTTCTGTGGAGCCAAATGAGACTGGAATTTGATTGACCTTTTTCTTCCATATAGGAAGGTTTGAAACCAATAGAGCTTGCTGCACACTACAATAACCTTGCTGTTGTGAAAGCCTTATTTCCAAGGACCACACCATTCTTGGATGATTTGAATTGGTCTGTTGAGGGTGTTATGAAAAATGAATTGCTAAAGAATGTGAGAAAGGTATTTATTATTTTGGTATCCTTGTAGGTTAATTAAAAGCTTTTACATTGTTAATTCAAGTCCAGTTCAAACATTTAAATACGTTTCAGGGGATGGATCATACCTCTGAAGAAGAAGCTGCTCCGGAGAGATCTCATTTTGCTCAGGTACGTCATAATGATGACATTTTATGCATGTTACAAAGATTTTGTGTATGTCATGTGGGGTAGCAGCGGCAGGCGCTGAGGTTTACAGGTGTTTCTGCTCCAAATGGAGTCACTAATGTAGTAGTATTAGCTGAACTAGTATTTGTCAAAAGATTCTGTACGTTTCTGTATTTGTCTAGGTTTCCTTGTACTGAACTCTCTTGTACTATTCTCTTGTACTATATGTTGCCCCTTGGGCTATGCAATAAAGAGTTACCCATAGCATGGTATCAGGGCCTACCTAAACTCCTCCTGTACGCACAACTCGTGCCATCCATCCAATCTCGATCGGTCTTTCTGTTAGTCCCTCGATCCGAGCACCTGCTCGTGGTCTCCTCAATTACCAGATGCATCAAGTTGCAAGCGCTCGTCCAGGTCAAGCCGCTGGGCTCCTGAACTTCGGAGATCATCCACCGACCTTGCCTGCTAGACTCCAGATCGTGCTGCCGTCGACTCCCTTGGCAGCGAGCTGCTCGTCACCACCCAGGTCGACTTTCTCCACCGGTTGCCCAGGTCTTGCTTCCTGCCGCCTTTGAGGCCCCAGCCTGCCGCGGTCAACCACCGACGGTTATCGTCCGTGGCGGCACCGTCCTGCACCCTCTATAGGTCCGCTGCTGCCTGAGATATGCTGCTGCATCACCGCCCCTTGCAGGTCCCTGCATATAATGCCTTGCTGCCGCCCGCGTACCGTCGGCAAATGGCCGCTGCCGCGACCAGACTCCACCACCGGCTGCTGCGCTAGCTCGCGTGCTCTACTGTCTGCTTGTTGCTGCTTGCCACGATTGATTCCCATTGCTGCCTTCTGCTCCACGCGATTGATTCCAATTGCTGCCTATGCTGCTGCTGCTGCTGCTAGCTAGTCTGTTTCTTTGCAGCTCTTTCTGTTTGCGGCTTTAGTTTCTCCTCTGCTTCGTGCGTGCTGCAGCACCTGTTTGCATCATAGAATAGTTTGGCAGAAGAAAAGAAGAGTAAAAGAAGTCACAATGTGGTCCTGGGACACTGTTTCTGCTCCTTGCTCTCCGGTGATTTTCAACTGTGTTCTGTTCCCTACACTGATGCTGTCTTAGGGCATGTACAATGGTAGGGAAGGCACGCCTTCTCTTAGCTGTCCACGTCATTTAGAGAAGGCAAAATTATAAGTTGTACAATGCGTTATCTCTTATTACCATCCCTTACAATTAATAAGAATTAATTATATTTTAGTAGGAAATCGTAGTTCTAAGGGAAGACAAACTGTACAATGGTGAAATTAGCCTTCTCTTATTTCGTAAGAGATCATCTCTTAGCTAAGGGAAGGCAACCTCCTCTTTTTTAATTCTCTCTCCGCCAACTAGACAATTATCCTACGTGTCAATGCTAAGAGAAGGCTGACATCACCCCATTGTACATGCCCTTAGCACATGCAGCTACCGTGGTTGTTGGGTGCTTGTCCGCTACATGCTATCCTCCACTGCTCCTCGTCAGCATCTCACCTGCACGACCTCCTCCACAGCCTCTATGGCATACATGATGTCTCTTCCATCTTCGTTTTGGTCCGTGCTTCCTAGCTTCAAGTTATCTATATTTTCTGCTGTTTCCACCAAATCAGCTGCTCTTTCGTATTTCTCATGCAATGCAGAGTCCACTAAACCTTTATATGTCAGCCTCTATATCCTCCGCTGTGTCCACCAGATTACCTGCCCTTTCGTGTTTCTCTTGTCATGCAGTCCATCCAGTTACCAAACCTTTATATGTCAGCCTCTTTCTGGCCGTGGTCCATGCTACATGACGGACACCCTCAAGGCGGATTTTTACTATTTTTTGTTTAAGTGTTACACTTCTTCAAATGCAATGCTATTCCATACGCTTTAGTCTAGGTTTCCTTGTACTTGAAGTCTCTTGTACAAGTAGCAATATCAATACAATACCCCTCGTGTACTTATAGGTATACGTACGTAAACAGTAACATGTAGTATATATTAGTAAGCTTAACTTTAGTCTAGATTAGTAAGCTTAACTTTACTTGAGTGTTTTGTGTATTAAAAGAAATAACTTGTTGAATGTTATTTTAGATGGACAGAGATGCTCTATCGGATGAGGAAATCCATCAAAAGCTTGTTGAAATGTTAATGAAAGATGAGTATAACTTCTTCCATGGGTGGTCACCATTGAAAAAGAGATTATTTTATGAATCGGTTTTCGTCCACCCCACCAGCCTGAATCAAATTTTCGATCATGGCATTGCTGAAATAAAGGTAATATTTTATTGATTACTTGGCAGAAGCATAGAAATTTTTGATGTATACATTTGCATGATGAACCCTTTTAGTGTTCCTTTTTGGTTGCACCCAAATAATCTCTTATTGACTAGCTGATGTTCGTACTCCCTTTTGGCTGCACTAAAATAAAGTTTTGTTTAATCTGCCATCGCAGCTTTGCTTACAAAAGTGGCTGCTCCAATACTTTAATAATATCTTAATTCTTGTAGTGTCCTTCATGATTGTTTGCTAGTAAATCTGAATTTGTTGCATATCGATTTCAAACTTCCATAATTCTCTTCATACTTATATTTCAGAATAGTGTCATTTTCGATTTGACGAACAAGAGTAGGGCTCAGTCCAGCTATCTGAGGGCAGTACATCATTACCAAGCATGGCACTTTTCTGGCTCAGACTTAATATATGAATTACTTGGCAGAAGCATAGAAATTTTGGATGTATACATTTGCATGATGAACCCTTTTAGTGTTCCTTTTTGGTAGCACCCAAACAACCTCTTATCGACTAGCTGTTCGTACTCCTTTTTGGTTGCACTAAAATAAAGTTTTGTTTAAACTGCAATCGCAGCTTTGCTTACAAAAGTGGCTGCTCCAATACTTTAATAATATCTTAATTCTTGTAGTGTCCTTCATGATTGTTTGCTAGTAAATCTGAATTTGCTGCATTTCGATTTCAATCTTCCTTCCATAATTCTCTTCATACTTATATTTCAGAATAGTGTCATTTTCGATTTGACGAACAAGAGTAGGGCTCAGTCCAGCTATCTGAGGGCAATAAATCATTACCAAGCATGGCACTTTTCTGGCTCAGACTTAATATATGAATTTGGTCCTCACAGAAAAAGGTTTTGCGTATCAAGAAAGGATCAGACCTTTGTTTTCTGGTACAGATATTTGGAACAGGATGTCGGTCTTGTGATCGATGGACAAGGCCTGTGGGCGGAAGGGATGCTAAGGAGGACACGTGGCAAAAATGGTAGATATACCTATGCATCGCCGATTCAGTTTAAAGATGCTCCTAGCAGCAGCAGCAGCAGCAGCAGCAGCAGCAACAAGCAGAAGGCGTCGACTTACATTGTTCACAAGGAGCTAATAGAAGCTGATTATGGTGGCACCTATGCAGGATTTGTTTCAAATATGAAGTTCTCTATTGATACGACACGGAGTGCGGTGCTGGCAATCGGTGCACACGACAAGCAAAAGTCACTTGAGATGGATTGTCATCCTGCATGTGACAACCTGATATTTTTCGCAACCGAAGCTGGAAAAAACTTATGGATATTTCAGTATACCATGCATTCTCTAGATCCCAAACTTAAGCATCCTATTTCAGTGCCTTTTTCCTTTAACGGAACCGTCACAAGTCATCAACAGGTATCTGAAAAGGTACTCTCCGCACTTGAAGCAATAGCAGAGAAGAAGTTGGAGCATGTTCCAAGAGGCGGATATGAGGTTGTTCGAGGCACTGTATTCAGGTCTACATGGCAGTGTTTAAGTGCATATATCATCTTGCGTAGACCGAAACCTTTCAAAACGAAGTTCTTTTTGAAAGGCAGTGAACAAGAATATAGGAAACAAATAAGAATGAAGCTGAAGCAAGGGCGCCATGAGACTGATCAGCAATATGAAGAAAGGTTGCATGAAGAGAATGTAAGAACAGGCACACTTTTCGACCCAAGGCTGCATGGTGGTATAAGGCACAGGCTGTCGCATGGCCCAAAGCCTTTAAAACCCACAAGACAAAGGTAATTACTTTTATCGAGCCATGGATTATTTTCTGCCTTCCAAAAAGAGAACCATAGCATAGCTAAAAGGGTTAAGTGCTAAAGTCCAACTTTGGTCCCTCAACTATACTCTGGTCTAAACTGGCCCTTAAACTCTTAATTAGGTCGAATTATCATTGTTGACAGTGGTTTAATGATGGTAGACTGGTTTTGACTTTTTGTGTGGAATTGCCATTAACGAGGGACCTAAGTTAGACTTCTGCAACACTTGAGGGACCAAAATTACACTTAAATCTAGCTCAAATAGTAACTTTATATCATTTTTTCAGGTGGTATCATGTCGATGAACCAAGGTATGACTACAAGGTGGTCATTCGAAAAGGCGAGGTTTGTGTACCAAATTTGCCCTAGCATCTCTGTTGCTTGCCTTTTCTGACCGTTGGATTTTTTTGTTTTTGTCATCAGCTAAGGTTTTGAAGATGACCAGTGATCACGATGAGCATGTCGGATGATTGGGATGAAGGCCATGTGTAGCGAGTTCTTGTAGTTGTCAGTTAGGTCCTTGTAGGAAACCAGTTTGTTCATCTGAAGCTTTACAGTCTTGTTTGCTGCTGTTGCATGACTGTGTCCTCCTTCGTCTGAATTTTTTGCCCTCTGAAACTAGACTGTCATGCTGCTACACCTGTATGGTCTCTGAACTTAGGCTGTGATCTAGGCTGTGATGCTGCTACAACTGTACTAATTTCAGATCCTCACTGTGCTGTTTGTTAGGTCTTAGGTGGCGGTGTTGTTTTGAGCAAGAATATTTTATGGTTAGTTTGACTCTAAGTATTGTCAAAACTGAAGTATTACAAAACCACAATATTTCAATGCCAGGCTAGAGAGTACTTTATTTTCTTGAAACCACTGTTTTTCTTAGTTCTAGCAAAAATAAGGGGCGTTTGGCAAGTGCTGCTTTTCTGTAGTTTTGCCGCATGATAAACAAGTGTTTTTTTGTTATGTGGTGGAAAATCAATTGTTGACCGGAAGTGTAGCTGCATGGCCGTTGCACTGGTTGCTGCATGCACGATATATACTGGAACTCGGTAGGTGCATGTTGTTAGAGCTAGACTACCAAAGAAGTGATGTTCAGTTCATGTTCTGCATGGTTTCATCTGCAGTATATCGTGTAGTTCTCATTCGTGATGTTCATAGCTGATACGCACGACCAGCTAATGCACAGCTCGGAATCCATCCTACAAGCCTAGAAGATTTTCATCTGCCGGCGTCGCCGCCGCCGCCCGGCAAGTCGGCTGGCTATAGGACCAATAAGGCAGCTGCATTGCCGCAAGACCAACGCATCCCAGAGGCGACACATCGGAGGGACAAAGCGTAGTAGGACGTGCTTGGTTTGTCCATGGCTGAAGAGGACATCGCCGCAGGAGAGAAGGAACTTAGGAGATTGATATGGCGAGTAGCACGAAACCAGAACGATCTTTTCTCGGTTTTAGAAAAAATAGGTCGGGGCCTCTTTTTCCAATACCTCAAAAAAACTGCAGTATTGAACATACTACAGTATATAGAACTACAGTTTTTCTTGTATCCAAACACCTCAAAGTGATTGAAACTTCAGCTTTTCTAAATACAACAGTATTGCAACAATACTTTGAAAATACTTATCTTCCGGCCTTTGCCTGTGTTTATGGGCATTGCATTGTCAGCGACGGATGTTACCATCACCAACAGAGTAATTTAATATTTTCAGCGGGTATGGTTCCAGTTCCTTTTTGTCCACTTCGTGCCCAGGTTCAGTATGCTAATTCAGTTTGTCGTGCCAGGACCAGGAAAGAGTTCAGTGTCTTCATCTAAGGATTACCCGTCGTTCTCCTTTTATAATTAAGTACGTTGTTTGATCGACAATCTGGAAGAAAACATGCTCAAACTGGCACTTGATTCAGTGCATACAATTTGCAATCACAGACACCCAGCAAGAATAAATGCATATTAGACTAGACCAAAGTTGCTAGGAAACATAATGTCTTCCCTAAAAAAATGTCTTGGGGCAATTAAATAAATTGGACAATACTAAAATTAATAGGAGCCTCTGAAATTCATAACAAACAAATACAAATATGCATCAGCTTGTACATAGACGGCCCAGAACAAATAAACCGTTGTAACATCAAATTCATCCCTAGCTTGGTTAAGCAAATCAAAACACACCGTAACAAGAAGATAACATCACCTAGCCATCAAATTACCGGCAAAATGGACCTGGGCTGCATCAACAAAATTAGCTCCTTGGCATCATCTGGATCAATCTTGGGGACACGATCGATAATTTCAAATACGGAGGTCAGGGATTTCCGGCGCTTGAGAATATACGGCGCAAGGCCAAATGACTCCATCAGTGCAAACGTCGTGAAAGAGAAGACCATGTACTCTTTGAGTGCTGTTACCAGGGTAAGATGTCCATTTTTCACAGCATCAGCGGTATACCACAAAAGAAGCGCGTTGCAGGCGAAGAGAAGGAACTGAGAGAACCCAAAGGCAAAACCAATGCCCATCCCCTGAACAAAGCTTTTTGTGAGGATACTTCCAAGCTGCAATCTGTAAAGCTCCATTATTTTGATACCAGCACAAAATGCCACCACAGTATAGATATTCATGACTGCATCTTCAAGAACTAAAGAAGCTTTCCTGTGCATCTCCTGAATTCCTCTAGAAAAACCGGAAAGCCACATTTTCTGGAAAAACAAAGGAAGAGTCCAAATATCAGCTCGGCAGCTCCATTATGCTGTTTAATAAGAGCTCCGTGAGAAATTTGTCAAGTCCAGATCCCAACCGACAGCAAATGAAGTAACACAACTGTGGATTAAATCTATACTTTAAACTGGATCGGCTAGAAACAGAAAAGTTAAAGCAAGTCTCCTAGATATTAGACACACTAGAAGTCTAGAAGTAGACCCTTGATGATATTAGAAGATATACCGATGGGAAGTAACTTTTGTAAATGGTTATATCGAAGGAAATATAAATGAACTAGTATAGCAGCCTTAGGTCCGCCTATGTGAAAGATCTTACGCTAATCCAGAAATATGTGATTGACGGAATGCCAACTCCATAATGTCACGTTGTGCAAATATGTATCTAATTTTGATGATATCATGTAAAAAACTATTTGCTTTCTATACAAAACCAACTTTTCATAATATAGATGTTGTCAAATTAATGATGACAGGAACATCTGCTATAAAGAGATGCCTCGACAGAGCGTAAGTTGTACAGGTAAGACTCGTTCAACAGAGTTATGAAGTTCAGCGTCGTGTCCTAGAATTTGGTTACGTTGTGCATGTTGTTATTTTAGCAACTCAGGTATGCTGGGGGGTAATAGGAGGTTGCTTTACTCGGAACACTGCTAGAGAGAGAGAGAGACCATCAGGCCACTATGTCGTACCGCAATTCCCAGGTGACGATAACACAATAGATATATCAATATCATAAAAACATGATTTAAATTTCAATGTAATTCATAGTCAGATACAGTTTGAACCTTACCAAAAAATACTTAAATGAATCATGCAAACTGTTAACAGTGTAACATAAAAGCATAGGCATTTACTAAAGATATATCCATACATGCACAATGGAAGCTTCAAAACAAACAACCTTACAATCTTCAAGAATCGGAATGATGAAAGCTGGTGGGAGCTAACCTGTGCAACTGCAGAAATCACAAGAATAGGCAAAGTTGCCAGTGCAACAAGAGCAACACGCCATTCTAGCAGCATACCAAGAAGAAGTGCCACAAAAATAGCTGATGTATCTTGAATAAATATAGAAAGCCTGTTACTGAAAGCAGCACGGACAAATGTTGCATCATTTGCATGTCGCATTGATAAAATGTCCGCACTATTTTCCTCGTCATCAAACCATCCGACTTCATTGCGTAGAATTGCTGGAATACAGTAAAGGGGTGGAGACTGATCAATCTTTGGCAGTACAATTTCAATTTTTTATACGAACACTAAGCTATCATGTTAGAAAATGGTAGCATTATTTAATGCAGTTGAGATGTGCGTCATGTAACTGTACGATATTAGATCAAGAATATGCTTAAAAAGGAGGGTTTGCACCACCATGGACACAAGAATGGAGCTCTCCATAGTATAGAACATACCTGAGAACATCATCCTTCTTACAAGCTCAGTCATTTTCTCTCCCATTATACCAGAATAGAAGTGTTGCAAGAAGTTGGCCAGCACAGTAACTATACCCATGCCAAAAATAAATGAGCATTACTTGTTCACTTCATCATGTACATCGCGGACACCTATTCTGTAGTACGCCACCACTATTAAAGATATTGTGTAAGCAAGAAGAGGATTAAATGAACCAAAGCAAGCAGCACCAGCACTCTCCAACAGAGCATAAAAATACTCTGTTAAGGCTAAGCTCTGCAAGTTTCCAAAATGATGGAGTGTTTGTATGATGCTTCTTTGACTCATCAGCATGGAAATTATCGAACATATCAAGAGTTCGGCTGAACGTTTTTGAGTGGGAACGCTCATTTTTTGGATCAGAAATCAATAGTGGTGATATTGGCGATTCTGTATCTGAAGTATTTGAAGACTGTCTGTGTACGGGGACATCGATTTTGGGAAGATCAGGCAGTGTCATTTCAAAACCATCCTGCCTTTTGATGGATGGAGCTCTCTCAGAAGCAACCATAGGTAGTCTGATTTCTGCCATTTGCTCTGAAGGAGGATTCTGAATGTTTGGCGACTCACGCGAGTTATGATTAGCATCAGAATTTCTGAACGCAAGGAAACCATGTGTTTTCTGAAGTGAAGGCGATTTTGACATGATAAGAGAAGGTGACTCCTGGAAACTATGACTTGCTGACGAATCCCGTTCAATTTGGAAGGAGCTCGGCTCTTTGTAGTTTCTCATAGGTGTCCTGAAACAATTTAGGAAAAAACAAGAGCTTTAATCAACCGACAAACAGAACAAATAAACACAGTGCACAACCAGCAAAATCTGTAGATCCATAAAACAGATATTATGCCAGTTGATGCAGACATGAAGAACAAAAATTCCATGCTAGCTGAGTAAAATAAACAAAGTGGTTACAGTAGATACACAAAAAATATTGAATTACATCAGTTTTAAGATAAACAGAAAATATATAGTTCAGAGTTTTCAGTGGGTAAGCTATATACAAGAACTGAAATTGTGTCACCACAATAACTTAAGAAGCCAACACATCTGTGATTTATGAAATAAACATTTAAATCTAACAGCTCTTCCGCGAGCTAAGAAGCGGCTGTGTGCACCGCTATATACAAGAACTCGAATTTTGTAAGCTATATACAAGAACTCGAATTTTGTAATAAGCGGCTGTGTGCATCGCTCGATGCAGAGGCTGGGATTAATAAAATTCCCTTTTCTAAAAAAAAGCTCTTCCGCGAGCTAAGAAGCACATAATGCTTGACACAAACAGCTCAATCAAAGCATAAGATAGATGTCACAAGCAAATAAAGTGGCTAGAATGTGGAAACATCACCATCGCTTTGGACATAAAAAACAGGCAAAATATAACATGATATGGAACCCAATACTGACAAGTGACAAGAAAAAAGCATGGTTCCAGAATCAAAACAGTGAAGAAAAGACAAATCAGCCATGTCAAAATGTATAAGCAGATTTCTTATCGAACATATATCTGCATCATCATAGGAACTCAAATCGAAATAAAAGAACAGCTGTTCACCAAAAAAGGATCAGGAGAGTTCTGCACCCATACAAGTTATATTCCCAGGGAGCTAAGCGAATTGCCAGTTGCGTAGAAGATGATGCACTGACCTCTTTGGAAGTGTGCTGCTTCTTCGCACTTAAGAAGTTCAGCATAAAGACAATCAAGATTTAACAATTCTTCATGTGTCCCCATCTCAACAAGTTGGCCTTCCTCCATCACTGAGCATGCCTGATAAGGCTGAGACGTCTAGCTATGATGATAGTAGACCTCCCAAGCATCAAAACATCTAGTGCTTCCTGAACAGCTTTCTCTGCCTCAAAATCAAGAGCACCAGTAACTTTATCCAGCAAAAGAATTGATGGATTTGAGAGCACAGCACGAGCAATGGAGAGCTTTATCTTTTGTTCCTCCGTCAAAAAAAGCCCAGGACGGCCAACCTAATATATATTTAGGTTGAATTAAACAGACATGTCAGACGTGTAAGAATAAATAAAACAAATGCATTTCCAGTAACTTCTGAGCATATCCTTTTTCTAGTGAGCTGATGAAAGTATGTGCATGAGCTGTTTGGCTGTTTCCTCAATCTGATCGGCTGTAGCAGATCTCCCATATGCGATATTTTCCCGAATGCTCAAGCTCAAGAATGCTGGTTAAGGGTCACAAGTCCGATTTGGCTTCTTAACCACTCTAGCTTCAAGTTCTTTATATTCTCCCCATCCAAAAGTACTTCACCTGCAACATGTAACGGCGAATAAACCTAGTGTACTATTGAAAGGATAAGGATGTCGCCTAGAGGAGGGTGAATAGGCGATTTAAAACTTTTCCGGTTTAGTCTTGATAATTGCGGAATAAAACTAGGTGTTTAAAATAACAAGACAACAACCTAAATAAACTAAGTCACCTATGTGCACCAACAACTTATTCTAAGCAAGACAAGCAACAAGGTGATAGCAAGATATAATACTTCAAGCACGAAGGCTATCACAATGTAAAGTGCATAAGTAAAGAGCTCAGGTATAGAAATAACCGAGGCACGCGGAGACGATGATGTATTCCCGAGTTCCTCTTTTTAGGGTAGTACGTCTCGTTGGAGGGGTGTGAGTTTCAAACTCAAGACGCCACAAATGGCCTCACCCTATTCTCCGATGAACCTCGCACAAAATCTCGGTTCACCTTCCACTATTGATTTCCCTTTTAGGCGGAAATCGAGTCCCGTACAACAATCTTGAGGCACAACCCACAAAAGGATTGGGAGCTCCCAAGTGACCACAAAAGGTCCCAACTAGCCACAAAAGGCCTTGACCACAAAGGGTCATACGAACACCGTCTAGGGTCCAACGACCCAAGAGTAACAAGCTCACGAACTTTCACTTCCACGAATCTTCGTGGAGAGAGCAAACCGATGCACAAAAGCAAAGGCAAGAACACAAGAAGTGCTCAAGTCCTTCACTCCCAAATCCCACCAAAAGCAACTAATGCTTATGGGGGGGAGAAGAGAGGAAGAACAAAGAAGAACTCAACAAATGAAACTCCAAGATCTAGATCCAAAGGGTTCCCCTCACTTAGAGGAGAGATGGATTGGTGGAAATGTAGATCTAGATCTCCTCTCACTTTTCCCTCAAAGATATGCAAGATTCATGGGAGGAATTGAGAGAGGGGAAAGCTTTCCAAGGTCAACAATGGTGGGAGAGAGAGAGAGAAAAACCAGCAGCTCAAGGTTGAAGAAGGGGAGGGGTATTTATAGCCCCTCCCACGAAAATAGCCGTTGCAGCCACACTTAGGCCGGAACTTCCGGTCCCAGGCCGGAACTTCCGTCCCAGAACTTCCGGACCCCAGAAAAAGGCTAAAAAGCGGTACTGGACTTGGGCCGGAACTTCCGGTGGGCCAGAATTTCCGGCCTAAAATCCGGAACTTCCGCCCCTCAGAAATCTGCAGAAACACCAATACGAAAACGGCAATATCTTGGGCATCCGAACTCCGTTTTCGATGATCTTGGGCTCGTTGGAATCACCACAACGAGTACGAAAAGATTATGCAGAGAAACATCATAGTACAAAGATGGAGGACAAAACCAAATATAGAAAGGTAAAACCTGTCTAGAAAAGAACGACGGTAAAACCTCCAAACTCAAAAACGCAACAAGATATTCATGAAATCTATTTTTGATGAACTAGAGCTTGGTATGGATATGAACACAAGCTATAAATTCTCACATGGATAAAAGCCAAATAAGAACCAAGAAAGATGATATGCAAGTCTGCAAAGGTTTGAGCTCTCCACAAAGATACGATCAAGTTACTCACTTGAGAGCCCCTCTTGATAGTACGGTATCTATCCTATAACCCGGTCTCCGAACTAACAACATGAGACCGGTAAAATAGAAACCCTATCAAGATCATACCTTTGCCTTGCGCATTCCACTTGAGTTAGATGATGACGATCTTAACTCTCTCAAGTTGTAACACCTTTCTTGATCATGCTTGCTAGCACATGCTTGATAAAGACTTCCATATCGCTCCCCCCATACACCAAGATGGGATTGCCTCTCTTAGGAACATCTTCACTTGACCATTATCTCCAAATGGGTTGCAAGCTTCAAGCATATGATATCTTCTAAATGCCCATCTTGAACTTGCACATCTCAACCTTGATGACGATCACCACTTGACGTCATACTGCATGAGCTATAAGAAATCTTCTTTTTGATGCAAGCCCATGGAGAGATATCTAACCCCAACAAAGAAATGTCACACACACATAATGGGTTAGTTCATAAAGCTATATGGACAATTTCTTACCATACCATTGGATCACATGATCCCACATGGTATATCATTTAGCTTTGTGTGTTGATCAACTTGAATCCACTCTTTGCACTTTAGTCTTGATCAACCTTTTATCTTTTCATCTTCTTGATCATATTAAATATGTCCATTGTAATCAATGATCTTGATGGCATTCAACCTTGAATCCAACACATGGAGTTCAAGCGATGCCAATCGACAAAACTGCAAGAATAACTCAACACAAACATTAGTCCATAAGGATTGCCATTAATTACCAAAACCATACATGGGGACACCATACACTTTCAATCTCCCCCATTTTGGTAATTGATGACAATCTCTTTTACGAGGGTTTATATAATGAATTAAACAACCATGCAACGCAAAAATCAAGGAAGCAAGTGAACAAAAATATGTTCCCTTAAACCTCTAAATCTCTCCCCCATTGGCATCCATTGCCGAAATGGGTGAAACATTAAGAAGGCAAATATAATAAGAGCTCCCCCATAATGTGTGTATTTCTCATGATATGAGTGAAATCAAATGCACATATCCAATGACGAATAGATGGAGGGAGATCAAACTATATCGAGGATCCAAAGATTGCAAAAAAATATCAAAGAGAAAGATACTTCGACGAAAGAAGCACGCAATCAAAAGGATCCAAAAAGTGTTCTCAAAATCAAGAGGGAACTCCCCAAGGTACGTACACAATAAAAATTTGTATTTCAATATAGTGTGCACAACATGGAATCCTCACTCCCTCTTAGATGATTTTGAACACAAATAAGTGCAAGAAAGCATATATGGAAATTGAAGCAAAGCAACTAGGTCCACAAGCTTATTAAGATGCAAAAAGGGATATCAAATGAAAACCAAAGATTGTGCCTTTTAGGAACCACCAAAGAATCAAAAGCAATAAAAGGTGGTCACTAACCAAAGGGAATACCAAATAAAGATGTAACTACTCTCATGTGTATACGTTTCTAATTAGACATCAATCATGAAGATATAAGTCCACAAAGATACATGCACACACAAAATAGATACTACGGTGAAGAACATGATATCCAAGAGGAAGTCATAAATATACCATTAAGATTTTTGCTTAAAAGCATAGCACAAAGCTCAATGTAATCTTAAGGGGGTATAGAAGAACCTCCAACACAATCTCATCATAGCATCCAAAAATATCCACAAGGGAACAAAGATTGTTGGGATGCTCCGAGAAAGATAACAAGTATCACAAAGGGCAAATGATTTTGTAAATTCATCAATATTGCATATGAGAGACTTTGAGAAGAAATGCTAGATTAACATATTGGGATTGGTGAATCAATAATTTGATTATATATTCCCTTGATATGTAATCATCCCGGCTTGCTCACATTTCCAATAAACATGTTTTGATAAAGGCTTTGCAAGAATACATAAATTGCAACTAAAAAGATTCATGTCATGATACAACCTACACAAGGTTGAAAGATAGAAATATATGCATGAGATAGAAACTTGTTACCGAGATAGCATTGGTGATATAGAAGATAAGAGTTCACGATCATCCAAGCTTGGATCCAAATAGCACATGGTGACACCACCTTCCTTGTACATGAGACAAGCTTCCAATGCATCTCCAATGTACCTAAAAAATATTTAGTTAGTTAGTTAGGTTAGTTAGTTAGTTAGGTTAGTTAGGTTAGTTAGTTAGGTTTATTAAAACAGTGAACCCGTAAACTAGTATCGTAAACTCGTAAACTCGTATTGGACCACATGAACTAGTATCGTAAACTCGTAAACTCGTTAGGTTAGTTATTTATACTCCGTCTCTTATTTAGGAGCTGATATTTATGTTGTACATCTGTTCTTATATATATGTTCTTTTTGTGGTTTTCAGATGTCGCAGTTTACGGGGCTTCTTCTCCAACTGAGGAGGGCCGCCTCGGTGCCCCTGTTCCGTCCCCGACCTTCTGCGGTGATCGACCACGCTTATAGGGTATACATCTTTCGCCTCTCTTGCTGCATAAGTTTATTTTGGTCTAGATCACCAAGTCAGTCGAGTCGCGTAACCCGAGTCAGATCCCATCCGGAAGGGTTACAAATTTATAAATATGCAGGATTGTTCATCTTTGCATATTTATAACCGTAACACTTCCGGATTGTCCTGTTGGACAGTCCGAGTACGTGTATATCGGGTCGTGTTCCATGTTCTACCCCTTCCTGAGACGGAATTTCGGCATCACCTCCCCGTTGTTCTTCGGATGCACACCCTCTCGGCTTGACAAGCTTGAGACGTGTATTCTAAAGAACAGCGGGGAGGTGCTGTCGAAATTCCGTCTCGGGTCGGGGTAGAACATGGGACACGACTCGATCTACACGTACTCGGGCGGGATAGGCCCCTACCCATTAGAAGTGTAGGTGAACCCTTGCATGCTGTAAAAGATAAAATTTGGCCGTAATTAATCTGACGACATTGAATAAATTTATTATGACTTCCTGCATATAATTAATTGCGTCACCGTTGTCACCCAAAGAGCAGAAGAAGATGTCTGATCATGCTAACCGTGCGTGGATGTATGCTGGCAGAAAGAGTCCGTGGGAATTTAGTGATGAATGGAGATATAAGGCCGAGGAGTTTGTGAACAAGGCGTTTGACATCAGCAGCAGACCCATGAAAGTGTTTTGCCCCTGTTCAAAATGCGATAACCGAAGGCGACAGTCGAAGGTAGATGTTAGTACGCACCTGATCAAGAATGGGTTCACACCATTCTACCATGTTTGGAATTTCCATGGTGAACAGTTAGCAAAATGTCCTAGAACCAAGCCACGTCAGATTCAGCCAGCGGGAGAATTTGACACTGGGTTCAACAACTGGTTAGACGCCTTTGTCAATGCTAATGCGCCTGAAAGCCGTCGTGTAGAGGCGGAGACACCTCAGGAGGCGGAGACAAGTGAGCAGCCGGATGAAGACACGAAGAAGTACTACGAGACTATGTTTGGCTCGCAAAAACCCCTTCATGAACATACAGATGTTACCCTTCTAGATGCCATCGCTCGCCTTATGGCCGTGAAGTGCCAGAGGAAGATATGCAGGGATGGTTTCGATGATATTCTAGCCGTCGTTGGCAGCCTTGAAAGGGCATATCTTGGCGAAGAGCTTCTACGAGGCGACTAAACTCCTCCGTGACCTTAAGATGTCATATGAGAAGATAGATGCCTGTCCGAAGAGATGCATGCTATTCAGGAAAGAACATGCTGGAACAAATTATTGCATCCATTGCAATTCCTCTAGGTACTTCGAGGTCGACCTCGGTGGTGGAGAGAAGAGGCAGACCGGGATTCCCCAAAAGATTCTCCGGTACCTTCCATTTATACCAAGGATCCAACGGCTTTACATGAACAAAGACATTGCCCAGCAGATGCGATGGGCCGCGTTAGGGAACAGATACACGGACAAGATGATACATCCGTCGGATGGTGACGCATGGAAGAACTTTGTAGCGAAGTATCCACTGAAAGCGGGCGACCCGAGGAGCGTAGGGAATGGAGGAAGACACCGCGCATGATGAAGTCGAGGAGGTTCATAACCAAGATGACGTGACTTTGCTAGAGCGCTTCCACGTAGGACTTCACGTCGATGAGCCAGAGGGACCACCTCCAGGTTCCGTGGATGGTTGGTGGTGTGGCGACCCTGACAGTGATGACGACACGGGTGGTCCAATAGTTGGTCCCGATGATCTCGACACAGGCTACTGATAGCGATGAGGACACATGTATTAGTAATTGCCAGTCTAGCTTATATGTAATAGGTCAATGCTACCTTATGTAATAGTGATTGTCGCTACTTTATTTTGTGAGAACTCATTGTCGCTACTCCATTTACCTTAATTGTCGCTACTTCATCTAATTGTATTCATTTTCGCTTTACTCATTGTTGCTTCATCTATTTACCTTAATTTTGGATCATGTATACTGATGAAACCTATTTTTTTGTCAATGCAGGAAACATGGGGGGAAACAAATTGAAGAAGGCGTTCTCAAAAAGGTGGGCAGTGTGAAGGCACTCCTGGTGGGATCGAGTTCAGCACCTCCACCTCCTCCCTCACCTCCACCCTCACCTCCACCTGCGAGGAGTGGACGACGTGGGAGTACGAGGACGAGAAGGAGGCCTACCAAGACTCCTAGTCCTCTCCCTGCCGAGCAGCCCGACGAGGATGACACGGAGTATGATCAGGAGGTGCAGTCGGACTCTGAGAGCGAGTCGCTGGCTTCTGAGGAGGAGCTGCTGCCGGAGGCTTCTGAGGAGGGCGAGGAGGAGGACGAGGAGGAGGACGAGGAGGAGGGCCGCGAGGAGGGACCTGGGGTGGACGGGTATGTGCTTGACCCGACGCTATAGTGGGACCCGCCGGCGGAGTGGGTTGAGACTGAGGAGGATATCCCTGAGCCACGGACTAGGCCGCCGTATCAGCGGGGGTCGGCGGGACTCCCCGATCCCGATATTACGCCTACAAGAACACTCTTCTCCTGCCTGTTGGAAAAAGGTACTTATTATAGTTTTTGTTCAATTTTAGCTTCTCATTGTGTTTTGACCCGCTAACTATACTAATTTTGGTTTTCTCATTGTGTAGGACATTTGAGTACTAGCCTCCTAAAGTGAAGGAATAGCGTACCTACGCGAGCATCCTTGGATGTTGTCTGAGGAAGTTCTTCCCAGGGATTGTGACCCTCCCAGAGGATGGCAAGAGTGTAGCTTGGACTTTCAGGCACTACTGTTTCGCGCCGGATCCCGATGGCGAGTACCGCAACATGGCGCTTAAGACACTCGGCTATTTCTGGGCAAGTTTGTTTGACTTCTCATCATTCTATAAATCCGAGATTGCACTAATGGATTTGACCCTATTTTACCTATGTGTGCATGCTTGTAGAACTTCTTCACCTGTCGGAAGGAGGACGAGGACAAGTGCGAGGCCATCCTTTTGATGATGGCCTCTAAGATTGTGATGGACATGCACTACGAGGCTCGCGTGAACTCTGTCCGCAATTGGTACGCCGAAAAGAACATTGGGCTGGAAAAGAAGCGTGCTCGGGACATCTTGATGCAGCCATGGCAGTACCTGCAGGTAGCGTCATTTCTATATTATCGATTTTGTTGACCGCCGTGTAATATCATTAATATGTGTGTTCTGTGCACGTAGGTGCCTCCTCCGTACGTCGGTAACAACAACGAGTGCCACCTCGCGATGGTAGCGTGGTGGACTAGCCGGAGTATCTCAAGATACACGCGGAGGGAAAGGCAAAGCGGGCGGAGAACAAGGGTGGAACACACCGCCAAGGCAACCTCAGCCTCTCCCAATGCATACAAAATGAGTTGAGCAAATGCATTCTTTAATCCACCTATGTTCATGCTCTCTTTTGCAATATCGTCTCCTTTTCACCTATGTTCGTGCTCTCTTTGCAGAAATTGAAGACCGGCGTAGACCCCTCGTCCTTCGCCGTTTGGGCAAAGATGCGTACTAGGGATGCGCCGGATCCTCTGACAGGGTCGATGTGGATCAACGAGAGCGCCGAGCTCCGGAGCAAGGGGTACACGGAGAAGTTCAAGGAGCGCAACGGTGAGGAAGCTGACCCTCTCACCAGTCCACTTGACGTCGAGGCTGTCGTGCTTGCGGGGCAAGGCGCGGCGAATGGACGCTTGTGGATAGGTGACGGCTCCATCGACCCTCGCACCGTCCCGTCTCTACGCCAGGTCCGCCGTGGGAGGGCGCCTGGTGCGCCTGCTGTGGAGACCCGCCCACGAGTTTCGAGTCTAGCTGTCGACGAGCTCCGGCAGAAGCAGGTGCTCTATGAGCAGCAGCTGGAGCAGCAGCAGGAGCAGATGCGGCAGCAGCAGGAGCAGCATCAGGAGTATTGCAGGCAGTAGCAGGAGCATCAGAGGCAGATGATGGAGTGGATGTTTGGCACGATGCAGCGCATTGCTCCTGGGGACGGGGCTGTTGCCATGGGAATGTTCCCTCCAGCGCCTCCACCGATGTTCCCATGGGTATGTTCTCAAACTTGTCATTCTATCCATCTTATTGTTGTAACTAAATTACTTGTGTAATGCGAGACTTTTTTCATGTTGTAGGTGAATCCAGGATCGGCGGGCGGATCTCACTCGATGGCGCCGCCGCTTGGTGGCCAGGACAATCCGGAGGGGCAGCCCCAAATCTCCAACCCTAACGTTGTCTGGAGGCTCCCGTGGGTATGCTCGCATGACTTGTCAAAATGCCATTGTCACTTTAGTTAGCCATGCCATTGCCACTTTAGTTGAACTTGTCAAAATTTAGTTAGTTGAACTTGTCAAATTTTACCCATTAGTTGAACTTGTCAAATTTTAGTTAGTTCAACTCATCAAATTTTAGTTAGCTTTCTTTTAATGCCATGACTATGCCATTTCCACCTAGTTGTCGAACTCATCATTTTTTTGCAAACATGTAGGACGATCCTCCTCAATGATGTTGAGGACCTACTCCGCCGCCGAAAGGCCAGTAGAGGTTAGTTACCATTTCAACTTGCTACCACTCTCGTTCGAAAACTTACTTCATGTCTCACTTAGATCGACATAGCCATTTCCACTTTGTTAGTTTAATGATGCACATGACATTGAGACTTAGCTTCTTTAGTTGTCAAACTCATGATTTTTGTACGAACTTGTAGGAGGATCAACAATGACGTCCATCTTCGCCATCCGTCCATCGTCGCGGAGTTCATGTGGATGCTACTGTGAATGATGCCTATGTGGTGTTTGAGACTATGTTTGTGCTATGTTGAGTTCATGTTTGTGGAGTTCATGTTGATTTTAGTCTAATGTTTGTGGAGGTTGAACTTTGTTGAGTTCCGATGTTGATTTTAGTCTTATGGAGGAGTTTGATCTTGTTTATATATGTTATGGAGCACTATTTAGTTCATATTTGTGTCAGAATTATGATCTGTGATTTATCTGTAAAATGCAGGGATTTTTTCAAAAACAGCAAAAATCCCTGCCATATGGTCACTTTGCCGTGCAAAGGCACACGGCAAAGGCCTGTGCCGTGCAAAGGCACACGGCAAAGCCCACACGTGGCCAGCACCTGTGCAACCTGGCATTTGAGTGATGACCATATGGTCTCTTTGCCGTGCGTCTGGGCAAAGGAGCACACGGCAAAGACGGAGACCTGGGTCTGGGCAAAGGAGCCTTTGCGGTGTGCTGTGGCGCAAAGCACATGGCAAAGCAGAGCAGTGTGCCATAGCAGTGTGCACGGCAAAGCAGAGCAGTGTGCCGTGCGTATTCATTCTGGACACACGGCAAAGAGACGTCTCATGCCGTGATGATTCTATGGGGGCACACGGCAAACATCGGGCACACGGCAAAGATCCTGGTTCACGTTGACTCTGCTCTGACAGTTCCCCGGCACACGGCAAATCTGTGGCGCACAGCAAAATGCTTTGCCGTTCTTGTTTTCGCAAAGCGCACAGCAAAGTTTCTTTACCGACGGCTATTATGCCGTGTGGCCTTTGCCGTGCATGTCGGCACGGCAAACTCTTTGCCGTGTTCCGCATGCTCTTTGCCGTGGTTTTTCTGTGCACGGCAAATTCTTGATTTCCGGTAGTTCCCTCTACAGTTTGATAAATATGTGAGAGTACATTTTTTTTTAGATAAGGGGGTGCGGATCCCGGCCTCTGCATCCAAAAGATGCACACAACCATCCGCAATTATTAAACATCCAAAGTAACAAGTTTTACAATTTATGGATCACATAAGGTGGCTACAAAGATCAGCCACTCGAACAAAAGTGTACTAAACATCAATTCATCTAGAATGCAGCCACCCAGCCCGACTGAAGATAGCCCGCACGACCGTCAACATACGGGTACATCCGGCATCCATAAGACCACGTTGATCCACAGGTAGCAGGAATGACCATGAGTGGATCCAGTAGCACGCCTTGTGAATGACCTGCAAATAATGAATAGAATTTGTTTTGTTAAAGACAACGTCATTTCTATAATTCCAAAGTGCCCACAAAATGGCCGCTACACCAATCCGAATGCGAGCCTTCGTCACTCTATCTATCCCATTCAACCAGCTGCCAAACATGTTCGCAATACTAGCAGGTGGGTAAACATTGAAAGTAAAATGCACTAATCGCCAAATATCTCTAGCAAACGTACATTTTATAAATAGATGCTGAGCAGTTTCGTCCATATCACAGAAAACACATTTCTCGCATCCTATCCACTGCCGTTTAACCAAATTATCTTTTGTCAACAATTCTTTTCTATTAAGAAACCAAAGAAATTTTTTAATCTTCAATGGTATCTTCAATTTCCATAGGTATTTACGCAGATACCTAGTATGGCCATTTAAGAGATCTTCGTAATAAGATTTTACCGTAAAAACTCCATTAGAAGTAAGAGACCATTTAAATTTATCCGTGTCATTATTCGCATCAATCTCTCTACTAGATGAGAGTAGATGGGGATGAATTTAGGTGAACCGATGCCATTATATTCATCCATGCCAACAGACCAACATGATCATGATCGAGCAAACCAATGGTGTCACCTACTTGAAGCATATACAGTGGTCTCGATCATCTTACACTTCTGGTTTGTCGAATTCACTCAATCTTTGGGGAAATGACTGTACGTGTTACCAATCTCCTTTTAGTACCGGTTGTGTAACTGGTACTAATATTTCGATACTAAAGGAGGACCCTTTAGTACCGGGTCAAATAACCAGCACTAAAGGGAACCTTTAGCACCTTTTCTTCCTTTAGCCAGGCGTGGACCCATTTTCTTCCTTTTCTTTTCTCATTTTCCTTTTCTTTTCTTTTCTCATTTTCAATACGACCACCACAATCACATAATCATAGTAAGAGTCACAACTACAAATTTCATGGAATCACAATCACTAATTTAACAAGAATCAACATCATCACCGAAGAAACTATTACAACAACATATTGCATAGTTTCATAATCAGAAAAACAACATATTTTACAGAATCACAATCACTAATTTAACAAGAATCAACATCATCACCTAAGAAACTATTACATCACCATATTGCATAGTTTGATAATCAGAAAAACAAATCTAAGTTGTTTTCAACACAATACATCACCGTATTGCACACACGGGTAGGACAAAGCAGGAGGAGGCTCGTCGGAGCGGAGGTCGGGGAGGCCGGCTACCTTCGCTGGTGGCGCCCACGCGCCCCCCTACGCCGGCGACCGGCCCCTTGTGCTGGTGGCTCGAGCGGCGATCGGGGAGGCCGGCCCCTGCGCCTCACTGAGGAGGAGAGGGAGACAAGGGGATAAGAGATAAGGGAGAAAGGATAAAAGGAAGGGGAGGAGGTAAAAAGGAAGGGGAAGAGATAAGTAGGAGAGGGAGAGATGGTACATGCGTGCAACGCTGAGGTAGCGATGCCCTCACTGGTAGAGAATTGACCTTTGGTTCAGAGCTTTTAGTCCCGGGTGAATTTTGGAGCCGGGACTAAAGGATGTGCATCAATGTGGCCTAGAAAGCACCGGCCCTTTAGTCCCTAAAAATTCAAACATAAAATTTGGTGAATTTAAAAAATTTTGGGGCATGTTAATCTTTTTATACAAATAATACAAATATGGTTGCTAAGGTTGTTTAAATGATAGTGTGAATATTTGGAGTTTATTTGGATTTATTTGGAGTTTAATTGAGTTGAATTCGAATTTGGAATTATAATTCAAATTTGAATTAAATCTAAAGTCTAAACTAACCCCCTATCTCTACTTGGGCCTATAGCCCACTAACCCTCCGTGCCAGCCCAGCTTGCTAACCCCTCTAGCCGGCCTGTCTTAGCCTTCCGCCGGCCCAGCTCCTCTTTTCCCCTCACTGACTGAGTGACCCCAAATGGCAAGTATTTCCGGATCCTTCCATCCGCTGACACTACCACACCGGGCTCGCTCATCAGCCACACCAGCCTGCTCCCTGCTTTTTCCTCCCCAGACCCGGGCGCGCGAAGCAAGCTCCAGAGCGCAGCCATGGCCGCCGTGCTTTTGCGCTGGTAGCCCTGGATGCTCGCCACGCCGCCCGTAGTCCCATCACCCGTCGTTGGCCCGGACGCCGAGGGCCAGCCCTAACCCTAGCGCCCCTATTTAAGGACCGGCGCCGCCCCTCTCCATCGCTGTCGTCCCGGGGTTTTCCCCTGTTTTTCCGTCGCCGCACCAAGTGTGAGAGGGAAAGGGGAAGAGTAGAGGAGAAGGGAGAGGAAGAAGGTGTCGGGGGAATACTTTTTGGGTTAACCCGCGGCCCAGTGCGACTTAACTTACTCGCACGGACGAAGGCCCACTTGGGAACAAGCCCAATATTGAACCGCCATAAGGGAAAGATCTAGAAGACATATCCCGGAGGACGTGAAGACCAAGTAGTCTCCGAGTAGGCCTCTGTGGATGTATTCCTTATGGGGAAGTTTCCTTTTGTAACCTAGCGAGCCTCTGTGTATATAAAGAGGACTCGCAGGACTTAGAGCGGGTCAAGCTATCAAGCCCCAAACCCTAGCTCATACGGCGAGTACCAGATCGGATCGCCTCCATTGTAACACCTCGATTATCATATCAATACCAATCTAGGGTAGGCAGGAAGTAGGTCTTTTACCTCACATTGAGGGGGCCGAACCTGGGTAAATCTGTGTTGATCTTTGTTCCTGCGATCCCAAGCTCGGAGATGCTTGACTCGCGTAATCCCACACCTACGAAGTCATCTATGACACCTGACGTGACAAACCCACGACAGTTGGCGCCCACCGTGGGGCCTGCGGTCAAGAGCGTCACGTTCCGCGCAGGATCCATGAAGGGAGCTGAAGATCTTGTTGTTGGCCGTATCATCACGGTCAATGGCACACCCCTCATCGACGATTCAAGCTGGGGGCCGGAAGCAGATTATTTGGAGACCGGCCACGTCATCCCGTTCGGATCCATCAACGTCTTCGTCGGCTTCATCGGTGGCAGGTCCGTTAGATCGGTCCAGGAAGGCGATTCAGTAGAAGAAGTCGCCGATGACGGGGAAGAATCCGTGGAAAGCATGGACTCGCAAGAGTTTGGGTCCATCATACCTGCCTTTGAAGAAAGTTGCTGGGGTTACCCACCAGAAATCACATCATCACCAGATCAAGAGATGGCACAAGTCGCGGTTTACATGGCCGGAGGAGCAGGTGCATCAGGAACTGCTGGAGAAACCGAGGCATCGGCACCCCCAAGCAACCCACTTCTTGTCCCTGTGTCAGCCACGAACGCCGCCCTCCGTGCAACAGAAATTGAGGCCGCCAGGGCCGAGCTCCTGTATGAGGTTCGAAGGATGGAAGAAGAGCGCCGCAGGCTCGATCAGATAAACCAAGGAATCCAACAGGAGCGGCAGAGAGTAGCCGCGCTGGCTGCGACTCAACAACAGGTTGACCCGCAAACACAGCTGCGCGCGACTCAACCAACAGTGGAAATCCCGCTCACTCCAGCCGCGGGACGGGAATCCAGACGACTGCGGAAGGAAGGGTACCAACAAATCAAGAGACCCAGCAACAACCAAGGAGGTTTCACACCCCACAGGGCCATTACCAGAACCCTGTCGATAATATGTATGCTGCGGCTAATATCTTGACTCAGATGGTACCAACAGGCGATGACCCGGTCAATGCTGAGGCGCGGCGCGCGATTCAGATGTTAAGTACGGCAGTCCTGCAACAAGCCAATAGGGCGGAAGCCGAAGCACAGCTGCCCCTCGTACCAGCCAATCACAGGATTACAGCAGAAAGAAGCGTCCAGAGCAGGCCACCAGAGGACGTGTCAGGAGTCGCACAGAGGCAGCAGGAGCAAGTCGCAGAAGCGCAGGCGAATGCACCATTGATGCAAAAGCGGCCCGCAGATAACCCCGCAGGCGCGCCCACAGCCCTGTCCTCGCGACTCAAGGGACCGGCGTGTTTCACTGAGAGGATCAGATCGGAACCTTTTCCTGAAGATTTCAAAGGGCCACGCAAGGTGGCAAACTATAACGCCAGCATGGATCCAACCACTTGGCTCAACAATTACGAGATGGGCATGAGCATCCTAAACGCATCTGAAGAGATCTGCGCACGCTACCTAAACATGATGCTAGAAGGAGCAGCGCACATATGGCTGCAAAATTTGCCTCCCAACTCTATAAATACTTGGGAGGAACTGAAGGATGCCTTCATTAAGAACTTCCAAGGAACTTGCAAGCGACTCTGCAATATAGAAGATTTAGAGCGTTGTGTCCAGAAGGAAGGCGAGTCAAGTCGCCATTGGATGAAAAGGGTGGCAGAAATAATACACTCCTCAGATAATATACCACCAAGCTCAGCCGTCCTGGTGATGGAGAAAAACTGCAAGTTTGAGCCGCTGATTCATAAGCTGGGTCGCATGAAGGATAAAGTCAAGAGCCTCAGCGAGGTGATGGCTGCGGCTAACAAATATGCCAGCTCAGACAAAACCAGAGACGCGTCAGACGGAGAAGAAGAGGAGGTTGCTGCAAAAGGAAAGAAAAACTCCAACAAGCCCCAGCAGCAGCAAACGAGCCACAACAACACGAGTCAAAACAAACGCAAAAGCGAAGATGGTCACTCAGGGCTCGTCGCCAATACGCGTGGAGGATTCAGAGGCCAGCGTGGAAGGGGTCGAGGATACGGCTCCCGTCCAATCAATATGCAAGAAGTTTTCAACCGGCCATGCGACCTTCATGCGACAGGTGATGGACGGCCAGCGGACCATACCAAGGCGCAATGCCATTATTACAAAAAGTGGAAAGAAGAGAGCCAACACAACGGGGGGAATTCCCATGAAGGAAACCCTAGTGCGGCTCATAACACAAACATTGGGCAGCACGGCGCGAGTAACCCCAGGCAGACGGGGCAGTATCACACAATAGTTATCGATACCTCCAAAAGAGAAGAGAAATTGAGCCGGAGAAGTCAGCAGGTGAACGCCGTGATACCAGCAACACCCGCTTGGTTAAGGTGGTCAGAATACGCGGTAACCTGGAGTCGCGACGACCACCCGCCACAGGTACGGGAACCTGGCAAGTTGGCACTGGTTGTGGCACCATACGTTGCAGGATACAAGCTGACCAAAGTGCTTATGGATGGAGGAAGCAGCATTAATATCTTGTACTACGATACTTTCCAGCGTCTAGGACTCAAGGATTCCAGCCTGCAGCCCACGTCAACAGTATTTCACGGCATTGTCCCAGGAAGGTCCGCACGGCCAGTGGGGAAAATAACCCTAGGGGTAACTTTTGGAACAGAAGAGAACTTTAGAAGTGAATTCCTAAGCTTCGAAGTGGTAAAATTCCAAAGCCCATATCACGCCTTGTTTGGAAGAACGGCCTTTGCTAAGTTTATGGCCAGGCCATGCTACGTGTACCTACAGTTGAAGATACCAGGACCAAAAGGGGTCATCACAGTGTACGGAGATAGAGAAAAAGCAATAGAATGTGAGAAAGGAGATGCGGCTTTCGCAGAATCCGCCTGTGCCGCGGAAGAACTAAAAGGTTATAAGTCGCAGGTGGACCCAAACGATATGAGTGTGGTTACCACGCCATCTGCCGAGCCACCAATGAAATTCAAAGCGGCCCAGGACACTAAGCAGATAAATCTTGTTCCTGGCGACTCATCCAAGCAAACTAGCATTGGAGCACACATGGAAGAAGAGCAGGAGAAGGCCCTCGTCGCTTTTCTCCAGGAAAATAAAGACATCTTCGCATGGAAGCCGTCAGATATGCCAGGGGTACCAAGAGAATTAGCAGAACATAGCCTCAAAGTGAACCCTGCGGCTAAACCAGTGAAGCAGCCACTACGGCGTTTTCATGATGACAGGAGAAAGGCAATAGGAGAGGAAATAGCTCGCTTGCTGGCTGCAGGATTCATCACAGAGGTATACCATCCGGAATGGGTGGCAAATCCAGTATTGGTTATGAAAAAGAACGGTACGTGGCGAATGTGCGTTGATTACACCAGTCTTAACAAAGCTTGTCCAAAGGATCCATTTGCTTTGCCAAGAATCGACCAAGTAATTGATTCAACTGCTGGGTGCGAGCTGTTATGCTTTTTGGACGCCTATTCAGGCTACCATCAAATCAAGATGAAGAGGGAGGACCAAGAAAAGACGTCCTTCATCACACCCTTCGGAGCTTTTTGTTATGTCAGCATGCCCTTTGGGTTGAAGAACGCAGGTGCGACTTACCAAAGATGCATTCAGAATTGCCTACATGAGCAAATAGGTCGCAACGTTCATGCCTACGTGGATGATATTGTGATTAAATCGCAAGTTAGCCAGGATCTTATTGGTGATCTGGCAGAGACATTCACAAATCTCAGAAAATACAACATGAAGCTCAACCCCACAAAGTGCGTCTTCGGAGTACCAGCAGGAAAGCTATTGGGATTCATAGTATCAGAAAGAGGCATTGAGGCCAATCCTGACAAGATAAAGGCCGTGATGGATCTCCAAAAGCCAGAAAAGATAAAAGATGTACAGCGGCTTACTGGTTGCGTAGCAGCTTTGAGTCGCTTTATATCAAGATTGGGAGAGAAAGCACTACCTTTGTACAGACTGTTGAAAAAATCAGACACCTTCGTTTGGGACGCAGAGGCCGACGAAGCTCTGACAGCCTTGAAACATCAATTGACAATGCTCCAGTTCTGGCGGCTCCAAAAGATAAAGAGCCAATGCTACTATACATAGCGGCAAATTCCCGCGCTGTGAGTGCTGTCATGGTTGTGGAGAGACAAGAAAGGAAAGGAATACCCTGTCCAGAGACCAGTATACTACGTGAGCGAAGTCCTCACAGCTTCCAAACAGCGTTACCCACAGTGGCAGAAGTTGGTGTTTGGAGTGTTCATGGCGAGTCGCAAGCTGAAGCACTACTTCCAAGAGCATCCAATAACTGTGGTGAGTTCAGCACCATTGGCAGATATCATTCGTAATCGAGAAGCTACTGGAAGAGTCGCTAAGTGGGCGATCGAGTTGGGACCACATCACATCAGTTACGAGCCGCGCACATCAATTAAGTCGCAAGCCCTTGCAGATTTTATTAACGATTGGACAGAAATCCAAGTTGCTCCTAGCATGGCAGAAACCAAATACTGGACCATGCATTTTGATGGGTCAAGACAGTTGCAAGGCTCGGGGGCTGGAGTTGTTCTGACATCTCCCAAGGGAGACAAGCTGCGGTATGTGTTACAGATACACTTCAACTGCACAAATAACGTGGCGGAGTACGAGGCACTGCTTCATGGTCTACGTATAGCAAAGGAGATGAACATCAGTCGCATACGCTGTTTTGGCGATTCAGACTTGGTGGCACAGCAGGTCTCCGGAACGTGGGACAGCAAGGATGCGAACATGGCTGCATATAGGAGAGAGGTGGACAGAATTGCTGGACATTTCACTGGATACCAAGTTGAACATATTGATCGGAGACAAAATGAAGCTGCGGATGCCCTGTCTCGGCTTGGATCCAATAGACAGTCAGTCCCACCCAATGTTTTCCTGGATGAACTGCACAATCCATCAGTCAAACCTCCAGCAGAATTGACATTGCAGAGCCAGAGGATGATTCAACTTTAGTCGCAGCCCTGCATGAACAGCCAGGATGGACAGAGCCATACATGGCATATTTAAGTCGCGGAGTGCTGCCGGACGATGAAATTGAGGCGCGCAAAATCATACGACGATCAAAGGCCTATACAATCATCAACAATGAATTATACAAGCGCAGCGTATCAGGAGCATTCCAAAGATGTGTCTCACCAGAAGAGGGACGAAAAATCTTGCACGAAATTCATTCAGGCGATTGTGGCCATCATGCTTCGTCAAGATCTTTGGTGGCAAAGGCGTTCCGACATGGATTCTTCTGGTTAACAGCATTAGCAGATGCAGAGCAAATTGTCAGAGTGTGCGATGGATGTCAAAGATACGCTAGGCAAGATCATATGCCAGCCCAAGCACTTCGCACAATACCCATCACATGGCCTTTTGCCGTATGGGGTTTTGACATGGTAGGGCCTTTCAGACGGTCTTCAAACGGAAAAACTCACCTCTTAGTCATGGTGGACAAATTCACAAAGTGGATAGAAGCAGAACCTGTGGGAGATTGCGAGGCTGAAACAGCAGTCAAGTTCTTGAAGAAGGTCATATTCCGCTTCGGTTACCCCCATAGTATCATTACAGACAATGGGAGCAACACCTCTGAAGGGGCTACACAGATATTTTGCGCAGACAATGGGATAAGATTGGACCTCACGTCAGTAGCACACCCGCAGAGCAATGGACAAGCTGAGCGAGCTAACCAGGAAATTCTCCATGGAATTAAGCCGCGCCTTATTGAAAAGGTCGAAGCATCTCCAGGATGTTGGGTGGAAGAACTGCCAGCAGTACTGTGGAGCTTGAGAACAACCCCTAACAGATCCACAGGATTTACACCATATTTCATGGTCTATGGAGCAGAAGCAGTCATGCCCAGCGATATCATACATGATTCACCAAGAGTTGCGGCTTACATCGAGACAGATAATGAGATAGCTCGGCAAGACTCGGTGGACACATTAGAAGAGGTTAGAGACTTGGCAGCATCAAGGTCAGCAGTATATCAACAAGACTTGCGACGCTATCATGCCAGACGCATCAAAACCCGCACCTTTCAAGAAGGCGACCTAGTACTGCGACTTAAACAAGATCACAAGGGAATGCATAAGCTGTCCTCTCCATGGGAAGGACCCTACATCATCAGCAAGAAGCTAAACAATGGGTCGTACTACCTGCTGGATGTAAGGGAAGAAAGCAGCGAACGCCATGATTTCGAGGATCGTCTCGAGGCACCTCGCCCTTGGAACGTCGCACACCTGCGACCGTACTATACATAAGAAAAGGCTAATCAGAGCCAAGCATCATCCTTTCCAGCTTTATAGCTGAGTATCATCACAGCCACTCAGGGCTAGAACTTCAACTTTGGTCGCCACCTAGGCGCGACCTATGCAACATCTGATCGCCACCCAGGCGCGATCGACCCTTGTATCAGAAACCGGCTGCCACCTAGGCGCGGCCGTAAACTTTGTATCATCTCTGGTCGCCACCTAGGCGCGACCGACCCCATGTATCACCATGGATCGCCACCTACGCGCGATCCAACCCTATGTATAACACTCGGTTGCCACCTAGGCGCGACCTTATGTGTCATCATAATCAAAGCTTATCATAGCTTAGCCTATCATGGCAATATCATTATGTTTCTTGGGGTCTTTGTTACCCTGAAACAGCCGATTTATTGGCAATTATCAAATTTACCTTAAGTTGGATTGCTACTCGCATTATGTGGCCAAAGTACTGGGGTGTGGCGTCAATCGAGCTTGATTGCCTATCATGGCCGCTCTCGACCCTGAACACACATATTCCTAGGAAATACTGAGTCGCGCGAGTGCCCACTTAAGGATTCAGATGGCCTAACTAGAGGTCGATGTACTGCTTATAGTACGGCAACACCAATTACAATTACTTGTAACTTAACAATTGTTTTATTCATGATATCAAGTTACAGGTGATGACCTTCAGAGTTCTCTGAGAAGAATTGAGATGATTACCACATAACATCCTCTCAATCCTTGGGGGCTATATCATATTATCATCAAAAATTTGAAGATAGATCGTCATCAAGTTCTGAAGCTATCAGGATACTCTAACAAAGAAGCTCACGAAGTCAGATGATCTTCCAGGTGCGAGTCAAGGCCAAACTTGCACAATTATAAGCCGCGAAACAAGGAAAAGCGCGGCCTAAGCATTCAAGATCAAGAAATACTATGAAGTTCAGGCCACGCTTGGGGGCTAATGTCGGGGGAATACTTTCTGGATTAACCCGCGGCCCAGTGCGACTTAACTTACTCGCACGGACGAAGGCCCACTTGGGAACAAGCCCAATATTGAACCGCCATAAGGGGAAAGATCTAGAAGACATATCCCGGAGGACGTGAAGACCAAGTAGTCTCCGAGTAGGCCTCTGTGGATGTATTCCTTATGGGGAAGTTTCCTTTTGTAACCTAGCGAGCCTCTGTGTATATAAAGAGGACTCGCAGGACTTAGAGCGGGTCAAGCTATCAAGCCCCAAACCCTAGCTCATACGGCGAGTACCAGATCGGATCGCCTCCATTGTAACACCTCGATTATCATATCAATACCAATCTAGGGTAGGCAGGAAGTAGGTCTTTTACCTCACATTGAGGGGGCCGAACCTGGGTAAATCTGTGTTGATCTTTGTTCCTGCGATCCCAAGCTCGGAGATGCTTGACTCGCGTAATCCCACACCTACGAAGTCATCTATGACACCTGACGTGACAAACCCACGACAGAAGGTCCGCGCGAGTCGAGGACACCGGAGCCGTCGCCTTTGCGCCGCGCCAAGCCGGGGTTCCCCGCGTCGACGCCGCCCCTGCACTGCTTCCTCTCCGTCGCGCCTGCACGGCCTCGTTCCTACGCTGCACCGACGATCTTCCTTGCACCAAGCTTCCGCCTTCAAGCCCTAGGTGACCATCCCTTTGCCTTCCTCCCGCCTTTGCCCCGTCTGACCGGCCTTCGCGCCGCTGCTTGATCGCCACGGCCAAGGTGAAACCTTGTGTCCGCATGCTGGTTCTTGCGTCGCGCTGCCTCCCTGTCTGTCCTTCACATCGTGCGAGTCTTGCAGGTGCGCCGCGCCGTCGCTCCGTGTCGCGTCGTCGTTCCTGTGCACCGCGTAGCTGCGGCTCTGGTTCGCCAGAACACCGCGAGCGCCGCGCGTCGCGCCACGGCGCGCCATGTCACGGCGCGTCGAAGGAAAGCTGGCCCTTTTTCCTTGTCTTCCTGCCCTAGGTCGTTTGCTTTGAGCACGGGAGATCCTAGCTGCCTAAAAGTTCCATTCTTGCACCCTTAAAACCCCGCCTCGCCGCCGGAACTGGTCTTTCAGTCTTTCCGTCGAGCGCTTGGCGGGCGAAACTTGCTGGTGAGCAGGTCAGGCACACACACGCACACGCGAACACGTTGCCACACCTCTACCCCACTGGATCCGCCTGGGGTGGTAACCAGGCCGGATTCTGTCTTAGTGTCTTGGCCCAGCAACCGCCGCACGGTCACCGGTTCAGGGTTGCTGCGCGGGCTGCCGCGTTGAGGGCCGCCGCCTGGGATCGCCGGTCTTGCTTCTTGGGACGCCGCGCCCTGGGCCCGTTGCGTTTGCGTGCTGACCAGCGCGTGCATCAGCTTGGGCCGCGACCCAGCGCCGCCGCAGGCCGCCTCGCGGGCTGCTCCGCTGGCCGCCACGCCAGCAGCCACGTGGGCTGCCTCATCAGCGCCATGTGGGCTGCAGTTAGCCCTGTAGCTAGCTGTAGATACCCTGTCAACCTGCTATAGCCACCCAATAGTTGGTCTGTAGTTAATCATAGCCTGTTTGCAGCCTCTAGAAGCTAGTCTATAAACTATAGTCTGTTTATAGCTACACTACTGTATATGTGTTATTTTCAGTTTTCCGCAAAACTATAAACTATTTTCAAAAATGAATTCAAACTTTGGAAATTCATAAGTAATTTAGATTAACTTAGAAAATTATGAAAATACTTTCATAATCTTTCTAAAATGATGAAGCACCCGATAGTCTAGATTTTGGCTCTTATTTGGTACTTCCTCGCTTCTTCTCGAATTTATTGGTCAGTAGTTCCGTTATTTATACGTGCCCGTAATTAGGAGCTGCCGGAGCTGAGGAGCTGACGCCGTACGAGGACTGCTACGAGGAGGACTACCAGGACACACCAGGTTCACCGCCCATCCGCTTCTGAATACCTATTAGGCATTGCTAAATAGATTTGCTAGCGCTGTATTACATGCTATTTGATGATGATGTTGAAACCATGCATGGCCTATTTAAATACTTTGCCTTGTCATCCTATTACTACTATACACATATGTTGCTATATGCTATATTATTGCGGATGCATGTGTTGGGATATGGTGATAGATATTCTTGGCGTGTGTGGGGTAAAAACCCGGCAGGAGTTGGTGTTTTGGGATATTTGGCGGGGGTGAGCTCAAACAACCCGATCTGGGATCGGGGGCTGGGAGTACGCACTCGGGCCTATTCGATTGTGGTACCTGTGGCAGGTACAAATGTTTTGGGAGCACAGGTGTATGGGTTTTACTGATGTGGGAGATAGAAGCTCGCCCCGGTCTAAAACCGAGTGGGCCAACTGTAACACCTCAAGTGTTAGGGTAACACAAATCAGAGGGCTAAAACAAAACAAAGCTTAAGAGCATGACCATGAGCAACAAAGCTACCCTAGAGGGCCAAGTGGAAAGACCAAATTACCCCTGCCCTAAGCCAAAGCACTAATCCACCTAAAAACTCTTAGTGCCCAAAACAGCCTTGACTTGCCCTAGAGTTCATGCAAAACTTTACATAACAACTTCAATTTTTTCCAATGTAAAAGTTGTAGAGAATTTCATGGACACAACTTTGTCCATTACTGGAATTCCAAATTCTCAAGGATTGAAGGTCAAAATCACTAATCAAAGTCCAGAGCAGAACTTTAGGTTCATAGTTTCCATGATCTTGGCATGATCATACTGAAGAATCTAGACCGACTAGTGTAAAATCCAAATGTAAAAGTTGTAGCCCTATGTTTAAGCTACATTTTTCATATTTGGAGATTTTCCACTTTAGTTCAAAATTTTGGAGCTTTGGGCAGTCAAACCAGCGCTGACCAGGGAAAATCAGTGTTGACGTCCGGAGCGCGCACCCACGCGCTACGTCGCATCCCGACCACGGCGCCGCCCGCCTGACACGAATGCCAAGGCAAGACCCCGGTCGGCCGGGATGCGATGGCCCTGCACCGGCAAACCCTCCCTGTTCCCCGGCTCCGACTCGTCCCGTCGCGGTTCACCTCAGCACGTCGCCGTCGCCGGACCATGCGCGCCACGTCACGTCGCGACCCTGGCGCCGTCGTCCCTGTCCCCGCCGGCCAACTGCCCGCGGCAGCTCCCAGACCAGCCCAGAGCCAAGGATTGGTCCGTGGTCACATCCACCTGCGCTCCCTGCCGCCCGACCGGCCCTGTCGCTCTTCCGGCGAATCGCCGCGCCACCGGACTGCCGCAGCAACGGCCACGCGTCGCCATTTTCTGCCGGCCGCTCGCCGGTGTTGCCTTCGCCCCGAAGCGAGCCCTGGCCCACTGAGCAAGCTCTCACGCCTATAAAAGCCACCCCAGGGGCCTTCTCTCGCGCGTACCCGATCCTACAGAGCTCCGTCGTCGCCATTGCCGCCCTCTCCGACGAGCTCCCCCTTCCAGCCCTCCCCGAGCTTGCCTGAGAGCTTCGCCGCGACCACTGCCCCCACTGCAGCTCCCCGCGCCACGTTTTGCCCCGGCCAAGCCCCTGGTTCACCGGAATCCGAGCCGCAGCCCCTCCGCCGCCACTGCTCCGGTGAACCAGCTCGCCGGCGCTTCCCCAGGTCGATCAACTTAGACCAATCGGTTCCAGTTAGCTTCTGGTCCTCTTCGGCCCCTTTCCCGAGCCTCTCCGCCACCTGCTCGCCGGTGGCGAGCTTGCCAGCGCCGCCCGACCGTGAAGGACCCCTTTGCATCGATTTGACTCTTTCCAGGGGCCTTCGTGTAAATTTCAGAACCTAGTTGTAATTGTCAGAGAACTTCTAGGGGCCTGGCTATAAATAAAAACTTCAGATTTGGTTTCAAAACCAGAGGAATTGTAAAATTCACCAAAAATCACAGGAAAATCAGAAAACTACAAACTAAAATCCTGTGTGTTCCTTGTGATGAGTAGAACAAATTCTAGAAAGCATGTTGTTACTTCTGGTGCTTACGTTTTGAATTAGATTCAAATTTCAGTTTAGACTAGATTTGGCATAACTTGAAATCTAGAGCTGAGTTTGTGCTTATTTTTGAATATGATGTTCACTTGACCATGTGTAGCTCTGTGTAGAAAAATGGCACTTAGATTTGGACATTGCTTGGGTTTGTTAATTTCTTTTGAAATCTGCTTAGTCTCAGTTAAGGAATTTTCATGCTTTCTGTGATGATCAACTAGAGCCCAAATTTTTTGTGGTAGCTTAAGTTAGTTAAGATGCACCCCTGGTAAATAGTTGGTTCTGTTTTGACATGTTTTACCTGCTCTGTCAAATACATGTATCTTGTTAATGATGGAATTGTTCAGCTAGATCCCATTCTATTTTGGGCTAGATTTTATTCAGTAACTTACTTATGTCTATGCTATGCTTTGGTTAAAATTTCAGCTGCATATCCTGATCCTAGCCTGCTGTAGATTTAAAAGTTGATTTTCACCTATTGAACTTGTGGTAATTGTTATGCCTGCTATGTTACTCCAACTGCTGTCATTTTTTAAGTATGTGATGAATCTGCATGATGAGTACTTGTCTGTAAATTTTTGGCAGCAGAGAATGTATGTTCGTCCAGAATGAAATTTCAAAGTAAATCATGAATAAAAGCATTAAATAAAAGAAAAATCCATCTCATGTCATTACAACTTGAACTTAAATCAAAAGCTCCACCATGGTTCACCCCCAAACAGAACACATGCCTTGGTGAAGTTACTAAAGTTAAGAATCTTAGATGTGCACACAATCACCATCAAATAAGAACGAAGAACGACACACACACACACTTGCAGTTGTGAAGAAAGTTAAGTTGAATTGTGTCAAGGTGAATATGGCCAACTTAAGTACAATGTTGTTACTCTGAAAAGTCCGAATGTCGAGTTACCAAGTTTACTTCAATCATGAACTTCATGCATATCATCTCGTGTAGAACTCGCCGACGGAAACTACGAACTCGTTCCTACTCAAGGAGAAGAACCTGCGGAAGGCAAAGTGAACCTGATCGAGGCGACCCCCCGTTCCCGAAGATCCAACTACTAACCCCGTGCAAGAAGGCAAGCCCCGGAGCATGTCCCAAGTTTTCTAACTTGCAACTACCTTGGCTACATGTATGTGCATTTACGTTTTCAGTATTGAATTGAAAACCCTAGATGCATGATCCTAACTACCTATGTTCTGAAATACTAGTATGATAGGTCGATAGTTTCCATGCTATAAGGACCCGGTAAAAGTCGAGTGATTTCATGTCACTCGCGAGTTATAGGAGTTGTAATGCTTTACCTATGTTGGAATCATAAGGACTGACGGACGGGAGATGGCTCACTTGATGCCCCGTCTGTGTATCATGAATTTGATAAGGTCGGATGGTGTGGTACTTTTGGTTAAGTCTTGAACGTACTAAGCACATGCCAGGAAATGGGACCGGTAAGCCTAGTACCTGATTGAGGCGGCTCGGGCTTGAACTCCTGCTTACTCTGGAGCTTGCTCCCATTCTGATCCGGTGTGGTATAGTGCGTGAGTCTGGGCGGCGCGGCCGTGACCGGTAAACCTTATACCAAGAGTAGTGGGCTTCTGGGATCCGACCCGAAGATCGATGGGAGCGGCCTGGTTTGTGTTGACCCCCGTTTGTGGTTTTCGTATGTTGTATCATTTTGGTCAACACATTCCCGTGTGTTTAGGTCCACCTTGCAAGGTTAATAAATTCGGTTTGAACTGTCTGCTTCTCGCAGTTAATGAGATTGCTTAACCACCGTATCACATTAAGAAGTGGAACTTGAGAAGTTAATATTGTTGCTTGCTTAACTTGTATTGCTCAACCATGCTTGGATAGAATGCTTACCTAGAATGGCTAAAGTCAAATGTAGAACCTGAGCTAAAACTTGAAAGTAAGGATCTACTTTAATTGCTTTTTGGCAAAAACAAACCCATCAGCCAAAAGCCTTGCATATCTAGAGTCGGTGAAGTAGTTATCACCTGATGGGTAAGTCATGCTGAGTATTAGTATACTCAGCCTTGCTGTCAATGTTATTTTCAGGTAACACCATTGAAGAGATGGTTGCTGGTGTAACTTGGCCCAATCAGCTCCCTCCAGCTGGACTGTGGAGTGGGAGGAGGATCGTAACGAGTGATATCATGATGGCTTCCCATGATGTCGAATGTCTACGCTAGATTCGTACTTTATTTTCCGCTGAATTGAACTCTGAACTTCTTATGCTTTGAACATCAAAGACTCGGTTTGTAATAAAAGTACCTCTTGATGGGACCTAAATGATTATGTTGCGGTCATTGTAATCTCTGACGCTCGCCTTCATGTGAGTGACGGCATATGGAGTTCGATCGAGGTAACCCGTGCTTGCATCGGGCTTGACCCGACGGACCGACAGGTTGTACTAATTTAAGTGTATGACGGCCAATGGATGGTTAACACGCTTAAGCTAGTATTACTTGGGGTGGTGTGCCACTCCAACCGCTTCACGGGACTATGTAAACGTGCACACCACCTCGTCGATATGGGTGAGAGCCGGAAGAGGCTAGCAAGTGCGACTCCATACCTGTTGTAGATAGGTGGTTTCAGTGGCAGGGGACTAGGTGTGGACCTTTTGCTCCCTGGTGTGTGCTTCCGTGTGGACACACGGATGTCTATTTCATAGTTCCGGGGTGAACTCTTGCGATTGTTCACATCCGAGCCCGGATGCAGGGTGGAGGAGCAACTACTAGTTAACCGGATGGATGGGTTCAGCTGATTTGCAACCGGCTGGGTTCGTCCTGAGCTGGGTCCAGTGTACACACTCTGCAGAGTTAAAACTATATGTATAGTCGCGTCCTCGGTCAGGGACAAACCTGTGGATTGTTGGTTCTCATGTTTTGGGATTTCTACCTCCCCCTTTTGAGACGAGCGATGTGAGCCATAGTTGCAGTCGGGGAGAAGGGGAGATGTTCCCTTTCCTTCACGGATCCGATTGTAACTATTGAGGTGCGCGGAGTGGGAGTCCTCGCACCGACCCTAGATGGAGATAGGATGTGGTGATGGGAACTCCGGAGTGCCGATCTTCCCGTATGTGTTGAGAGATGGGATTGGTGGGATGGAGATTACTTATTTACTTACTTTGCTGCTGCTGCATAGGAAACCCTAGTCATTCCTTGCATTACTTTATTCCATTAGATGGTAGGCCACCTAAAGCTTGCATACGGATGGTGACGTGAAACTGTCCTATTCCTTGGGGACAGATGGCGGGTTTGCAGGTATGAGTCGGACTTTGATGCCAACCATGATGGTTGGTACGACTGAGGGCTGGTGCTAAGCTCAAGTCGCCTGTGGAGGACATTGAAGATGGAGTTGCCGCTGCTTATCTATCGCTGCGTTGGATTTATTACTTGTTATTCAGCCAAGCGGCTTGTACCGAGACTGTGATCTCAAACACTATGATGTAAAAATTAAATACTTTTACTGTTTTATCTATCGATGGATATGATATTTCGCTGGAATGAGTTCTGTATGTGAAAGCTACTGATCCAGGGACTTTCACAAGGATACATGGAGTCGGGTTGTCCTTACGGAAACCCGGTTCGTTTCAGTTGGTATCAGAGCCATATTTGATCGTAGCACGTGCAACACGGGAAACTGCACAACTCAACTCGACCGGTTGGATTGGATCATCAACACGGTCAGACCACACTACTCTGCTAGGCAAACGTGAGCAAAGGGGAGCGAAGAACTGTCGCGGGTACCACCATCACTTGCACCTGTAGTTGCCGACTAAGCACAACCCCACGCCGAAGAAAACACAGGAACCAGACCACACCACACCGAGAGGGTCGCCGCCATGCGGACCTACGCCGTAATGCTACTGCAACAACACCCACCATCCGACAGTGTGAAACAACTAGAACCGGAGCACACGCATGCTGCCTCGCAGTCGCCACCGCGAAAACACAATGCGCGGGGGCCGCAAAAAAATAATACTGTAAGGTTATTAAGTTGTCTTTTTTCTGTCCGAATGCCTTCTTGCAAGAAAATGTTCAGTGTCTCTCAATAAACATATAAAACGCTGGCTCCATGCATCTTCATCTCCTGATTGACGTGATTCTAGTCGGGGTTAGTTTTATAATTTCAGGACCCATAACAAGTGTCACGGTTTTAGGATTTACTTTTAAGGGCAATATGTTTTATTAAAAAAAAACAAATAGCTAGATTAGAGGACTTCGATCCTACACCTATCAGACTCTGGTAGTGTGGTGTCGCGTATTTTTTTTTATATCTTCAGCCGTCTCCACCAACCCCCTAATAGATCAACACTTGTGTAAAATTCTAATTAATTACACGACAGTTACATGCATGGTTGGTGGCATGCACGGTTTGCCTCATCAGTGGATCTAATGGCTTTTCACCTCAAGTGATTGGAGCATGGCATCACGACAAGGGGCTAACTAATTGAATCCAATGAACATGAATGGCCTTGTTGGTTTATGATGTATAAGAGAGCAGCGTCGACAAGGCCATGCTCTTCTGCCAGTCTGTAAGTCTTCCTTTCTGATCTTCTCTCTTTTGGACTATGACAAGTCATTAGTTTTGTTTCTCCCATGACATTAGTTCCTGAAATCCTGAAATGCATGCATGGTAACTACTAGTTTGTGACTTTCTGTGTGTGATTTATTTCTAGGTCTTGTTTCACTCTCCATTTTCAAATGTGTACGTGTCCAGTATTTTGTTTGCAGAAAATAATAGTTTCAGCTGGAACCACCAGCTTGCATGGAATTACCAGCTGCAGTATGGGACTATGGGTACCTTGCGACTTCCAGATGTCCAATTTTTGGAGCATGGAACCTGAAGTGTGGGCTCCTGATGACCTCCCTGTGGAGTATCAGTATGCCGCCACTGAGATATTTGGCAGCAGCCTCAGATTCCAAGATACGGAATTGAAGACCTGATTGAGAAAGCACCGAAACAAGATCAGTTTCGAGTCGGTTTCCATGATACGGATGCGAAGATCCATGAAAATGTAATTTGTGAGTTCGAGGAAGAAGCGCAGGAGTTCAAGGTTGACATGGACATGATGAGAATGAAGATCCATAGGTACCCTCCGAGCCTCCGAGCTTTCGATGAATGGTACTCTGTCCCAAGAATGGTGGCCATGGGCCCTTACCACCAGGAGAGCTGCTGCTATATTAAAAAGGAGGAAGCCCCAAAGAAGGGGCGGTGTACAAGGAGCTTTACAGACAGAGCTTTCCAGGAAAGTTTGGAAGAAGCTGGGAAAAAACGTAAAGACATAACTACTGAACGACTTTGTTATGCTTCTGAGAGGAGGGAAAGTAGGTGTTACTAAATTATCCATAATAATGAATAGTTACATCATATATATACTATATACCACTAGGTAATAGTATTGTGTAGTAAAAAAAGCAGCAGGAGCCACAAGAGACGATCGAGCAAGGAGCTCAATTGACTGACACAAATACCATGGTGGCGTGCATTGTTTTTCTTGAGGCCGCTCTCCACCAACCCCCTAATGGATCAACAATTTGTGTAAAATTCTAATGAATTAGACGAAAGTAACATGGTTGGTGGTATGCATGGTTGCCTCAGTGAATCTAATGGCTTCTCACCTCAAGTGATTGGACATGGCATCACGATAAGAGGCTAACTAATTGAATAACTAACATTGCATCTAATAATATAACAGATAATTTTGCATAGCGTATGGCTAACACGATGTTACCAACTATACCACAGGACACATCAACCAAAATGCTTGCTTGATGCTCGTAGCACAAACAAGAGATGGTTCATCCTGTACGTAGTGTGTCCATGTGGGTTAGATCGATGTGGCCATTAGTGACCACTGACAGTGGCGGAGCTTGGGCTGAAGTAGTGGGGGGGGGGGGGGGGGGGGGGGGGGCAAATGGGCTTTAGAGCTATACTGGGCCAGAATTGGGGGGGCAAATGTATCAAATATCACTGTTTTTTTTACGAAAATGGGCCAAAATGCACAGAATTTTCTAAACATTTTCATGGCTGGGGGGGCGGCCCACCCCCTGACCTGGTCGTAGCTCCGCCCCTGACCACTGAGCAAGACAAACCAATAGCGAGTGTCGTCAGCTACCATTTTATGCCCCTAGCTATTATTCTTAACCACACATGCCTAGGTGGCCTCTTGTTGCTTGGATTGGAGTGAAACGAACAGAAAAAAGGGTACTCCAACCAATCATGCATGCATGGCCGGTTGGTTTATGGTGTATAAGAGTAGCATCGACCAGGCCATGCTTCTTCTGCCCTTCTGTATAAGTCTTCCTTCTGATCATCTCTTTTGGTCTCTAACAAGTCATTATATTAGTTTGTTTCTCCCATATGAATTTATTCCTGATATGGTAAGTAGCTACTGGTTTGTGTGATCTGTTTCTTGCCCTTTTTCGACTCTCCATTTTCAAACTTTTGTGTCCTACCAGTATTTTTTTTGGCAGAAATAATAGTTTTCAGCTGGAACCACCAGCTAGCATGGAATTACCAGTCTGCAGTATGGGTACCATGCAACTTCCAGATGTCCAATTATTGGAGCATGGAACAAGAAGTATGGGCTCCTGATCTCCCTATGGAGTATCAGTATGCCGCCACTGAGATATTGGCAGCAGCCGCCTCGATTTCCAAGATACGGAATTGAAGACCTGATTGAGAAAGCACCGGAACAAGATCAGTTCGAGGTCGGTTTCCACGATACGGATGCGAAGATCCATGAAAATGTAATTCGTGAGTTCGAGGAAGAAGCGCAGGAGTTCAAGGTTGACATGGACATGATGAGAATGAAGATCCATAGGTACCCTCCGAGCCTCGAGCTTTCGATGAATGGTACTCTGTCCCAAGAATGGTGGCCATGGGCCCTTACCACCGTGCCCGAGCAATTCAAGATCATCTGAACCAGGCGGAGATGGAAGGTGAAGCGTGTGGCCGCCTACCACTGCGTTAGGGAGTCGGGCCACTCGCTTGAGGAGGTGTACGGTTCGGTCGTCTCGGCCACGCACAATGCCCGCCACCTCTACGACAAGGACGTGATGAGAGTATCGGCGACGGTACTTCTTACCTATGATGTTCTTCGACGCTGCTTCTTGGTGCAGTACTGCTTTGGTGTACGCGCGGCGCCACCGAGATGGAGGCTTCGTTGCGCAATTTCTTCGACTTGAACCGCAAGGTCCTCCGCCATGACCTGATGCTGCTTGAGAACCAGCTCCCCTGGGTATGGTGGAGACCGTCATGAGGTTCAGGCCTGTGAACTTGGTAGACTTCATCGCTGATTGGAGAGACTACCTGCAAGACCGCAAGGTTCCGAGAAAAGCCTGTTGTCTTGGATGAGAGCTGTGAGCCGCCGCATCTCCTCGGCCTCCTCCGGTTCTACATGTAGGAAGAGACTCACCAAGCTGCACAACAGTAATGGAGCAAAACTCGACTCGATACGGTTTCCGTAAGTGCCATCGAGCTTGCCGAGATGGGCATCACGCTGACAGCCAAGCATACACAAAGCTCATCCACATGGGCGTCAAAAGGAGAGGGTCCTCTCCGCCGAGCTCTCCCTGGCACCACTCTCTGGACGACGAGCGTGCGAGCTTCCTCATCAACATGGCGGCTCTCGAGCTATGCACGACGCACAAATTTCTTAGATGCTGGAGAAGAAGACTCTGCCGTGTGCTCGTACCTCCTCCTCCTCTCCATGTTGGTGCACAGGAGGAGGACGTGCAAGAGCTGAGAACGAAGCATCTCTGCAAGGAGGAGCAGGGCTCATCAACAGGATGCGCTCGGCTTCTTCACGGGCCTTCAGAGCCTGCCCTGCGCGAACTGTGCTATGTCCGCGTCATGGTGGAGATTGAGAAGTACAAGGTCAAGAGGAGGATCCGGACCAAGGTGCATGCGTTTCTTTACAAGAACAAGAAAGCCATCTTCACAGTCTTCTCCGTCATTGGCGTACTTGTCAGCATCATAGGGACGCTTGTGTCTCTCAAAGCCCGTTCTAAGATTTAACCGGCCGGCCGTCACTATTTTTCTGGTAGTGAAGTCGTGCGTTCTCTAACCTTTGGTTCATATGAATGCTGTTATGCACCTGTTTGATGATTGTGTGGACTTTATCACTGTTCGTACCACTAATTGTTTGGACTGGAAGTTCTACAAAAAGTTAATTTCCTTGGTAACTAGCTTTTTGTAGTACCAGTAATTGTAGTTAACTGAAGGTGATTGTACCTGCTTCTTCATGTGTACGTCTCCAGTGTGTTGTGAGTCTCGAGACAGTACGTATTGTCTTTTTGTCTGCTGCTCGTTGAACTTTCAAACATGGGATTTGTTAGATCAGTTGATCTGTGTCACTAGGCTAATTTATGGCTACACTCTCTGCTACCTACCTACCTACGCTTTCCTTCCTCGTCGCCGCCCGAGAGCCCGGGTGAACGGCTGCAGGCCCCGACCGTACGTCCCCCCACCCCCCTCGCTGACTCGGCCCCGCACCGTCCCTGCGGACCCTCCCCGAGGCAGCGCCGCGGGTGGTCGCGGTGGGCGGTCCGGCGCTCGCCTTGCCGCCAGCAGCCGGCGCCGTCCTTCACCGTGCGTGGCCGCCCCCGCCGCCCTCAGGCGGAGCTCGTCCTCGGTATTTGATACGTCTCAAACGTATCCATAATTTTTGATGTTCCATGCATATTTTATATCAATTGTCACATGTTTTATATGCACTTTATATCATATTATGACATTTATTGGACTAACCTACTAATAGTTGCCAAAGTGCACAATGTTCTTGTTCTACAACTTTGATGTGTATAAATTATCAAAATTGGGCAAAGGAAACTAAGTTGGAGTCAAATTGGGACTTTCCAGAAATCTGTCTGAAAACTATTTTCAAACTTCTCCACGTTTGGGCCTGAAGATGACGTCAATGGAAAAAGTCTAGTCGCGAAAGTTGCAGGGAATTTTCTGCCGCACGATCTAGACATAAAATTCATCCCAATCGGAGTTCGGATGCGGCCTGTGCAAGCCCGACAAGTCGGCTGGTCCAGAATTAAATCTGGCCGCCGAGGCCAGTGTGTGGCCTCGGGGACCTTCTGGAGCTGCCCTTTGGACCATAAATAGCCCCCGCGGAGTAAACCCTAACACAATTGACGAAACTCCCGAATACATCTCCGTGCTCCGCTGCCACGAAACTTCGTTCGGGGGTCAGAAGTCCTGTTCCGGCACCTTGCCGGGACGGGGAATTGCCCCCGGAGCCATCACCATCGACGCCACCCTCCGCCTCATCATCGTCGTTGCTACCTCCCATGATGAGGAGGGAGTAGTTCTTCATCGGGCTGAGGGCTCTACCGGTAGCTATGTGGTTTATCCTCTCTCCCATGTGTGATCTTTATGTGATCATGAGCTTTGTAATCTAGTTGAATCCATAGATGTTACTCTTCATCATCTTATGATTGTGCTACTCAAGTGGTTTTATTAATGTAATCTCCGAGTCACATTTGTCCCACGGTGCGAAGTTGACAGTGTGCGCCCCGTGTGTGGCTCTTAGGCTAAAGATAACAGGAATACTTATCATGAGTTATTATTTGCGTTGGATGTCTCTATGAAATTGCGGTGTTTGTCTAGTACCTTCTAGGACGCTCAAGTTGACAGTGTGGGGTTAACTAGACATGGGAATGCGACTTTAAGGTCTGTTATAGCCCTACGCAGTGGATTGGTGTTCGTTATCCAACGAGAGAATAGCTCAGAGTAGCATAGTGAAGAGGAAATATCTATGTATTCAATTTATTATTATTGTTGAGAGTGTCCACTAGTGAAAATATGATCCCTAGGCCTTGTTTCTAAGCATTGAAACACCGTTTACAACCAGTTCTGCTACATGTTTGCTTGCTGCCATTTTTATTTCAGATTGCAATTGCTACTTATAATCGTCCATATCACTTGCATTTTAATATCTCTTCGCCGAACTAGTGCACCTATACATCTGACAAGTGTATTAGGTGTGTTGGGGACACAAGAGACTTGTTATATCTTAATTGCAGGGTTGCTTGAGAGGGATATCTTTGACCTCTACCTCCCTGAGTTCGATAAACCTTGATTCACTTAAGGGAAACTTGCTGCTGTTCTACAAACCTCTGCACTTGGAGGCCCAACACTGTCTACAAGAATAGAAGCATGCGCAGACATCAAGCTATTTTCTGGCGCCGTTGCCGGGGAGGTAAGTGTTGGAAGGTATCTCATTTAGATTCTGCAATTATCTTTTTGTTTCTTGTTTTTATTTCACTAGTCTTAATGGAAAACAACAAAAAAATAGAGAGCCCTATGAAATTTATCTTGAGTTAGGACATGATGCTTTTGAAGAGAAAATTAAAAAACCTATGAAAAATTATTTGCATGATGGTAGCAATGTTATTACTATAAATGCTTTGAACACCATTATTGCTAATGCCATGCAAAGCTCTAAGCTTGGGAAGCTGGTTTTGATGAATATGATATTTTCAGTCCCCCAAATTTTGAGGAGAAAATTTTCTTTGATGATACTTTGCCTCCAATTTATGATGATTATAATGATAGTGGTATTTTGGTGCCACCTACTATGGAGGATAAAGTTTATTATGATTATACTATGCCTGCAATTTATGATGATTACAATGATGGTTGTGATAGTTTTACTCCCACTATTACTAATGAAATTGATTATGTTTATGTGGAGAGTAATGATAATTTTATGCATGTGGATCATGATAAGAATGCTTTATGTGATAGCTATATTGTTGAGTTTATTCATGATGCCACTGAAAATTATTTGAGAGAGGAAAATATGGGTATAGAAATCTTCATGTTATTAAATTTCCTCTCTTTGTGATGAAAGTTTTGAGCTTTCTCTTGTGTTGCTTTTATATGATGGTTTCTTTAACACCTACTGGTCATTATGAGAGAGGGAGACACGGTTTCATATATCTCAATATATTAAGTCTCCTCTCTTTATGTTGAAAGTTTTGAAGTTGCACTTGTTTTGGTTTCGTAGGCTAGTGTCTTTGTGCTACATTGATTTTTTTCTTACAAGGCTCCTATGCATAGGAAGAGTGTTAGATTTAAACATGTTTTATATATTTCTTGATGCTCTCTTTTATGTTTCAACTCTCATCTTTATGTGAGCATCATAAAAATCACTATGCCTAGCTAAAAGGCGTTAAAGAAAAGCGCTTATGGGAGGCAACCCATTATTTTTATTTCTGCAATTTTTCTTTTATTTGAGTCAAGGTGTTGTTTACTTCTGTAGCAACTCCTTTGTATCTTTATTTTCTCGCATTGTTGTGCCAAGAGTAGCCTCCAGTGTTAAGATTTGCTTAATTTTGATTGCTGCGCAGAAACAGATTTTTGCTGTCCACTGTACGAAAATTCTAAAATCACCAGATTGTTAAAAAAAATCTGAAATTTTTTGTGCGTAATCTTTATGAATGTCTGAATCTTTCATTAGTTCAAAGGTTTTTGATCTGAGCGTCGTAAGTGCCTCGAAAAAATTCATCTTTACTGGCTGTTCTGTTTTGACAGATTCTGTCCCTGTTTTTTTTTGCATTGTCTCTTGTGGGCTTTAGGCAAGGCTTTCTATTGGAGGGCTGTAGCTAATGTTTTATTGAGTTCTTGCAATGTGTCACAACAGAACCAGTGGATTAAAAATTTGAGTACTAACCCTCTAATGAGATTTACTTTGAGTTTGGTGTGACGAAAGTTTTAAAGGGTCAAGAGAGAAGGATGATATAATAGGATCAAGAAGAGTGAAGAGCTTAAGCTTGGGGAGGCTCCCATGGATCTCCCCAGCATATTTCAAGAAGACTCAATCGTCTAAGCTTGGCATCCCCTTCTTCATCGTCAAAATTATCAGGTCATCTCTAGTGAAACTATATTTTAATTCTTTCACATCATATGTGATGTTCTTGGAGCGTCTGTGTGCTTTTATTTTCAGTATTGTACTTTTATTTTTGCAATAAGCTTGATCACGACATTCTTGATTGGGAGAGAGACACGCTCCGCTTTTTCATGAGAATACTCCTATTTTTCACTTATATTTGTTGAGTATTCATATCTAGCGTTGTTCAGCTTTTAGCTCTTGTTTTCATGTATCTCTTATCAGAGCTATTAGCTTTCTTTTGTAGAAAGTACTCTCTTGCTTCACTTATATCTGTTTGGAGAGTTGCTTGGTTAATATGTTGGTTCAGAAAATGTTGCGTGTGGTAGTGGTATAATGAAAAACTTGCATAATCTTGTAGATCATTGAACTTTGATAACCTGATTCCTTGCAAACGTTTTGAGGTATTAAGTAATAGATGGTAAAGCTTGCTGGTTAATTAAGTTAAAATCATTAGTGGATTATTGTCTTTAAGCTTGCACCGTACTACAAACACTAAAATTGTTGAAGGTGTAGTTGGACTTGATAGCTTTCCATGTCTGAAAAGTGGTTCGTAATAACTAGGTTGTGTGTGAAGGTCGAGAGATCTAACGGGGTACTTGTGCCGCCGTGAACGGCCCTCCTTGGGGTAAATGTTAACCATGCACTTAATGTTGAACCTGCTAGTTGTTTGCAATAAACTTGTGAGTTCTTTTTGACTAATGTTAAGCTACGGTTTTGGCACTTCCACCATCCAAATTTGCTAGCCTCTTCGGTGCTGTGCATTGCCCTCTTCTCACAATGAGAGTTGGTGCAAACTTCGCCAGTACATCCAAAACCCGTGGGAGGACTTCCTCTTGTTCTCCTACACATAAACCCATACATCTTCCTCAAAACAGCCACCATACCTACCTACCACAGCATTTCCATAGCTGTTCCGAGATATATTGCCATGCAACTTCCATCTTACATTACATGACTTGTTGTCATTTATATATTGCTTTGCATGATCCTTTATAGCCCATGTGTGGTTTACCCATGTTACGCTGGATCATTGCACATCCTGCTACACTGGCAGAGCCATATAGTTCTATACATCATGTTTTGTTCATTATGAGTTATTTGTACCAAAAGTTGTAATCATATTAGAGTGTTTGCCCCTTTTGAAAACAGCCATGGAGGCCATTGAAAAGAAACAGAAAAAGAAAAAAAAGAATAAAGAAAAAGGTGGGCAACACTACTATCCTTTATCAAAGTTGTGCTCATGTTTAGCACCTGCAGTATTCATAGTTATCATATTTGTGCTCATGTTTAGCACCTATGCTCCATTTGAGAGAGATTTCATGTTTTACTAGTATAACTATGTGGGGAATATTACGTTATAGAACTTGGGTTGTATATTCCAATGATGAGCTTGCTCAAAAGTGCTCTAGGTCTTCGTGAGCAACCGAGTTGGATGCACCCCCACTAGTTCCATTGGAGAGCTTTCATACACATATAGCTCTATGTGCATCCGTTGCATGGCAATCACTACTCCTTGCATAGCTTCGATTATAAGACTTCCTCTTGTCTAATGATCACTTATAGCTTTGTGAGACTTTCTTCCATTGGCCTTCCAAATCCCCATTAACGTTCTCTTTGCCATAACATCCTGGTGCCAAACTAAATGCTTACGCTCACCGGTTGAGTAGACCTCGAAACAGTGGATTCATGACGTTCGTGTTTACTTTTACTTGACTGGATCCTTTCTCTATGTTATGAAAAATTGCTTGATGCTTGGAATTGAAGGATAGAACTCCTACACTGGATACTTAAAACATCTATAATGAACCTTGTACGGTTTCATGTCTTAAAGGCCGTCATTCATGAAAACTTTTAGCTTTTAACTATTTTGCTTTATTATCTCTTATTTAATATCAATTATAGACATTTGCTTTGAATGATTTGATCTCAGCTCACTTATCATTACATCATTATTAGATCAAGATTATGTTGGTAGCATGTCACCTCAAAAATTATTTTTTTTTATCGTTTACCTACTCGAGGACGAGTAGGAACTAAGCTTGGGGATGCTGATACGTCTCAAACGTATCCATAATTTTTGATGTTCATGCATGTTTTATATCAATTGCCACATGTTTTATATGCACTTTATATCATATTATGACATTTATTGGACTAACCTACTAATAGTTGCCAAAGTGCACAATGTTCTTGTTTTACACTTTGATGTGTAGAAATTATCAAAATTGGGCAAATGAAAACAAGTTGGAGTCAAATTGGGACTTTCCAGAAATCTGTCTGAAAACTATTTTCAAAGATCTCCACGTTCGAGCCTGAAGATGACGTCAAATGGAAAAAGTCTAGTCGCGAAAGTTGCAGGGAATTTTCTGCCGCACGATCTAGACATAAAATTCATCCCAATCGGAGTTCGGATGCGGCCTGTGCAAGCCCGACAAGTCGGCTGGTTCAGAATTAAATGGCCGCGCCGAGGCCACGTGTGGCCTCGGGGACCTTCCGAAGCTGCCCTTTGGACCATAAATAGCCCCCGCGGAGTAAACCCTAACACAATTGACGAAACTCCCGAATTCCGTGCTCCGCCGCCACGAAACTTCGTTTCGGGGGTCAGAAGGTCCTGTTCCAGCACCTTGCCGGGACGGGGAATTGCCCCCGGAGCCATCACCATCGACGCCACCGCCTCCATCATCGTCGTTGCTACCTCCCATGATGAGGAGGGAGTAGTTCTTCATCGGGCTGAGTGCTCTACCGGTAGCTATGTGGTTTCTCTCTCTCCCATGGTGTGATCTTTATGTGATCATGAGCTTTGTAATCTGGTTGAATCCATAGATGTTACTCTTCATCATCTTATCATTGTGCTACTCAAGTGGTTTTATTAATGTAATCTCCGGAGTCACCTTTGTCCCACGGTGCGAAGTTGACAGTGTGCGCCCCGTGTGTGGCTCTTAGGCTAAAGATAACAGGAATAGTTATCATGAGTTATTATTTGCGTTGAATGTCTCTATGAAATTGCGGTGTTTGTCTAGTACCTTCTAGGGCGCTCAAGTTGACAGTGTGGGGTTAACTAGACATGGGAATGCGACTTTAAGGTGTGCTGTTATAGCCCTACGCAATGGATTGGTGTTCGTCATCCAACGAGAGAATAACTCAGAGTAGCATAGTGAAGAGGAAATATCATGTATTCAATTAATTATTATTGTTGAGAGTGTTCGCTAGTGAAAGTATGATCCCTAGGACTTGTTTCTAAGCATTGAAACACCATTTACAACCAGTTCTGCTACATGTTTGCTTGCTGCCATTTTTATTTTAGATTGCAATTGCTACTTATAATCAGCCATATCACTTGCATTTTAATATCTTTTCGCCGAACTAGTGCACTGATGCATGTAAAATGCATACATGAACTTTGCATTATTTATTCATATTCCCATCATATTTGCATCATATAAGGTTTATATCATTGATTTATAATGATTTTGGGAATAATTCACAAGTTCCCCTATTTTTCAGGAATTAACCCTGCGCAGTCAGAAAACCCTATTTTCTATATTTTGATGTTTCAGGGACCCAAACGACGTCCAAATGACTTGCAATTTTAGGAGCATCAATATTTGGAAGGAAGAAGACCTGGGAGCGAAGGAAGCAAACAAACGGAGGTCCGAGGACCAAAAGAGGGTGGCCCACGCGGCCACAGTACCAGGCCGCGTGGGACCCCCATCTTGGCCCTCGAGGCTCCGTTGTCGTCGATCTTTCTTCCAGAAGCTTCGTCTTGACCTAAAACCGACAATAAAAATAGTCCCCGAGGGTCTTCGGAGAGGAGCGCCGCAGAAAACAGAAACCACGAAACAGAGATCAGGAGCTGCAGATTGGAGGGGAAAACTCCGGCGGGGCGCTGCCGGAGAGGTCTCCACCTCCTCCAACGACATCTCCATCGACTCCATGATGAAGAGGGAGTAGTCCACCCCTGGACTATGGGTTTGTGGAAGTAACTTATGTATCTCTCTCTCTTGTGCTTCACTAATTAGCACCGTATGAGCTGCCGAACATGATTACGGTCATCTATGTAATACCATTGTGGAATCTTTATGAGTTAATATATGTGCGAGATTGCAATTGTTTTACTTCAGTTATAAAAGTAGATGCATATTATGTACCCCGTTGTTTACTTGTTATCAAGCATGTTTATGAGAGCGTGTGTGGGGAACGTGTGCATTAGATGGAGTAACGGGGGGTGCTAGTGCGGTGAACGTGAGAGAAAGTTCCGCGATCCACTTGGGTATTTTACCTTACTTTGTTGCCTCACTAGGGATAAAAAGAAATACCTTGCTACCGGAGATGTGGGTGTGACCATTGCCACTTCTCCATGACTAGATCTAGCATGTTCTTATTTCAACTTCATGTCATGAAACTTATTGCTATGCTCTGATTTATCTTAATACTAAGGTGTCATGATTTAGTTCGCATCTTAGTGGAGTATAAGAGAGGTTAATAACCAAAAGATCTCTATGTTAGGACGTGATGCCCATATGATTATAACTTGTCATGAAACTTTGTTGCAATCTCATATGTTAACTTTTGTGTTCCATTGTCTACCACATCATTAAAGAGAGAGTGCATTTGTGAAACCATGAACCCCGATCCATTTTTAATCATAAAAACACCTTTCCAACAACTTTCGTCACTTTTCATTTTCAGCCATAATTAAATCCGAAAATACAAAAATACTTTTGCATCTTGCATACATCATATAAAACCCAAAAATATCATTTATCATTACTATCATCATCCTTGCACATTTTCTTTGCATATTTATTTATTGTTTTGTATTATCATTCTCACACCTTGTGCTTGACAACCACTTGGTGAGGTTGAGGACACAAAACAATTTATCTTTGTTTGCAGGTTTCCAAGGGAAGGATAAGGAGGTAAAGCTTCCACTACTGATTCCCCGAGAGTTCGATATAAACCCTCGAGTCACCTTCGTGGGGAAAATTGTCTTGCCCGTTGACTGTACCCCAGGTAGATTTAGAGGGAGAAGATATGCGCGCTGGTAGTATCGGACAGCTGACAAGCGAGGATTTACCCAGGTTCGGCCCCTCATTGTGAGGTAAAGACCTACTCCTGCTTGTCTGATTATGATGGTATATGAGGTTACATGGTGGCCGTAATGGCGATTGTGGTGGTGAGACGTAATGTCTCTATGTCTATGCGAGTTGTGGATCTAGTATCGATCTATCTTGGATCTGTCTATGGGGGTGCCCCTACCTGGCTTTATAAAGGAGTCAGGTGGGGTTTACATGAGTCCTAGTAGACTAGTCTAGTCTTGACTTGTGCTTGAAGTAATTGCTGGGCTGCCATGTGGGCCTTCGTCTGGGCTGCACCAGGTATACCAATAACAGGGGACCCGAAGGGTATAACCCCGTCACCCATACTACACACTCTGCTATTGGGTCTCAACCTACGCCATTTAAGGGCTATCAAGACATATTTTCTGGCGCCGTTGCCGGGGAGTTAGAAGCAACCAATTCCCTCGTCAACTACGCCATCACATATTTTCTGGCGCCGTTGCCGGGGAATCATTGCTGAAAGTTTTATCCAAGGTATCTCACAACAAGTCAATTTCATCATCAAGTTGTGCAAACACCTAAGCTTGGGGAGGTTGCACCTACGTGAGCACCATCTTATCCATCTTTACTTGCAAACCATTTTATTTTTTTTGTTATTGTCTTGCATTTTGTGTTGCATATTTTATTTTCAGTTTTGCATAAAAAATTAAAAAATACACAAAAACTTGGAAAATGGGAGACAGAACTAAGTTGTGTGACTACACAAAACTCCAAATGATCAATTTATTGCTAGGCCCATTGCCACACTGAGATACAAGCTGATAGTTATGAAGTAAGTCCTAGTTTGTTGAACTTGATAACTAGGGAACAATTTGGTGTAGTGCTATGGAGGATGCCTCTATGCATCTTCATGATTTTGTTGAAATATGTGACATGCAAAAATTTAAAAATGTGGAAAGTGATGTTCTAAAACTGAAGTTATTTCCTTTCTCACTTAGAGGAAAGCTAAAGAAGTGGTTGCATTCATTACCTATTGATAGCATTAAAACTTGGAATGATCTAAAAGAAGCTTTCATTAAGAAATACTATCCTCCTGTTAAAATTTTGCAAAATAGAAACAATATTCTTTCTTTAGGCAAAATGAAAATGAACATGTTGCTATGGCTTGGGATAGGATTAAACTTATGCTTAGAACATCCGTCACATGGGGTTAATGAATGGACCATATTACACTCTTTCTACAATGGTCTAAACTACATATCTAGAAATATTCTTGATTCTGCTGCTGGAGGTGCGTTTATGGGAAAAACTATAGAGAAGCTAAAAACATATTGGAGAGCATTTTGCAAAACTATAGCCAATGGCACATAGAGCACCTACTTCATCTAAGAAAGTAAACTCCATAGAAGAAACAAATGATTTGTCATCTAAAATGGACACTATTCTTGCTTTCATTAATAAACAAAATATGGAAAATGTGCCTTTGCAAGAACTAGTTGGTAATAATCTGAAAATTGATGTCAACTTCATTAGGAACTATGGTAATAATGGGTATGGTAATAACAATTATAATGCTTATAATAAACCCCCATATGTTCCCAACAACCGTCCATCTATTCCATATCCTAATGCTAGTGATAATAATTGGAAGCCCATGCCACCACGTAATGATAATTTTGAGGCTAATAAAATCTTATGGAACAAGTTGCTAGTCATAATACTATGATACAAGAGTTGAATAAGTTGTTGCTTCTATTAGTTCTGATTTAAAGGGTTACAACTCCAAACTGCAGAACTAGACAAAGCTTTGTCAAAGCTAGCTGATAACCAAGCCACTTTATTGAGTATGTCTGCAGGAAACCACAAGCACCACCTGTGGTGGTGAATTCTATTAATATTGCTGAAAATGTTCCTCCTACTTGGAGGACACTCTTAATGAATTATTAAACTATCCTGAATATTTGTTGCCATTTATGTCTCAACTTGTTGGTTTAAAAAAGAAGTAAACAAAACTGAACATGATGAATCTCTCTTGATTGAGTTAGAAAAGAAAGTTGAGGAAGTTAAAATGCTGAGTGAAGTCAAGGAACCATTGCTTGACTTAGAAATTGTAGCTTGCATGAATTAATATCTATCTTACAAAAATTTGCAAGTGATCCTTCTTTAATGCTAACCAAGCTGTTTTGGTACTTATATTCTAACAAGTTTTAAAAGAAAAGATTGCTAGGTACAATCAAGAAGCTATGATACCACCTAAGCTTGGGGATGTATGGATTCCCAAAGTACTTGTTACCATTGGAAAAGAGACACACCATGCTATATTAGATCTAGGATCTAGTGTCTCAGTTTTATCTAAAGAACTATATGAAGTACTTGAATTAAAGAATCTTGAAAAATGCTCTATTGAACTTGCACTTGCTGATGATTCCATTAAACATGCTATAGGAAGAGTAAGTGATGTTATGGTAGAGTTACATATGACTTTTGCCTGTTGATTTTCTAATCATGGATATGGGGAATAAAACCTCTAGTCCAATTATTCTTGGAAGACCTTTTCTTCGTACCACAGGTGCTATCATTGATTCAAAAGAAGGGAATGTGAAGTTTCAGTTTCCACACAAGAAATGCATGGAACACTTCCCAAGGAAGAGGGACACCTAAAGTTCAAGCTCCCTCATGAGCTTCGTCCACTATAACTATCAAGTAAGAAGCCTAGCTATATGGCTATAAAGAAAGCGCTTTACGGGAGGCAACCCGGTTTTTTATTTTTGATTTTCTTTGTGTCCTCTTGCTGTCACAAGAGACTTTGTTTATAGTTTTGTTTCTGGAATTTTTAATAAAGTGCCAAGTTTTACCCATTTTGGTTTGAAAAAGTTGCTTATAGCATTCGGAGATATTATTCCAGCACGAGTCTGTGCACGGTTTGATTTTTAATTCCTATTCTGTAACTCCGAATGAGCTGATATTTAAACTGTAGAAGCAACTTTTCATCCTCTGTATGCATGAATTTTTCAGAATTTTTTGACAAAGTTAAGTGGTAGAAAAATACGTTTTGCTGCTGCTGTTTTTCTGGACAGATTCTGTCCCATTTTGTTTGATGCATGCTTAGAACTTTTAGCTTGAATCTTTCAGATCCAAATGAGTTTATGAGTAGGCATACAACATAATACACTTACTGGACATTCATATAAATTTTTGTCTAAGGATTATTGCAGCAAGAAACCTATTTGTTTATCACTACTAATGTCACCCCACAGAAAAGAAATGGGAGAAACGGTGTTTTGAAGTTTTTTCACAGGATTAGAGGAGATGCACCAAGAGTCATCTAAGGATGGTGAAAACCATAAGCTTGGGATGTGAAGACAACCCACTGGACCAAAACACTCTCGGTTTGCACACGTCTAACTTCTGTTTTTCGATCAATGCACTTTATATAAACTTTTTTGTTTTGTTTTTTTTTTTTTTTTTGAGAGACCACCACATTATCATTTATATATGAGAGAGCTACTGGAAATATGGGTTGAAATATGTTGGATGCCATTATAAGATTGGGAAAAGGGATGTTTGAGTTGATTTTAAAAGACATATAGTTGCATGATTCATGAGCTTGTTAATGAGTAATAACTTGCAAGTGTTTTATCAAGAGCTATCTTTTATTCATGTTTTGATGCTGAATGTGACTTTACTTTGTTTAACATGAATTAGTTAGTTCTATGGACGCTCATGCATGCTTTTAGACGGTCAACTTTCTCCCTCTTGCTAGCCCAAAAATTCCAACAAGTAAAAACTTGTTTAACACCTTCAACCAAAGTTTTTCCAGTGAGTCCACCATATCTACCTATTAGCTTTATGCTATTCTAGTATGTTTACCATGTTATTTTGTATCATTGATACCTCTGATTAAATGCTTATGTTGTTGATTGTTATGGGAAAAATTGGTTATATAGCTCTCACGAACTTGATGCACACTTTACTTTTATTGCACTTAATGAACATGACCCATTGTGATTAAAATTATGATGTTATGAGCTTGACAAATGTCTTTGGTTGAGAGTTAGCAAAATGTGTATCACATGGAACGCTTTCAACATTGCACTTCATATATCTAGTTGATGTCATGTACTTTTGTTTATGGATGCTTACCATGGTGAAATAAATGTGAAAATTAGGTTTAAATGAGTTTGTATAATGGTTAGAGAGACGCCTGGGCCGCTAATCTAAGCCATGCAGGATCGTGGAAATTTACTTACATGCTATGGTGAACCGTCTGTGATACACCTTACAATAAAAAGCTATCCAATGGTAAATAAAAAGGGTGTTGAGATTGTTCATTATGTTTGTTTGTCTTGTCATTTTGATATGGGCTTGTTCCATATCCTGGACAAGAGGTACCCCAGTTGACTCTTGATGATACTATTTTACTTACAATGATATTTAAATTGAACTTGCTTTGTTTTCCGATTGAGTAGCACATGGAGTAGGTACTCGTATTCAAGGGGCATGAGACTTTCAACCCATACTTTGTCAAGCACATTACTCATATTTGCTTTCACTTTAAACTTAATCATTCAAGATGCTATGATAGGGGCAATGAGAGCTTGTACACCAAGGAGTACCAACATTTCAATCATTAACTTAAGTAGAAACATTTGGAAGTTAGATGAACTTGTTGCATGCTTTACCTCTGCTCAAATATCTTTCCAAAGTGTCCACTATATATTCAGATTTACATCTACACTCTATGACCATTGTAGGATGTTCTTACTTATTATTATGCATACTTGAAGTCCATAGTACTTTTTCATTCATGTTACACTTTGTGAACTTATCATTGAACATCCTTACATTGAATTTGATATCACTTCATAAAATATCTTGCATATTGTTACATCTTATTAAGAATGAACCATTTGACTCTATGTAGCAATAGTAATCATCTTTGATATCCATTGATAGTATTGAAATGCAAAGTCCATGTTAGTTTTATCACCTTCATACTTGAGGACGAGCATGGGTTAACCTTGGGGATGCTGATGCATGTAAAATGCATACATGAACTTTGCATTATTTTATTCATATTCCCATCATATTTGCATCATATAAGGGTTATATCGTTGATTTATAATGATTTTGGGAATAATTCACAAGTTCCCCTATTTTTCTGGAATTAACCCTGCGCAGGCAGAAAACCCTATTTTCTATATTTTGATGTTTCAGGGACCCAAACGACGTCCAAATGACTTGCAATTTTAGGAGCATCAATATTTGGAAGGAAGAAGACCTGGGAGCGAGAGGAAGCAAACAAACGGAGGTCCGAGGACCAAAAGAGGGTGGCCCACGCGGCCACAGTACCAGCCGCGTGGGACCCACCATCTTGGTCCTCGAGGCTCCGTTGCCGTCGATCTTTCTTCCAGAAGCTTCGTCTTGACCTAAAACCGACTATAAAAATAGTCCCCGAGGCTCTTCGGAGAGGAGCGCCGCAGAAACACAGAAACCACGAAACAGAGATCAGGAGCTGCAGATTGGAGGGGGGAAAACTCCGGCGGGGCGCTGCCGGAGAGGTCTCCACCTCCTCCAACGACATCTCCATCGACTCCATGATGAAGAGGGAGTAGTCACCCCTGGACTATGGGTTTTGGGAAGTAACTTATGTATATCTCTCTCTTGTGCTTCACTAATTAGCACCGTATGAGCTGCCGAATATGATTATGGTCATCTATGTAATCCATTGTGGTGAATCTTTATGAGTTAATATATGTGTGAGATTGCAATTGTTTTTACTTCAGTTATGAAAGTAGATGCATATTATGTACCCGTTCTTGTTTACTTGTTATGATCAAGCATGTTTATGAGAGCGTGTGTGGGGGAACGTGTGCATTAGATGGAGTAACGGGGGGTGGCTAGTGCGGTGAACGTGAGAGAAAGTTCCGCGATCTACTTGGGTATTTTACATTACTTTGTTGCCTCACTAGGGATAAAAAGAAATATCTTGCTACCGGAGATGTGGGTGTGACCATTGCCACTTCTCCATGACAAATCTAGCATGTTCTTATTTCAACTTCATGTCATGAAACTTATTGCTATGCTCTGATTTATCTTAATACTAAGGTGTCATGATTTAGTTCGCATCTTAGTGGAGTATAAGAGAGGTTAATAACCAAAAGATCTCTATGTTAGGACGTGATGCCCATATGATTATAACTTGTCATGAAACTTTGTTCCAATCTCATATGTTAACTTTTGTGTTCCATTGTCTACCACATCATTAAAGAGAGAGTGCATTTGTGAAACCATGAACCCCGGTCCATTTTTAATCATAAGAAACACCTTTCTAACAACTTTCGTTCACTTTTCATTTTCAGCCATAATTAAATCCGAAAATACAAAAATACTTTTGCATCTTGCATACATCATATAAAACACAAAAATATCATTTATCATTACTCATCATCCTTGCACATTTTCTTTGCATATTTATTTATTGTTTTGTATTATCATTCTCACACCTTGTGCTTGACAACCACTTGGTGAGGTTGAGGGCACAAAACAACTTATCTTTGTTTGCAGGTTTCCAAGGGAAGGATAAGGAGGTAAAGCTTCCACTACTGATTCCCCGAGAGTTCGATATAAACTCTCGAGTCACCTTCGTGGGGAAAATTGTTTTGCCCGTACTACACACTCTGCTATTGGGGTCTCAACCTACGCCATTTAAGGGCTATCATGCACCTATACATCTGACAAGTGTATTAGGTGTGTTGGGGACACAAGAGACTTCTTGTATCTTAATTGCAGGGTTGCTTGAGAGGGATATCTTTGACCTCTACCTCCCTGAGTTCGATAAACCTTGGGTGATTCACTTAAGGGAAACTTGCTGCTGTTCTACAAAGCTCTGCACTTGGAGGCCCAACACTGTCTACAAGAATAGAAGCGTGCGTAGACATCAGTATTCCCTACCGGGGGAGAGACGACCGGCAGCGCCAGCGGCCGCGGCCGCGTCGCCGTTCTCCGACTCCGCCGGCTCGTCGTGGCCCTGTCCACACCAGGCTGGGTCCCCGCCGCTACCGCTTTCGCCGCCTAACGAGGATGGCTGGGCTGACGTTCTGGGGCGTCGCCCCCGGCGCACACGCGCGTTGTTCCCCCTCCCCCGCCGCCGCCGGCGCGCCGCTTTCCGCCGGAGCTCGCCGACAAGTGCCTGAACTGCCTCTCGACAGCTCATCGGCGGGCGGACTGCCGGATGCCTACTAGGTGTCTGCGCTGCCACGGCCTGCACCACCTTGCTCGTCACTGCAAGCGGCCTCGCCATGTGGCGGCGGGACGCCCCACCGGTGTCGCGGCGCTGGTGGGCATCCAAGGCGCTTCGTTCGTGCTCGCCGCGCCCCGGGGAGCCCTGGGACACCTCGTGGTGCTGACGGTCCCACGCCTCCGGATTCGCCTGTCCTCGCCGGCGTGCCCGGTGGCGGTCGCGGCTCCGGTGACTTGGAGACCGACGAGGAGCTTCCTCTGGGTCATGCGCCCTTCTACCCCGAGAACTTCATCATTACCTGCGGCGCGCAGGCCACCAGGACGGCCATCCTCAACGCCGTCGTGCCCCTGGGCAACACCGTCCTCGCCATCCGGCCCTGGACACGCGTCGCGCATGCGGATTCATCCGCGTTGTTGTTCAAGCACTACTAGGAAAACACCTTCTGTGGCGCACCAAAAACGCTTTCTGTGGCGCATGGTGGGTGCGCCACAGTTAGCTCGCCACTAAAATACAAATTCTGTGGCGCATGCATTTCTGTGGCGCACCCCAGATGCGCCACAGAAAACAACAATTCTTTGGCGCACCCCTACCCCGGTGCGCCACAGAATTTTTTTCGAATTTAAAAAAAAGGGCGGCCAGATCTAGATATGGATTTTCAAAAAATTCAAAAAAAATCAAAAAAATCATAAAATTCAAAATATGAAATAATTTGGAAAATCGTAATTTTTTTTTTGAACATTTTTAACACTCCAAGCATATCTCAAATGATGACTTCCCAGTAGGTCACCCATCCTCAGATTGCTTCAACCTAAGCACGCTTAACTTCTAAGTTCTATTCAATTCAACTACCCTCATGCTACTCAAGTTCTTATTGATAGTAGTATCATATCAACCCTCTTAACCCTTGTGTATGTGTATATATGTGTGTAGTTTATGTGTGGTATGTTCCTTTTTTCTCACGATTTTTTTGACATATTAAACGCATTTTTTCGACGTCGTATGCAAAAAGTTATGGCTCGTGTCAATATTTTTTTTTCGTTTTTTGCACAAAATGTCAAAATTCATATTTTAAAATTTCTATACCAACTAGACACTAAAACCTAACTACATCTCAAAGGATTTATTTTTTGAACATTTTATTATTTTCTTTTCTTGTTTGCAAAGCTAAAAAGGCGATCCCTGGGGGTGGGATCTGATTTTAAAAAAAAAATGTGGCGCATGGGGCCTGGTGCGTCACAGAATTGCTGATTTCTGTGGCGCATGGCCTCATTCTGTGGCGCATGAGGCCATGCGCCACAGAAAGGCACATTTCTGTGGCGCACACATCCTACATGCGCCACAGAAAGGCAGATTTCTGTGGCGCACGCCACAGAAAGGCACATTTCTGTGGCGCATGTGGTTTCCGTGCGCCAAAGAATTCTAAATTTCTGTGGCGCATGCAAAACAATGCGACACAATTTTTTTTTCTGTGGCGCATGGCTATTTGGTGCGCCGCTAAAAGTGATTCCACCTATAGCTAGTTTCCTAGTAGTGAAGGTCGTCATCGAGCTTGAAGGAATGCCGCCCCATGCTTGGAGCCTGAACACGCGCGCACGATCCTCGCCCCCTACTGTTTGGATCACTATATATTTCAAGTGATTTTACGACAACTCCCAAACTTTAGTGATAAACAAATTGTTGGTTGGTTATATTCACCAAAAATTTAGTAGATCACAATGTAGTTGCACTAGCCAAATGACAAAAATAATTAGTGCTTTTATCAAATCTTATTTAAGAATGTTCACTTTCTTTTTATGTAGTATGATTTTTGTTAAAAAAAATCTTTTATCTAGAACCATCATTCAAAAGAAAAAATCTTTATATTATTTTATATTATCTTGAAAGATGTATATATCTATTTGATTTCAATGATATATTCTAAAAGTATTATTCATAAAGTAAAAAAGTTTTAGAGGTAAAACAACATATTATGTTAAAGTATTACTTTAGAAAAATGTGACTAAATATTTATATCAGAATCAGACCACTAGTGGTCGCTGCACGCCCTGCCCTTATTTCCATCCATTGGCGCCGTCTCCATCATGCTCCGCCTGTGCTTGTTGTGGTGTCTCGTGCACATCGTTCCATCACTGCTTCCCGTGCTTGTTGCGAGCGCTCATTCCTACCTCGTCCACGACCGTGGCTTATCGATGTTGTCGGTTTCTGCAATATGCCACTAGTATTTACCATAGCACCCTTCAGCTACCGACTTTGGGGAAGAAGAAGAAGAAAAAAAAAACTATCATTTCAAAAATGTTGCTCTTTGCTTTGAAAAATGTTGAATTTTTTATATTCATATGTAGTTTAAAGAAAATAATGAATGTGATACTTTCTATAAAATAGTGATGTTGATTATGTTATTTTCAAATGTTAGTCTGACTTTTTAAAGTTGTTAAATTTATTACTTTGATGAAATATTAATTTATTTTAGAAATATATTTGATCGATTTTAAAATTATAGAGTCTTTCCACCCCTCCCACGCTACGTTACGCTGATACGTCGAGCAGGTGGCGTATCCCGTATCCGGTATGTATCCATATCGGATAAGGCTAGAATATGGGCTCTATATGTATCATAAAGTATCCGAATAAAAAATAAAAAATAAATGTTGTTATGTGGGTTGATATGAATCAGGATTATTTCTCGATACGGTCCAGCCGGCGTGGATTCTCTGACTTTCTGAAGCAAAGTCACAAGTGACTTCCCCCTCTTGGATGCAACCCATTCTTTATCCAACGGTTGATGTAGGTTTTAGCTTTTGTCAATGCACAACAGAAGTGTCTACATCCGCTAGACACAATTTTTTCTCTACTGCGACTAGTTTGAGAAAAAAGAAAAAGAAATATTAAATAAATGGTTGAGTCATGCTGAAGAATACAACAGATGTGGCGTGACAAGCTAAATATTATGCATAATACAAATAAGTTGGCTATTGATGGATGAAGCACTTGATTTGCCTTGGTAGATAAATAGAGGATTTTTTTGCATTACTAGTATATTGGGCAATATATATAGTGTCCAGCCTTGACAAGAAAAAATGACATATGACTTAGCTTGACAAGACATGAAACTGCTGAAATTACTGAACTAAAATGTTTTTTAATTCTATTTATCTGGAGTATGAAAGTTTTCAAAATGCTAAAGTGAAATACAATATTAACTCTGCACTAAAACAAAGTGTTTGTATCTGTCTTTTGAACTAATAATTACTGCATGTTTATAATCTCTTTTTTTCCGAGATGGACTCGTTTTCCTGCCTAACTGAGCCTTTATTCGGGCTCAAACATTATCTAGCCTTACCTGTTATGAGTTGAACAACCTACTCCCTCCGTTCCAATTTAATTGACTTACTATGCACCAATATGGATGTATCTAGACATGTTACATGTATAGATACATCCACATATGGTGCATATCGAAGTCAATTAAAATGGAACGGAGGAGTACATCTTTTAACTGCCGATGGATGTAGTCACATGTGACGACGCACTGCACCGCCGGCCCCTTGCCGGCTTGCCCATCCGCACGACGCCCACACAAGTGCTGCACTGCTGCCGCCCGCCGGAGAAGAAGGAAGGTCCGCCGGAGGACGCTCCGCGGCTCCGTTTTCCCACGAAGCTGCTTTGCAGGTCTGCCGGCGGCCATCTCAGGCGAGATTCTTCCCATTCAGTTTGTTCAGACTTCAGAGACGTTCCCTTTCTCACTCGTGAGACGGGGTTCTCGATCTCCCGGTCTCCCCTCTTCCTCTCCGCGACCCACTGAAAGGCCTGTACTGCGTCCGCCCCTGCCTGCCCACCCCGCTTACTGTGATTGATTTGTAACTACAGTTCACATTCGATGTCAGGTTGGCGCCACAGGGGCTATTCTGTACGTGTATATGTTGGTGGTGACAAAGCAGACAAACACCTCCTGCGGCACGGCGAATGGCTACCAACATGTATCGCGGCGCCACGGTGTGCTACAGCCTACAGGGATCAGCAAGGGATGCTGCCGCGCGAGCTGAGCTGCACGCCGCAGAGGAAGTGGATGAACGGTTACCACCCGATCTTCAGGCTCTGTCAGTGGAAACCCAATGAGGGGAGGTCAGATGGTTCCCTGCTCCGACGAGGCTGCGATGTCCGGTGCCGCTCTTGTGGTTCTTGTAATGGCAGTTGCGAGAGCTCTGAAGATGGTGCCGGTCCTTACAGGTATGCCTTAACTACTAGCCTGCAAATTATTGATTCTTCAGAGCCCGTGCCTGTGCTCTGGAAGAGGAAAATGTGAAATCTTCCAATGTTACTTACTAGATATCTATTTTGGCCTATAATGTTGTTGAGGCTAGCAGCCTGTCCCATTGAAAGGCCTTGGTACATTTGTTTGTGGACACTGGTACATTAATCGGTAAAATAGCTATAATGTCGCCAGTAAGTGAAATATGTAGAAAATATAATATTTTGTTGCAGAATGTAAAGTGCCATGTGCAATGCACATCTTGTGCACCAATCTTTTCAATTCATGTCTACATTTAACAAATACCAAGCAAAGGAATATTTTTGGCACATACTTCACGCAATGGGCATCTATTCCTCATGGACTGTTATATGCATATATGTTAAAATTCTAGCTATGACTGCTTGACTAGTTTGTGTGTTTAAGTCTTTATTTTAGCTGGAGTGTTTTCACTTGTGCACAGTAAAGTCATGCCATAATTAATCAATTTAAATGTGTCATCTGCTCTCTGGATACTTTAATAAATCTCACCTCAAATATTGAACCTAGTCAGCTGAAGATTTATTCTCTCTTTTTGTGTCCTAGAGTTTTTTGCTTTTCTACATAATATCAATTAAGTGATGTGCCAAGCTTGATGAGCATATGTGCAGATCTCCACTGTTATTTTTAAACTTCATGTCTACCATGAATGATTTTGATTTTTTTATCTTTCAAATGTGTTTGCTGCAGAGATTTCAAACAACATTCAAAGGGTAATACTCAATTTTCAGATGATCAAGTTGCATCTAACAAGAAGTCAGCCTATGCTAGTCAAGGATTGGCCGAAGCCTGCAAATTCGTTTACAATGATGCAAAGTTTGTAAATGAAAGGGCTCAAAATGACAATCTGTTACTTTCACGGTACACTTCCACACTAAATTGTCGCTTGTTTAACATTCAAAATTGTACTCGAAGAAAATCAAGGAAGTTTGTATTTTTGTTCTTATCTCTGATCTACTTTAATCCTAGTGGCATAACAAGGCTGAACAAACGTGCATGCGAGGATGCTGCTGTTTTAGGCTTGGGGTTTCTCAAGCTTGATGGTATGTGCTCTCGTTTTTGGTGTAATAAGAAATTGGTGTATTTATACCACTATTATTTAGATTTCTTCTAAATTCATCTTGCCTTACAGCTCGTGCACGCAAGGATACCCAAAAGATTGACCACGGTGTGAAGGAGAGGGCAGCCCGTCTTAACCATTTTGCTAGAGTATGTATTTAATGTATCTATAAGGTAATGAATTGTTTATATGCCGTTTATGTATTTTTTTCCCCTTCATTTTTACATCTATGTATTTATTTATGACATATTTATAATTATACCTATTCAGGCATTCAAGGAACGAGCTGAGTCAGACTTGAAGAAAGCTGCAGATAAACATTGGAGTGATGGTCCTTTAGAGGTGGTTCATCTTATTTTACCTCATAAGTTGGAACAATGGGAAGATTTAAGCAATATTTTCCATTTTTACTGTAAAAAAATTGCAATCATCAAGTTTATGTCAAATGAGTAGGCCATCTTTTTTTTCTATCAATATCAGCATGCTGTTTGTATATTCTGCGGAGTTCAAGCTAATATAATACTTATTGATGTGTAACCAGGCAGATTTGCGACGAGCTGATTTGGTTGTTAAACGGCGTGCCATGGAAGATGCTTTCATGGCATTGAAGGTAGCTTTAACTACTTGCATATGAAGCTCTGGAACCTTGAACCGTCATGTGTTTAAATAACCCTTTAGACCTCTGTACTGTTCTCAATTTTTATTTGGACATGCTAGCCATTTCTATAAGTGGTGATATTTAGGATTGGTATAATGGAGTGACTATAGTGACAGTGTTCGTATTCCTGATAATTTCTTTAGTTTGAGCACCAAACAAATAGTTTGCTATACTTCTGCCTTGCCTGTTCATAGATACATTCCTCTGCGAAACCTTGTTTAAGGTATGGCAAGTAAATTGTTGGCCATACCTTATGCCTTAAATAGTCACTGCAAGAAATTATCTAATGTGACATCGAATTCAGACGTCTGAATTATCTACTAATTAAGTAAAGCAGAATGGGAACTATGGTTATGTGGGAATTCTGATGGATTACTTTTGGGGTTCAAAAAAGGTGTGTTTCATTACCTACAGATATTTTAACCGGTTGTCCCACCTTTATATATACAAATGCGAAGCTTTTCTTATTGCACTCTACATGCTCTGGCCAACATAGAAGCTTCATTGTTCTGTGTTCCAACAAAGTATGCTGATGCTTATCAATTTTTGCACATTAATTTGTATAGTAAAGGGGCTCGTTTGTAAAGAAAGACTTTGATATCTCTTGCTACATGAAAAATTGCTTCAAGTGTAAATCTTGATTCTGCACTATCTAATTTCATCAATTTATATCCGGACTTGCCAAAAATAAATATTAATCCTAGCATAATTTGTTTATAACTTCATATATTTGTATGTAATTTTCAAAATGCAGTTTGTTCGGGATATCCACGACATGATGGTGAACAGATTATATGAGCAGTAAGTTCTAGATAGAAAGTTTTAAATGCTTGATTGAAGAGAACTGCTTTAACTGTTGAATTGGCACTTGGTCACAATGAATGATTTTAAGGTAAAATTTACTCATAGGCTTCCAAGGGATGGTTCATCTTCTCGTACAAGTTCAACGGGGTTTATTACACTTGAGAAGAACGAGAAGACTCTTGAACTGTTTCCTGGTGAAGTTTCTGCTGATCAGATTTCTGCTATAGAGGTTCTCTCTGCATAACTTATTTAGCAACAGTCTTTTTTTTCTTGCAACACAGTCTTACCATAGTGTTAAAGTTCTCTTTGATTTATCCTTACAGTAGGAAGCATACCGGAGTATGGCATCTGCCTTTTCTGAAGCTGATGGTATTGACTACACAGATCCTGAGGAGGTGAACGGTTTTAAACTTATGCAATCAACATCAAACTTGCTACTTTATACTTAATCTCACACTTATTTGTTTGTGAAGCTTGAATTGCTAGTAGCAACACTTATTGACCTGGATGCCATGGATGGAAAAAGAAGTGTTTCCTTGATAGCTGAATGTTCAAGCTCTACAGATGTTGATACTAGGTACATAGAGACTTCTTTCCTGCTGAAGTCCCCATTAATCACTTGAATTTTACTCTCCTACGTACAGCCACATTCATTTTCTGCCACGATCCTTACGATTCAAAGCATATGAATAGCCTTCTTATGTTCTAAAAGTCGGTACAACTTTGGTGCTACTATATTGCATTATGATGACCATTGTAAGTTTCTATTCTTTGTAGGAAAGCCCTAGCTAATGCATTGGCTACAGCTCCATCTATGTGGACTCTTGGGATTGCTGGCATGGGTGCACTGCAGGTTTTCATGAATCTTTCTCTCCTACCAATCTAAAACGAAAAAACATAGAAGATTGTTGGTTGCTTCATATCCGAGTTTCTACATGCGCAATGTTTGAGGCATATTTGGTTTCTTACCAAACTTGCCCAGCTTTGCTACTGAGCAAGGACATCTTACAGCAAAGACTCCCTTGTTTTTGTGAGATAGTCAAAATTAGTTCTCCTCCAATAGAAATCATCTTCCTGCTGAGAGATGACCTAGCAATGTGGCAACTATAGATAAGACAACAAAACGTGGCTCTTAGTTTCGAGAGAGCAGGATATATTCCACAACCAAATCTGCATACGATTAATGAATTTCATATCTCAACCATATTTGAGTCTGTTCGGCAGGTCTTATAAGCAGAAGCCAAAATACTGTTCAGTTGATTTATTGTGAGAGGAAAATACCGTGCAAGAAGCAGAAACACTGCTGGAGTAGGACAACAGAACAGAGCCTTTGTTCCAATCAATACAAACTGAAATTTCTGTCTGACGCTCACTTCATAGTCAGACTTGTTGCATGTGCTATATTCTATTAAGTTTCTTCAATCTTCATAGTCACTTGTTGTATGTTCTGTATTTCTATTAAGTTTCTTTGACAATTAGGGTTGCTGCAATGTTCCTTTTGATTGCAGAGATTAGCTCAAGATCCCAATTATGCTGTTGCTAGTGCTGCATCAAGAGCCATTGATGAACTCAAGAAGCAGTGGGAACTTGAAGAAGGTGACAGCCTGAGGTTTGTAATGAACCAAAATTTGGCTTCTGAGGCAACTGATGATGGAAGTTCAGCAGCAGAAGATGCAACGTGAGGTGCACACAAGATGAAAGATTTCGATTCCAAAAGTTCCGATGTATCAAAGCATAACAAAACATCATGTGCAGCACATAAGGCATTCCTATGTGACCATTAGGACTCAAGTTCAAATAGACATGGGAATTTCACATATACTTAGTTGAAGGGAGGAAAAGATATGTTGCTCTCCTTGCAGAATGCATGTCTAGGATGAAGTAATTTTGCGGAACAGCATAAATATGACGAGAAGTCTGTTCCCATTCGAAATTGTTCATATATGAAAGCAAAAGGTTATGTTTGGAGAGCAAGTTAATTACCAAAGCCAGCTTTTTCCCCCATATTTTTTTGCGGAAATAGCTAGTCTTTGTGGTCCTATACTGTAATCAGATTGCAGCTGTGGTGGCTGTGCACCTCATGAATCGCTGCCGACCTCATGACCACCGGATGCATACGCCGCGGTGTTGGTGATTGGAGGAGGAATGTGATGCTTTGGAGATGGAAAAAGTTACCACGCTGAGGTGTTTGGTTTCGAGAGGTTTATAATAAGCACGGTTACATTGAATGTTTTGATGCAATTTAGAAGGATTAAACATAATTTAATTATAAATTTAATTGCATAAGTCCTAAGTTTTTTCGCGAGATGAATCTATCAAGCCTAATTAATTCCTGATTAGCACAAGTTTATTGTAGCATCACATGAGCTAATCATGGACTAATTAGGCTTAATAGATTCGTCACGCAAAAAACTTAGGGGTTATTGAATTCGTTTTGTAATTAGTTTATGCTTAATACTCTTAAATAGCATCAAAACATTCGATGGGATGGATTTATAATAGAGTAAATTACACCCACCATACAACAACTTGTATGGTTGTATCATTTTGGTCCAACAAGTTGCAAATGGTGCAAACGGACGCAAGAATTTGTTAATTGTGTGCATTTACTGTCATATGTATCCTTTGAGGCCTTGAGGGTATTTTTCTACGGTGGCAGGCTACGTGCACTGTGCCCTTTATCGTTATATACGTTGGTTTATGCTTGTCATGTCAAAAAAAATTGAAATACTACATTAAATTTGTTGCTTCTTACCAGATTTTTTTTTTTAAAGGAGTATTAAGCACAAATCTAAAATAATCGTAATACCAAGTTACATATTTGCTTGTTAGTATCGATTATGTTGTTTATAATTATTGGATTAGCATTTACTTTGGTATCTGTATAATTTTGTCCTATGAGGATTCACAAATATATATGTATTTAATATTTCTATGAGTTAACCGATGTCATCAACATATTTTTTTCATGCATTTTACGATGATTATATCTTTTTGTGATGTGGCACATGCCTTAATCGATGCAACAAAAAAAAAACCACAAAATTTAGTTTATGTAGATATTATTAGTTATATTGTCAAACAATAATTTTACAGAATATGGGTCTTGATTTGAGATCACATCATCAGGAACACAATGGTACAACACATATTTGAAAATGGAAACTTGACGATATTGTTTATCCACTGCTTCCTGACCTCCACCTGGTAAAAGTTCAACAGTTGCTATGTTCGGCTGTTCGCATGTATGGACACGACTTTTTTGCTTGAGGATGGGTCGCGCTCTCGCCTTCCGCACGACTAATGCTTTCTTTTGGACATAGAGATATTAATGAAGTGGTATATTTCTTCACGGTGGGAACATTGGATGCTATTGGAGTACTAGATAGATTAAAGAAATATAATGAAATGGGACCTACGGAACCAAGCATACAGAATGTAAAAGAAAATCAAAGCTAAATAACATGACTAAAACTAAAATGAGATACATATGTGTAGAATATACTGCATGCTAATTAAAAATAACCAACAGTTGTGATTGTAGAAATTTCTATTGTGAGTTTGGCTATATTTAAAATTTCAACTCTATGAGGACATTTAAGATGCCAACTTATAAAGTTTAAAAAGAGTGCCCAATTAGTTTTTTATGTTAATATTTTCACTAACACTCATCCTAAAATAAATTAACTTTGAGTCGTCTTAAGTTAAACTATTTTTAATTTTAACCAGCATTACATACCCAAGAGTACAAATGGCTATGCCACCAAATAAATATAATATAATATAATATATTTCCTAACGGATCTAAGCTAATTTGGTGCCCACAAGCCATGGGCTCCAAGCTTGGGCTGTATATATATTTAGGCCAACCATTAGGCCTTGTTTGTTATTAGGGTATTTTAGGGGATTGGTGGTGATAATCCTCTAATGGATTGGGTGAAACCCCAAACTTCACCCAGGGGATTGGGGATCCAATCCACTAGGTAGGGGTAGTGTATTGAATCCCCTAGGGGATTGAGAAAAATGAACTAGAGTTTGGGGATTTGTGGGGAAAGGTGGGGATAAAACCCGTCCAATACACTAGAAACAAACGATGTTTTGAGATATGTGGCTATTTGGGGGTTTGACCGGGATAATCCCACCAATCTCTAAAAAAAACTCTAGAAACAAACAGAGCCTTACTGGGTAGAATGATTTGGCCCGTGACATTATTGGGCCGTATTAGCTCATGACATTTTTAGGACAAACTATCTAACGATATTAATTTTGTGTGTCTATGGCCCAATAATTTTTAAGGCGCGCGACAGCCCTGCATTTGCGGTTCTCTGTTTTCCTGTGTCCTCATGTCCACTTGTAAATTTGTATCCCATGATATACAGAATAGCAGCGACTTCACGCCCAGTTGCTCGTTTAAAAAAATTTGGTGTTGTTTAATTTGCCTGCTTTTCTCCAAGACCGGCTCCGCCAAGCTAAAGTCTACACCTAAATCCGGTGTTACCACCAAGTCTTCACGGAGATCAGCACGAAGCACAAGGTTTTTAAAATTAAAAGAACTGGTCATATGTATGAGATTGGAAATTAAATGTGTGAGCAGAGACAATGCAAATGGCCAAACAACTAAATTGAACTTCGACCGAGTTGGTGGGTTGTTGGATCCGCCTAGACCAATGGCCGCAAAATCAAGTGGATGAATAATAATATTCATTCGCTCAAATCGAACAACTAGTACTAGTATGTTTAAAACGCCCTTTAAAAAACCTTGTGTACACAAGGTTTTTAAAATTCAAAGAACGGGTCGTATATGTATGAGATACAAATTAAATTAAATATGTGGGTTTTGGGTTATGACAAATGACCAAACCACTAAAATGATCTTCGATCGAGGTGGTGGGTTGTTGGATCTGCCTCGACCAATGGGCGCAAAACCAAGTGGGTGAATAATAATATCCATTCGCTCAAATCGAACAACTAGTATGTTTAAAACGGGAGACAATGTATTTACATAATCCAATCGATGAGCACCAAGCACTAGCTAGCTATGTGGTATTGGACGACAAAGGATTGTCCTGTACTATGTAATGGACATGTCAGGATGCGTGTAGGGCTGGACATAAAGCTCGAATTTCGTTAAGCTTATTGAGCGCTCGGTAACTCGACTCGTTTATGCTCGACTCGTTATCTTAACGAACCGAGCCGAGCAGCAATTTTAGCTCGTTAATACTAACGAGCTTAACAATCAAACTAACGAGTTTCGTGAGCTACTCGTTAAGATCGTTAGCGTCGTGGCAGCATGGCTACAAATCTATATGTTGTAGCCCATCCAACGATTAACAAGTTAGCAATATTTATTTTAATTTGAGTGTGTGAAACTACTATGAGTTTGTGAACTATTTGTTGTCGATTTGTCATTTTTAAACTACTTTTATACGTTTTATGGCTGAAATCTTTTCAGATGCATTTTAAGTTTTTTTACATTTTCTTAACGAGTCTTAACGAGCTGCTCGCGAGCGCTCGTGAACGTCTAACGAACCGAGCCGAGCTTTAGTTTCAGCTCGTTATTCTTAACAAGCTTAACGATCTGAGCCTTAACGATCTCGAGCCTTAACGATCTCGAGCCTTAACGAGCCGAGCCTTAACGATCCGAGCAGCTCGTTAGTCCAGCCCTAGATGCGTGCATGCACATTCGGACATTGTGAGTGGAGGGTGATTTTTTTTTTTCTGTGCGATTGGTGCATGTTCTAGTTGTTTGATTTGAGCGGGTACATGAATGTTTATTCACCCATTTGTGGTTTTGCGCTCACCACCTCGATCAAAGTTCATTTCAGTCATTTGGCACGACCCAACGAAGCCCCACACATTTAATTTTGTATCCTATAGTAGTACTGTACGCAAGAAACAAAATAGCAGCAACTTTCCATCCACTTCTTTTAATTTTAAAGACCTCGTGCTTGGTGCTTTTCCTGGCAGCGATGCTAAGACCAGCCACAATGTATAAGAAAAGCGATTCAAAACGTTCTCTCTCCTTTGAATCGATTCCATACATTGTGGACATCGAACCTTGTCAGAATATGCGTGGAACCGATTCAACTATTTGGTGCGGTTCAAAGCCTGTAGCTGTCCCACATGTAAGACAAGATAAGAGAGAGAGGAACAGGAAAGTGGACATGCATGTGTTACTTTATGATATATTGGGTCCCACACATATGCATCACACACTGCAGCCCTTCTACTTTGAATCGAACCATGCAGCCTTTTGTTCTTTGAATCGGCGCAACGTTGTGTTTGGTCTAAGTCTCCACCTAACCCATTAACATTGTGTTTTGTTACATCCAATCAAGTTGATCGATGTGAATATGCTCCTCTCAAACGTTGCTTCATGGGCGAACAGGAGTTGGTCACCAGAGCACCGGACCTCAGTAGGAGGTTCTAGGTTCTAACCCTTTTGGAAGCGGATTTCGGAGGAATTTTTCAGATTTTTTTTTGAACTGTTGCAATCTGTCCGAGACCATCTCTTCAAGTTAGGCATGTGTGTGTGGGGTGTGTGTCTATTGTGTAAGTTCAGATACTACAACTTGTACTCACATAAGGGGGGTTATCTAAAAAAAAAAGATTTAGGCTTGCACATAGGTGTGTGAGTGTGGTGTTGGATGTGTGTGGGGTATCTAATATATACTCTCATAATAGAGGCTATCTAAAAATACGTTGCTTCATGGCACGCGACAAGACTCACCTGTAAACAATACTTAATAACAGAGACAATATATTAGTAGAACCCAACCGATAATGCAAGCAATATGTGATGCACGACGATTACTAGAATTTGTGAGATATTTGGCAGAGGTCGAGTATGGTACAGTCGTTGGAGATGCGTGCAGGCACATTCATACATCGTGAGTGGCGGGTGGGGCAGTTGTTAATTTTGTGCCAAAGGTGCGTTATACCACAACCCTAGGATAATGATTTATCCATGCACACGAATTTTCATTTCCCTGTTGGGCGAGGCGGGTCTAACAACCCACCTTGCGCTGTTTGGATATTAGTTGATTGAAGTGGAATAGAAGGGATTATAGAAAAAAAATAGTTCATTATAGACTAAATCTCCTTCGTTCCACTCCAATACTCTTCTATATCCAAACAAAGGTTCATTTCAGTTGGGCCATTTGGCACATCCCAACAAACCCCACACATTTAATTAACTTCTCTTTTCATACACCAATCAAAAGCCGCTGCCGCTGATCAAAAGCAGGTCCCTCTTCATAGAGGAGCAGCAATGTCTTTTCCCTTCCACCTTAATTTTTCCTAAGAATCCTAAACATCTTTATATTTTAGGATGTTGAGAATACTCACACAGTTGTAATTTGGAGTGCTATGACAAAATACTTTATAATTTAGTCCTCAAATGATGCTTTCCCATAAAGTTTTGTCATATATGAGTCCTCTAATTTCATTTTAGATATAAATTGCTAATTACGTACTCATCTCATAGACATAAATTTAGTTCCGTTCTCTTGTCAGTTTGTTTCACTATATTCGGGTCTCATAGACATTCATTTAGTCACTCCAAAAAAAAAATACTACTTCACTATAAGAAAAAAAAAACTACTACTTTACTACTATAACTTCAGGTCCGCCTGCTCCTCAAGCACCTCCTCCAGTTCTTCCTTGTCTGCGCCAACAACCCTGCCCTTCACTTCGTCCCCCTTCATGAACAGGAAGGTTGGCACGCCCTTAACACTGAATGCCTTCTTAACCGTCTCCATTTCCTCAACATCCACATCGACCTTCAAGAAAACGACATTTGGGTACTTCAAGGCTAGGCCAGCAAAAACTGGACTCATCTTGCGGGATGCGCTGCACCACTTCGCCGAGAAATGAACCACCACCAGCTTTCTGGGGTCGATCTGTTTGCCCCACTCCTGAAGGCTGTCGACAGTGGTCACCAACTCCTCCGATGCCTTGGCAATGCACTTCGGCCGTCTTCTGTTCAGTTCCAATACCGGATTGTTGGGGCTCTGAGATACTTGTTCTCTGATCTTGGCCTCCACCGCATCAACCTCTGAAGATGTTAAAGCAGTATCCTTCCAGTCAATGGTTGCATGGACCTGTACGAGAGAAGGTAGATGCTGGATACCGAAATCGAAATCATCTTGTTTGGACCTTGCTCCCCGGGCGAGTTCTAGCCGAAGCCTTCGGAGCTGTGGCATGGCTCCAGCTTCAAACTGAATGCCCTTCCCACCACCATACTGACTGTTAAACCAAAACACCTTGAGGCACTGAAAGCCATCCTTGCTACTCACGGTCATGCTTGGACTGGTATTCACATCTAGTGTCAGGACGACTAAGTTAGGCAAGCTCCCCAGTGCACGGACAGCTTGTTCTTCTACTTCTTCAACATTGATATGCAGGTGAGTGATGGCTATGAGAGAGGCTATCTCCTGTGGAACTTGCCGGAGGCGGCCGTGCATTCTCAGCTCAAATTTTTGCAGGTTTGGGGCCAAAGGATAATCCACCAGTAAGTCGAGCAGAGGAAGACGGTAATTTTCAAGTAAAAGGGACTGCAGGTTTGATTTTCGAAGCTCCTCGAGGAGACGCTTCACTCCCAGTCGATCGGTTTGCAAACGACTAAATCTTATCCCAAGCATCCTCAGAGGCCCCAACTTATTAACATACCCTGCTAGTTCGGAAGCATATGACCCATCAAGACCCATAAGGACTTTTGATAGTTCCTCCAAATTTTTCATTCTCCTCATTTCTTTGGGTGTTATTGCCAATTCATCGGCAAGCAGAGATACCAGTTTTGTGTCTCTGCACAATACTGGTAATTTTCTCACTCTTGTTCGCCTTAAATCTAGGGTAGTCAATTGCTCAAGTGACATGATTTGTTGGGGCAGCTCGGTGACATCAGTCCCGCCAAGTCCCAAGTACCTCAGCAGAGACAAATGCCCAATGCTATCCAATCTTTGGTTCTCCAAGCCCTTGGTATCCTCAAGATCCAGCACCCTCAAATGTTTCAAGGTAGAAAGATTAGGGATCCTTCCAGCATCCCCGGAAAATGCAAGTGATCGCACCCAAGATAATTTTAAAAGAATTGCATCATCTTCTTCTTCGTCGCAGCTTGAGGCCACCAGAATCTTCTGCTCTAAAAGACAATAGGTGTTCGATATCAAGCTGTCAACTTTGTCTTCATCACCACAGTCGAGACTGACTCGCCGAACCCTTTCACAAGGAAATAGTCCAGACTTCAACTCTGCACCTGGTGTAATAAAGTTTTCTTCGGATGACATGGATTCCAAGAAATCAAAGACTACACCATGAACAGTGCAACCAATTGGCTGATCGTCATTGCCATCAAAGGCAGGTTGGATCAGCCTCCTACTGATAAGCTCATCAAAGTAGCTCTCCCCTGTTTCCCATGAACTATTTCCATGCCTTTCAGGGATAAGCCCTTCAGCTACCCATCTTCGTACCAGACGATCCTTCCTGATTTCATAATTTCCTGAAAAAGAAGTCAAGTACAACAAGCAAGACTTCAGAGGCTGAGGTAGATCAGCATAACTGATGTCCAGTATCTTTCTCATTGCTTCTAACTCAGAATAAAATTCATGGAATTCTGGAAGAATAGCCTTTTTAAGCTTTTCTGACTGCAATGACAGTTCGGCAGATGTCCTTCCTAAAAACCCCGCTGTAACAATTATGGCCAATGGCAGGCCACCACACGCTTCCAATATTTCCTTCGAAGATTCTTTGAAATGATCTGTCCATTCTTCTTCTTTGATATATAAACAATTACAAAATAAGCTTTTGGAATCAGTCTCGTTAAGAGCGATCATCTCATAAACAATATCATTGGGACGTCTAGAGAATGATATGGCAACATCCTTCATGCGAGTTGTTGTCAATATCCGACTTCCGAGATCATTATCAGGTAAGGCACAAATAATAACATCCGAATCTTGTGCACTCCGCATGTCATCGATGCAGATGAAATACCTAGCATTTGAAGCTAAAATGTAATTAACTAGGTGCCAACATTAAGAGATACTAAAAATGCACCTACAATACAACACTTTTTTTATAAAATTAAATAATACCAGCTAATAATAATTTTTCTACAAAATAGATTAGATTTCAGCAAATTGGATTTGATTTGCTATCTAACTGAAAGAAATTTCCATGAAAGGTTTCCGAACCTATTTTAATCTCATCAAAGGGAAAAGCGAGACTAGCAAGGAAAAAAATATTTAGTAACATGTTTTGTGAGGAAAATATTCAGTAATATGATTATTGCCATAAACGGGCCCAAGGGGCAATAGATCCAAAACAGGTAGGAAGTTTAGTACTGCCTTGCCCATCCATTTAAACTGAATTAACATAAAAATTGCATCCAAAAGAGATTTAAGAAGATTCGCTAAAAAGAAAAGTTATACTCCCACAAAAAAGAAAGAAAAGTTATAATGCGTAAGGAAGAAATACGTCAAGGATATCTATGGAACATTTTCCAAAATTAGAGAACAAAACCAAACAGAAAACCACAACCTACTCATCTGAAAAGAACATAGAGAGACCAAGAGACTCTTTGAAATTTGATAAACGGTTTAAAACTATACTAGATATATACACAGAAACGTTGCAAAAGAATAGACATATATGCATATATTCGAATTTATTGATGCTATTGTACAAGCTATATCCAGCATGCTAGACGAAAATATTCCAACTCGATCGAATTACCTCTTGGTATGTAAGAATCCCCAAAGGTCAGTGATGATTTCATTGATTTGTTCGTCGTTGCTGCTTGAGGATTGCCAAGCATCAACCTGCGACGACTTCACTTGGCGAAGTATTTCGATTAGTGTGGTCCTCGTCGATGAGTTCCGGCCGACAGAGACGAAAGCTTTGTACTCGAACTGCCCTTCGACATAGATATCTCCATATATCTCCTTGGCAAGAACAGTCTTGCCATGGCCTCCCCTTCCGTGTATGGAAACCACCTTCAGATCCTTCTGCTCGTCCTTCAGATGATCTAGGAGCTCTGATTTTGGATGATTCATGCCAACGAGGACAGTCTTCTCCTCCAAGAACAACCTACGGCCGGGTACTCCCCTAGGCCCAGTACTAAAAACAATTTCTGCATCAGAAGTAGGGGCTTGCTTCAGAAGCTCGTACCTTTCGCAGCGGCCTCGAGCTTCCTGGATCTCGTCCCTGAAGTCCTCAATTTCCTCCATGTCGGATTCGCTGAAATCCTGCTTCAGATCAATCCAGTCTTCTATGTCGTAGACCATCTCCCGGACCTGCTTCATCCAGACCTTGACTTGCTCACCCGTCGCCCGTCCTCCGGCAAATCTGTTCATGAGCTCATCTCTAAGACTCTTGAGATCTTGCAGCAAGTTCTTGGTCATGGGATGCTTCTCCATTAGTGGGGTGATCTTCTCGACAAGGGAGTTGATTGACCCCATCGAGTAGCACACCATAGGCGGCGTCATCTCTCCGATTTGGATGACTGCACAATTGGGGATGATATGGATGACTAGCTATCTGTATGAGTGCGGCACTTCGACGCCATATATGGGAGACCCAACTACCCAAGAATTAGGCCTTAAGTAATGCTTAAAAAAAATTAGGCCTTAAGCAACTTTAGTATACACGGTTAAGAATAGACTTGCTTTTGCCTTAAGCAACTCTATCTCTACTACTCCCTCCGTCCCAAAATAAGTGTCTCAAATTTGCACAAAAGTGGATGTATGTAAACATGTTTCATGTCTAGATACATCCACTTTTGGGCAAACTTGAGACAATTATTTTGGGACGGATGGAGTACTATTAAACAAGCAAACATTATCTTTCCTACGGGTACCCCATCCAACGTACACACAAGAAGACGGGGCAATTACAGCCTCAGGATCAAGCCCACTAATTTGGATCTGACCGTCAAGATTACACTAACCCTCACAAAAGTACGTCAAGATTACACTAACACTAACACACACAAGAAGATTACACTAACCCTCACAAAAGACCCAACTACCCAAGACTTAGGCCTTAAGTAATGCTTAAAAAAAATTAGGCCTTAAGCAACTCTAGTATACACGGTTAAGAATAGACTTGCTTTTGCCTTAAGCAACTCTATAATATAAACTGGCGGCACTCATTCGTAGTATACCCGGTTAAGAATAGACTAAGCAATAATCCATTTATTGTAGTATTAACATTTTGAGGGTTAAAATATTCACTATGCTTTTCCCTTTTAAGAGCTAGAAAAATTATATATGCAGTTGATTGTTGAGATGATCTAACAGTCGTGATTAAAGGAATGAGTGAACACTACTAAATACACGATAAACAAACAAAGAAATATAGTAGTTGGATTTGGACATGGATTGTAAAGGAAAACACCACATTAAACATCCATATCAAAAAAATAATAAATAGCTAAATTCAGAACAAAAGTAAACAAAAAACTAATATTTGTATTTCTATTCGAACCCTAATACCTAGACAAAGAGTCCACAATTAATAAATAGCTAATTTTTTGTAATGAAATGATGCGGAGATAATAAAATGCGTGTACGTTCAAATGCATTGTTTGATGAGACATGGTAATGTTAAAGCTAGATTTACTTTTAGTTTTCAGCTTCAACAAATGTTATTAAAGAATATTCAGCCCATATTACTTTTGTGTTTTGAGCATAATATAATGTATGTTTGCCCCAGATTTATACCCTCTGCAACTGAAGTGTAATCGGTGTGCTATTGCACGATAACCTTGCTAGTTTACGCATATGTGTGAATTTGTTCTAAATTCATATATTTTGAGCATAAACATGTTTTAATTGCATTCATCAATCCTATGTTGCCTTCTTTTTCAATGGCTGCCTAAAAAGAAGACTTCACTTCAAATGGCCACCTATCCCCGTCATCAAGGCTACCCGCCAAGGTGTCCCCACCTTGACCACACAAACCTTTGTCCTAATAGACATGTGTGGTATGAAAAAAAGTATCCTGGAAATATGATCACCTATACAGTCGAATTGAAGACTCAAACCCGTGTGTTCACGTTGACACCTTTTTTTGACATATTTTTACCCAATACTAAGGAAAGAAAGGTAGAGCCGATGGAGCGCAAAGCATAATGGTAGTCGATAGAGCGTCATAGCCGATGAAGCAGAATAAGAGGCTAACACCATACGTTAGCCGAGAAGATTTTGGAGGAGTCCGATTCGTGTTTGAGTCATTTTATCTTTAGTATTATTTACCATTTTAGTCAGTATTGACTAGAGTCGTAATCGATTAGGAGTTTGCAGTCTAGGATATAAATATTGGCCCTGGAGGCTTGTAAAGAACAACTCAACATCAATCAACACAAGTTCTCTACAATTTCGACGACTTCGCTACAAGTTTTTACTTTCCTTTTCAGTCAATCTTTCGTTCTTGCAGGGCTACATTGCTTGACCTCCAGCTAGTTCGTAAGATCTTATCTCTTTTCTCGAATAACGTGGGCAGGCTCAATGTAAATGGCACATCGCTTATTCCTCTGCCTATTTTATTCACAATTTATCAAGCATATTAGATCTTAGATTCATAGCGTATCGCTTTTATCTCGGTCTGATTTGTTCTCTAGTTATCGAACGTGACTACATCTTGTTAGGTTGTCGTTGTAGGCTTCCTGGCTTGTCTCTTGTTTCGTTCACCAGTTATCGATATCGATTATTCTTTAAAATTTATTTATTTAAGTTTCGTTAAGTTTAACTTTTATCATAATTTATCCAACTCAAATTAAGGCTTTTTCCATCGGCTTGATAAGGTTTCTCCTACTTTGCATCTACGATGGCTGATCGGACTTGGTTTGGGTGTTGCTCGCTACAGTTGCTCATCGGCTCGCATAGCCGACAATACTTTTCGTTTCGTACACGTGTTGACGCAAAAATCTGTTTCTGCGCACTAGCACACAGAAATCCGGAAGATCTGCTTAGCTTCGAGCGGATTGTCACACTTCTGAACCTTGGCGTGCCAGCTGATCTGACCTGTTGATCAGCAAGGAAAATCGGTTAGATTCAAGAGCAAAAACGGCAATGCCAATTCCACTCCAAAGATCGGCAAATATGCTGATAAGATCTAACAGCTGTAGAAGCCGATAGACAGCGCGATTATTGCTATTAAATGTGAAAAGTAACTAGATACGCGCATGTGACGACACTTAAAACAGATCAAGCCGGCTTTTATGGGATTTAGATAACTAGATCTGATTTAGCTGACAGAATCAATCTTAAGCTGGATAACTTGTGAAAGTGCATGTGTTGCCCCATGTGTGGTTTTGGTAATTAATGACAATCCTTATGGACTTATGTTTGCATTGAGATATTATTGTAGATCTTGTCCATAGGAAAGATTGGAGTTCATGTGTTGGACTCTAGAAGATTACATGATGACCAAGGTTCTATCCAAGAGATTATATGAAGAATGGTCATGAGAAGAGTTGACCTTATTGCAAGCATGGCTTGGAAAAGAAGATTGAGTAAACATTCATGTTATCTCCAAGCCATCATATATATCAAGATAAGAAGATGAAGTTCAAGTGGATTCATGGAGACGGAGTTTAGCAAGGCTCTCCCATCCCATCATGGTGTATGGGGGAGTATTTGGAGAAGTCTTCATCAAGCACGTGCTAGCAAGCACAATCAAGAAAGGTGTTCCAATTTGAGAGAGTCAAGATCGTCATCATCGAGCTCAAGTGGAATGCGCAAGGCAAAGGTATGATCTTGATAGGTTTTCTATTTTACCGGTCTCACGGTGTTAATGGGAGACCGGGTTATAGGATAGACGGCGTACTATCAAGAGGGGCTCTCAAGTGAGTAACTTGATCGCATCTTTGTGGAGAGCTCAAACCTTTGCATATCTGGCATATCATCTTTCTTGGTTCTTATTTGGCTTTTATCCATGTGAGAATTTAGAGCTTGTGTTCATCTCCATATCAAGCTCTAGTTCATCAAAAACGGATTTCATTTGAATATGTGTGGTGTTTTTTATGTTGGAGGTTTTACCGGTTCGTCTCTTGTAGAGAGGTCAAACTCTCCTCTTGTGTTATCCTCCTCACATGATGGACTATGATGTGTATATGCATAATCTTGTATAGCTTGTGAGTATCTTCTAACAAGCCCAAGATCATAAAAAACGGAGTCCGGATGAGAAACATATTGCGGTTTTGGTTTGAAGATTTTGTCGGTTGTTCTTTTATCGAGAGGTCTAACCTTTCCCCATTTGGTTTTATCCTCCATTGTTGGACTATGATGTTTCTCTGCATGATCTTGGAGAGCTCTTCGTTGCGATTCCAACGAGCCCAAGATCATCGAAATCGGAGTCCGGATGAAAAAGATATTGAAGTTTTATCTGTCCTGTCTGTCTGGCCAGCCCCCAGGCCGGCCAGACCGGCTCCCAGACCGGCCGGGTCGGATGGTTGGCCAGTTTCTAGGCCGGCCAAACCGGCTCCCAGGCCGGGCTCACAGTTTCTAGGCATAACGGTTGGTTTCGGGTAACCTATTTAAAGGGGCTTCTTCCCCAACGGTTACAACATGTTTTGAGCAAGTTTTTCCCCTCTCTCTCCTCCATTGTTGACCTTTAGAAAAGCTTGCCTTCCTCTCTATCCCTCCCATGATTATTGCATATCTTTGAGGGAAAGTGAGAGGAGATCTAGATCTATATTTCCACCAATCATTTTCTCCTCTAAGTGAGGGGAACCTAGTTGATTTTGATCTTGGAGTTCTTAGTGTTCGCCTACTTTGTTCTTCCTCTCTTACCATAAGCATTTGTTGCTTTGTTGGAATTTGAGAGTGAAGGATTTGAGCCTTGTGCTCTTGCCATTGCTTTGTGCATCGGTTTGTGCTCTCCACGAGGATTCGTGGAAGTTGAAAGCTTGTGAACTTGTTACTCTAGGGTCTTTGGACCCTAGACGCCCGTGTGGTGGTTGAGACCCTTGGTGGTCACTTGTACCTGTTCGGGAGCCCCCAATCCCGTTGTGGGTTGTGCCCCGGATCGTTGTTGTAAAGGCTCCGGATTCCGACTCGAAGGAATTCGATAGTGGAAGGTGAACCAAACCTTTGTGGTGCGGTTCATCGGAGAATAGGGTGAGCCTTTGTGGCGTTGAGATCGACCTTTGTGGTGCCTCACACCTCTCCAACGAGACGTACTCCCCTAAAAAGGAGGAACTCGGGAATACATCCTCGTCTCCGCGTGCCTCGGTTATTCCTATACCCGATCTTCTTACTTATGCACTTTACATTGTGATAGCTTTCGTGCTTGAAGTATTCTTGTTGCTATCACCTTGTTGCTTGTCTTGCTTAGCATAAGTTGTTGGTGCACATAGGTGAGCCTAGTTTAGTTAGGTTGTTGGCTTGTTAATTTAAACACCTAGTTTTATTCCGCAATTAGCAAGCCTAAACCGGAAAAGTTTTAATCGCCTATTCATCCCCCCCCCCCCTCTAGGCGACATCATTGTCCTTTCAACTTGGTGATAAACACTAGAAAAACAGAACATAAATCTAATGAATATCGATAACTTGTGAATAGATCTAGACGAAATCACAGCGATACGCCCGGAGATTAAAGCCTAGAAACGTATTCGGTAGAAACGGTACTCACAAGCCAGCCGGAGATCAAGTTAATGCAGCCCTGCTTGCTTAAGGAGAACTCGTCGAAAAGAAAAGAACAATGATGAAGTCGCCGACTTAAAGAAGTAAATTGCGATGAAAAGTAGGGTTTGTTGATTGATAATGCTTAGCTTTTACAAGACATCGCAGGGTTATATTTATACCATGAACAAAACTAGTCCTAGTCGATCACGACAAATCTAGCACAAATATATCCTAAAACTTTACAAAAATGTCCCCTATATATAAAAGTACATGCGATTCAGCCTCCATTTCGACGTCCACGTCACCCGAATAACGACAGCTGTCCGATCGACGCGTTCGACGGTCCGGATCACGCCAAAAGTCGTGCAAGCTACAGTAAAACTGTAGCACGGGAGTTTCTACCAATCATGCGATGACACGTCGCCTCTAGCGGGCCATTTTGCAGAAAACCGCCCGCAAAGGACTAAAACGCGATTTTCGGAAACATCAGGGACCTTCCTGTAAAAATGCCAGCACCACGCGGTCGTCCTCTTCCTCTCTCCCCGCGCGAGCCCACGCTCGGGGGCGCCGCCGCCTCGCACCTCCCCGGCCAGATCGAAGGCCACGGAGGACTCCGTCGCGCCGCCCCACACCTCCTCGCCGCAGATCGGCCGCCAGGACGCCGCATCCGCGCCGGATTCCTCGCCGCCGCGCTCGCCGTCCGCAGCGACGGATTTGCTCGCCGGCGGCCGCTCCGGCGACCAAATGGCTCGCCGCGCCGCCCATTCGCCTCGCCGCGACGCCCGCCAGCGGATCCGCGTGTCTCCGGCCTCGCGCGCGTGCCTGCCTGCCCGAGCGCGAGCTCGACAGAGCACGGCCGTGCCGAGCTCCGCCGTGTGTTCTCCACCGCTGACGTCAGCCCATGACAACACTGCGGGACCCACCTGTCGGCGTGTTATTTTTTTTGTAAATGTTTTCTATAAATTCCAGAAAATTGTATAAACTTCTAAATTCAATATCTTTTTATCTGTTGATCAGAAAAATATGTTTTATATACCAAAATGTTCAGAAAAGTGAGCTCTACCTATTTATGTCAAATTCATGCATATTTAAACAACTTTGAATCATTCTTATGTAGAAGAACTAGATCAACCATTTTGTGTACTATGGAGTAATATTTAATAAAAACCTGCTGTATGCAACCCATCTGTCAAAAATTTCACAATTACAAAAAATGCTTATGACATATAATCAAATTTCATTCTCACGTATCAAATTGCTAAATATTTGGAAATATATTTTGTAAAAAAACATTGAAATTCAATCTTCATATGTGCTTACTTCTGATTTTTTGCTTTTCTTTTCGTTTGCAATAAAACAACATCGTATTAATAATCAAGAAGAAGCAAAAAATAATTGCAGGACATTTTAGCTTACAAAACAATTGTAATTTCTCTTTTAAAATTGCAGTTTGTCCAAATAAAATTGTTAAAAAAAAACATTCTACGTTACAAAACAATTGTAATTTCCCTTTCAAAATTCCAATTTGTTGAAATAGAGCTACAAAAAAAGTAAAATTCAAACTTCATATTTGCTTTCTTTTGATTTTTTACTTCTCTTTCCGTTTGCAATAAAACATCGTTGCAATAATGATAAAAAAAAAGAAAAACAAATGCAAGACATTTTAATTTGCAAATCAATTATATTGTACATATATTCAATAAATAATACAACTGTATTTTAAAAAAAATAACGAAATGGTTAACATTTAGAAATAACCATAGTAAACTCCCTCTGATTATACTGGGAAATAAGAAAATTATTGCCAAAATAGAACTATATTTGTCCATTCCAATTTAGCTAACATATTTAAAGTTTACTTAACTTAAATCTATGTAACTATGTAGTCCGATTTTTTAAAAAAATACTTAATTAGATTAATATTTGGAGAGAATACAAATTCATACCCTCTAATTAAGTATTAAATTTAAATTGAATTGAACAAATACTAATATATATATTTCCTCTGATTATTAAATAAAATTAAATACTTACAACAAAACACAAATATATTACATCAATTAGAATAAGTTGACACTCAAAGATAATATAACTGAATTCTCTCCAATTATGCAGTTTAGTTAAACAAAAACTTAAATTTATCTTACCCCTCACTAATTATGCAACTGGATTCCAATAATGCTTGATTGGATGCACAGTAAAGGAAACATAAATTCATTTCCTCTAAAAATAACTTGAATTTAATAAATGGTAATACAATATATTTCCTCCAAACAAAGACTCAAATTACAAATTTACACCGAAATACAAGCACATTTAACCAGTTCAATTTATGAAGTTAAATTACACATCCGTTCCAAAAACCAAATACTTCAATTTCTAGGGAAAAAATGTTACCTATTTTCCACAGCAAAAAAACAAATAATTTCAAATAACTCAAATTGGCCTATATTTGCAGAATTATATGCGAAAAAAAAACATACTTGAGCATTCTAGCTCAAATTACAAATTTGAATATTCCAAAATGTCATATGCCTTTCAAACCTGATTATTTCATAAACACTAAAAGAATTAAAATTTGAGTAAATTCCAAATTGTACAATTTAAAAAACCTATTTAATCGTCCCAGCTCAAATTCCACACTTACATATTTCAGAATTTCAAATACCATCCAAATTTGATCATTTTGTTAACATTAAAAAAATAAAAATTTGAATACATTCCAATACGAACCATTTTCGAAATCTCACCACACTCTTAGAATAGCATAAAAATACGAAGCTCCTCACATTTTTGGTTTTAATTTCATAATTTCTTTTACCACAACGACAATTCGGGAAAGCTTTAGAATTTTAGACAAAATCCTACTTATTTAAACATGATATTCACGTCATCAACTAAAAATTAAAACGGCATCTCGCACCTAACAAGATGCTCAATCATTCCAAAGCACCGGATAATTATAAAAGCTCGTTATGCTTTACGAAAAGTTGTTCCAAGAAAAGGTAGCATCTTATCTTCCGAAAAAAAGTAGCATTATCTTTTCTTTCGAAACAAAAACGTAGCGTCTTTGTCAATCTTTTATTCTTTACGCATTGCACGTCCAGTTCCAAGACTTGGGACCTAGCAAGTCGTTCAGGACACATACCACACGCACTAGTGGTATCATGCATTGATACATAATCTTGAGATAACTCATACAATGAGTTATCTTTTAAGTTATCTGGTAGACCTATATAATTCTTCTGCATATGAAAAAAGAAAAATTATAAGTTGCATGTCAACAATAACTCGTACAATGGTTGTTTCGCTCATAAGGCAGTTGTTTCGCGAAGCAATTACCTCTTTCTCTCTCCTTGCTCTCTCTGCTCCGCATCATCAAAATTCCTACGTGACACTGCATGAGACGACATATGAGACTGCCTACATGTAGCAATGTACTTGCTCTTAGTGGTCATTCCGTAGAACGTCTTCTCTCTTTTTCAATTGTATTTCCCTATAGCTAACCCAAAACTGTGCAAGCTTTTGAGATATTTTTATGTGCCCAAAATATTTTAGTTAGCTTTCCTGTATCTCAATCAATCTATAGGATTTCTCTCAGAATTTTTGGAAGCTTGGAGATATTTATTTTTCGTTGTTTAATAACCTTACCTGGTGTTTACCGGATTTGTTCGTGAACTAAAAAGGATGACAATACTACCTTGAAAAACACTTTTAACTGGTGCATGAGGGAATTTAAATGGTTTTAAAAGATGAACGTGGCATGTTATCTAGTATTTGAGTTCTTGGGCATTTTTACACTTACATCACCCAAAGTCCAAAGCACTCTTAATTTTGATCATGATTATTTTTATACAAATCAAATAGAATGTAGCAGCTAACATAATCCAACCTGGGGGGTTGGGTTGGGGGGGGGGGGGGGGGGGGGGGGCAAGTTACAATGGTGCGTTGAGGCTCCGACGGTATGTACGTCACACGCGTCCAAGTCCTCGGCAGGTACGCGAAGTAGGAGGCATCGTCGTCGTGCGGTCGCGCCTCGGTGAGGGTGACGACGTCCTGTTGCACCTTGCCCTCCCACAGCATCCCCGCGCCGTGTCCCCTCCGCGTCCAACTGTCGCAACAATCGATTCTAGTCACAATGCCGTAAATACATTGGTAAACTTTAATTTAACGAAACTTAAGTGAACGTGCCTACCTGTCTGTGCACGTCAATAGGGACGGTGTGCTGCTCTGGTAGAAGCCTGGGCAGCGGCCGCCATTTCAAACAGCGTTTGGCTGCTATTTCTGCTAAATTTTGAAAAGGTGCATTATTTTGATAAATCGTAAAAAAATAATATTAAATTCAAAATAATGGGACACTAGCTTTTGCGATCAACATGCGCTTTTGAGTAATTGCGTCTTGCAGTGTAGCTGAACCTGGGCTAAATCTGCTACCGATTGTTGTTGACTGCATGGTTCATAAATGGCCGCATGTAAGCGCAGGCCCACGTACCCACTACTCTCTTCTCTGTTCTGTTAGTAACTCCTGTCCCTCAAAAAAAAAATTTAAAACGGCATCTCGCACCTAACAAGATGCTCAATCATTCCAAAGCACCGGATAATTATAAAATCTCGTTATGCTTTACGAAAAGTTGTTCCAAGAAAAGGTAGCATCTTATCTTCCGAAAAAAAGTAGCAGTATCTTTTCTTTCGAAAAAAAAACGTAGCGTCTTTGTCAATCTTTTATTCTTTAAGCATTGCATGTCCAGTTCCAAGACTTGGGACCTAGCAAGTCGTTCAGGACACATACCACACGCACTAGTGGTATCATGCATTGATACATAATCTTGAGATAACTCATACAATGAGTTATCTTTTAAGTTATCTGGTAGAGCTATATAATTCTTCTGCATATGAAAAAAGAAAAATTATAAGTTGCATGTCAATAATAACTCGTACAATGGTTGTTTCGCTCATAAGGCAATTGTTTCGCGAAGCAATTACCTCTTTCTCTCTCCTTGCTCTCTCTGCTCCGCATCATCAAAATTCCTACGTGACACTGCATGAGACGACATATGAGACTGCCTACATGTAGCAATGTACTTGCTCTTAGTGGTCATTCCGCAGAGAGACCAATGGAGAGAGAGACTAGGGAAAACGATGAGAGGATAGAAGAAGATAAGGTAGAGGGGTGCGAGAGAATAGATAAAAGCGGTGCACATGCACATGAGTTGAGTGAAAATTTTGGCTGGACTAGGTGGACTTTATCTCAAGGAGCGGACATTCAGATGGTCTGTTGCTACAAATGGATTTTCAGGCGCTGGTTATTATAAGGTGGTCCGTTGATGTAAATGACTCTATTTCTAGTAAGGGTGACCCTATGATCCGACCTCTAGAAATGCCTGTTCCTAAGGGTGGCTCAATTACCCAACCCTTGAAAAAGATGCGATTTATGGGGGGCAGGTGATGGCCCACCCGCCACGGGAAATGACGGTATTTCCAGCGACGATTATTATTATATGGAAAACTCTATACTCCAGCCGGCTGTAGCTACAGCCGGCTCCTACGGACGCCGCGCACGCTTCGATCTGCTCTTTGCGTCCACTCGAGTGCGCACGTATTTTGCTCTTAACAGTAGCACTGTAGCTGTCGCTACCTCCTCGTCCCCACCATGTGGCTGCTCTCCCCTCACAGCAAGTGGACAAAATATCACCGCCCTGCAGTTTTTCTTTTACCTGATGTCGTGTGTCGTGTCTCGTGTGAGCCAAAGCCATGCAGCTTAATAAATGTATGTCTTTGCTTACATGGCCACGTGACCACGTCTATCTACTGTTGCTACATGCAGTGACAGAAATAGGATCGCTATAATATACATCCATTAATCACATGCTGCTAATTACATAGTAATTTAGGACACGTTGCAAACTATTTCAGCGTGAAAATCGGTCGTCCTTCGTGCTGTCCGATCGTGATCTGGTGTACAACATCAGGCAAAATCATGGCCGTGTAAAAAGTGCTACAATATTTTTTCCTACGCGCAAGTGACGACACACAAACAGCGACACTCTACCAAAGTTTTTGCTACAAACAAATATGAATGTATTGCATAGGTTATTGGTTTTTGCTACATGGCCATGTAAAAAGTGCTACATTTGATTTTTGGCACGTCGCAAGTTTTTTACATATTTCTAGAAAAATGTTGCAAAATAATTTCGCATTTAGTTACATATATTGTTAGTTTTTGCTACATGGTCATGTCCAAAATGCTACATTTGATTTTTGGCACGTCGCAAGTTTTTTACATATTTGCTAGAAAAATGTTGCAAAATAATTTCACATTTTGTTACATATATTGTTAGTTTTTTCTACATGGTCATGTCCAAAATGCTACATTTAATTTTTGGCACGTCACAAGTTTTTTACATATTTTGTTACATATATGTAACAAAATGCGAAATTATTTTACATGGCTATGTTCATGCAAATGGTATTCAGGAGAGTTTTCTCGATCTCATGTTTGATAATCCAGCGTACGTGATTAATTGGAAAGTACAGGGAACGGAGCATCCTTGTGAGAGAAGGCACCATGGTGCTGGTCCAAGATGCATGCGTGCTCAGCTCACCCCACTTGCGCACTCCTGGCAAAGCATGTCCACACGTCCTGCCTGAAAGCGACGTCTCGGCCAAAAGCCACCGCGCAGCATCCTCGCATCACAGACCAACGCAATCGGACGGCGCGCAAGGCGGCTGTAGCGACGGCCGACTGACGCGTAGCACTTGCCTTATTATATTCGCGTGTGCGTGAATTTGGAACCGAGAAAAACGACGCGCATCTGTTGCTTGCTTTCTGTCGAATCATCACAAGGCAATAATGGAGTTGGTGGCCACAGAAACAAGGTCAAGTCGTCCGCATTGGTGATCAAATCATCACAAGGCAATAATGGAGTTGGTAGCCAGCGACAGTCAAGTCGTTGGCATTGCACATATCTGCTGATTGGAGGTTGTTAATCAGGTTGCATTGCCTCTAATATGCAAACAATAAGAACATGACACTACATCACAAGTAACAAAAATGTGCTCATATTCTTATAAAATAAACAATATGGCTGATAATTAAACTGTAATTAGCACTCTATTAGGGCAATATGCATGGCTGATAATTGGGCTAATAATCAATGCAGTAAATGACCGATTTTTAGTCAGTTTTTAATCAGGCAATGTAGGACCCATGGGATCACTTAATTACTTATGAGGTTTGTCATCTTTAATTCCTCAAAGTGTTTGTATCAAGGGAGGATAACTTTTGGATAAAAGCTAACGACGCGCACGTCCCGCGTTCCCGCGCTGGTGGCGCACGCCCCGCGAAGGAGAATTTCGAGTCTACCTGCCTTCCCACGTGTGAGTGGCCCCACACCCCGTAAATCATGTCCTCTCCTCACCTTTTCTCAGGCAAGTGGACAATGCATCACAGGTGACGTCGACATGCAAGCTTCTTTACATTGGCAGGTGAGTATTTCTTTTACTAGGTGGCGTGTGAGTCAAAGTACATGCAGTAAATGCATCTTATAGTCACATCTGTTACATGGTGCTAATTAGTACTCCTTTCGTTCCAAATTAGTTGTGTAACATGTCTAGATACATCGTTATTTTTTTTAATAATACATTTTTTAATTAAATTTGAAAAATATTACGCAAAATAATGAAATTTCAAAAATAATACGGCCTCGGCCAGGGCTGGGCCGATTAGAGCCTGTCGGCCAGAGCTGGGCCGATAAGGCCTTATCGGCTCTGTCTAAGCCGACAGGTCGCATGGTGGGCCAGGCCTGCGTCCGACAGGCCGTCACGCGTTACGGGTGGGTACTAATCGGCCAGCTCTGGCCGACAGGCCTCTCGGCCAATACTGGGCCGATAGGGTGCTGGATAAGGCCAATCCTGGCCACATCTTCTTCCTCGCGTCCTCTCTCTCCTTTTCTTCTTCCTCTCGAAAACCAGCAGCTCCTTGCTGCGTTTCAGCGGCGATCTGTCCATCCAGCCACCAAATCTTCCTCCTAGAAATGTTAGAGAGTTAAGGCAGCTCAGATATACAGATGGGTTAGGTTTTTGTGTGATTTCGTGTTGTTTGGTTGGAGCAATGATGGAGTTTAGGTGGAGGTTCGTGTAGGGTGGTGGTGGCAGCGCGTGGTGGTGTGGTGCAGTGGTGTTGCTGGTGGTGCAGCGGTGGTGGTGACGGTGCTGGTCCATTGAATCGGCACGCTTCAAGGGTATGCGTTTATCTGGCTAATTAGGGTTTACTGTTGCGCTAGTAATATTAAGTATATAGTTGTTCCCGGTTATAACAGTTAATTGGTGTCACATTTTTAGGTTGTTGAGATGAGTAATTTAGTGAAATGTTTGTTTTACTATGGTCCTGGCGAAGTTGTGGTAAATGAGCATGGAGCTGATTTGGGTGAGTTTCGATGGTCAGAGTTGGAACTGAGTGACCCAGAAACATGGTCTATAAGTCAGCTGAAAGATTGGTTGGCAGCGTGTTTAGGGCTTAATCCTCAAACAGACACTGTCGGTGTGCATGCACTGTGGACGAAGACAAGGTCCCGGTGTTTTTTTATTTGAGGCCGATAGACGGACCTCTCAGATGGTGCGATGGTTGCAAGGCTGCGAAAGCAGGGGATGTACCCCTATCGCGTTACTGATACCTGTCGCGAAGGAGGTGATTCCGCCTGAAGGCGAGGGAGGGCACGATCCTGGCCAGAGTAGTCAGGAGATGCAATTTTCTGGACATGATTATAATCAGGGAGATGTTGGAGGTGGTGGTTATGAATATGGCCAAAATAGTCAGACAGAGCAGATGGAAGAGGAAGATGTTGGAGGTGGTAGTTATGAATCTGGCCAAAATAGTCAGGCAGAGCATATGGAAGAGGGAGATGAAGATGGTGCTGAGGCAGCAGCAGACGATGTATTCCAAGAAATGATGGAAGAGGAAGACGAAGATGGTGGTAGTGCTTATGGGCATGATTCCGACGAGTCGGATGACGAACATGTGGTGCCAAATCCTGCGTCATGGAGTCATGATTTCTCGTCGTCAATGACAGTGAACGATGGTCATGATTCTGCCTGGGAATACCATCAGAACCAGGTTTCTGCGGGTGCTCTATATACCGACAAGCAACATTTGCAAGATGCAATCATTAAGTGGGCAATGTCGACTTGCAAGACATTCAAAACCAAGGTGTCGAGTAAAAAATATCTGACAATGGAATGTGAGGTAGCAGGGTGTCCTGGAAGGGTGCACGGTTATCGTCCTCACTTCGGCATAAACTGGAAAGTGAGCGACGTAGTACAACACACATGTAGAATTGAGAGTATTCCTCAAGATCATCGTAACATTTCGTCGACGCTTATAGCTCGGTTGCTGTACTCAGAAATAGTACAGGGCAAAGCTATGGAAGCGAAGGCTATTATACATAAGGTGTTCACCAGGTTCAAGTACACAATATCTTATGGCAAAGCTTGGAGGGCTAAGCAGATGGCACTTGAGAAAAGATTCGGATCGTTCCTAGACTCATATGACTCAGTTGTTCGGCTCCTCTACACATTGCAGGCCCGTAATCCAGGCACATATGTTGACGTCAAACACTTTTGGATGGCAGAGTTTCCAAACGTAAAGGTGCTGCATCGTGTGTTCTTCTCTTTCGGTGTATGCATAGAAGCTTTCACTCACTGTCGACCAGTTATCTGTGTTGATGGTACATTTCTTACTGGCAAGTATAGGGGACAGATCTTGACTGCCATTGGTCAGGATGGCAACAATCAGATCGTGCCACTTGCATTTGCTTTTGTGGAGAGCGAGAACACTGAAAGTTGGACTTGGTTCTTCAGGCAGCTTAAAATAGCAGTAGTAAAAGATAAGCCGAACGTGTGCATCCTTCATGACCGCCATGCTGGTATACTGAACGCCGTCAAGGCACTCACAAACCCTGTGGCCGCGGAAGAAACGCCATGGCTAGACCTGCAGAGTCGTTGGTGCATGCGCCATTTGGGGGCCAATTTTTTCTCACAGTTCCGAGATAAGGCTTTGATGAATCTATTCAAAAAACTGTGCAAGCAGAACCAATTCTGGAAATACACATTCGTACGTGGTAAGCTTGATGACTTCACTAACCAGCATGTTAGGCAGAGGAGAGCTGCACGAAATGTTGCAGTAGCAGCACATGTGCAACTTGTGGCGCAACAGCTAGCAACCGGACCTCCACCAGCTGAGGATGTACCTGTTGGGCTTTGTGACTTGCCAGGATTTGATCCGCCTGGTGTTAGGAGAAAGACTGGGAGGTTGATTAAAAACTTTCAGCAGTGGATAGAGCACGAGCCTCTTGAGAGGTGGTCTTTGCTGCACGACACTTATGGAGCCAGGTACGGTGTTATGACTACCAACCTGGCTGAAACATACAACTTTGTTCTTAGAGGAAATAGGGCATTGCCACTTACAGCCATTGTGGAGGGTATTTTTGAGGGCACAGTCAAGTACTTCAGAGAAAGACGCCAGAAAGCTCACATGCATATCGTTAACAACCCAAACACACCTTTTTGTGAGAAGATTACGGAGTACATGGATAGGAAGATGGCAAAAGCTCGTACTCATGCTGTGCAGGCCATAGGAAATCAAGAAAGGAGGTTCGAGGTACGCTTACCTTCTGACAAGTTTGGTTGCGGAAATCAGCTCAGAACGCATGAGGTGAGAATTGGAAATGAAGCCCGACCAACATGTGACTGCACATGCAATAAACCAAAATTGCTTCACCTGCCCTGCTCCCATGTATTGGCTGCGTGTGGGCAACTCGGACTGTCAGCCATCTCGTTCGTTTCACCATATTATTTGAACGAGTCTGTGCTTAATACCTGGACCGGTGAAATGGTGGGATTTCGAGCTGTGGGTAATTTTAACACGGTTGACCCTAATGAAAGGCAGTACATCCCCGACCCAAGGCTACTGCGTCCTGGTAGAGGTAGACGACCGTGCAAGCGTATCAGAAATGGTATGGATGAATCTGAAGCCGGAGGCCCGACAGTGCAATGTTTCTTGTGCAATGATTTTGGTCACAGGGACACTGCTTGTACAAAATTCCCACCTACGAATGCTGCTCCGGCAACTAGAGCAGCTGCTCCACGTGGGCGAGGCAGCCGAGGACCAAGAGGAAGGGGAAGAAACTAGGATGTTTTAAATTTGGACTGTGCTTTTATTTGTAATAATGAGGATCAATGTTTTAAAATTGGACTATGTTTTAATCTGTAATATGTGTGGATCAGTGTTTGTAGACAATGTTTTTATCTGTAATATGTGTGGATCAGTGATTTAAATTTGGAGTTTGATTTCATCTGTAATTTGTCTGCATTTGTGGCTAAAAAAGAGGAGGGAGAGGTGGAAAAAAATGGAAGAGCCTCTCGGCCCAGCTTGGGCCGACAGCCTCTTGTCGGCCCAGTACAGGCCGATAGGCCCAGTCGGCTCAGCTCTGGCCGACCGGTTTCTCTGACATGCGCAGAGTCGGCCGACAGCACACATCGGCCCAGGCCTGGCCGACAGGACCTAATCGGCCCAGCCCAGGCCGAGGCCGTATTATTTCTGAAAAATCGTTTTTTTTGCGTAATATTTTTCGAATTTAATATAAAAAATGTATTATTAAAAAAAATTAGCTAGATACATCCGCATGTGGACAAATGGAAGACAACTAATTTGGAACGGTGGGAGTAATTTGTGAGCAAACTATTTCGGGATGAAAATCGGTCGTCCTCAACGTCGTCTGATCAGGATCCAACACGCATAATCAAGTTTATGTTTCATATTTTAGTCTCACGTAGTGGGTTGGCCGAAAAACGTTGGTGGATTGGTTTACGGATCACTCGATCTAGCACCGGAGAGCTTCTGTCGTGGTGGATTTTATTTTTGGCTCAGATGAGCTCGAATCGGTTATGACAGTGCCTCCATGGTTAATTCTGGAGATACGTTTCTAGCGGAAATTTAAATGTTGCATATGGTGTTGCCATTTGCTACAAATGTTTGTATTTTTGGTTGTGTAAGGCTGAGTAAAATGCTACAATTTATATGTGAGTATGCTACAAAATAGTTTTCTCCATTGTTACATATTTGTTTCACTAATGTTTCATGCGTTGGACAAAAATGTTGGATGCCGTGATTTTTATTGCTACATAAGCCGACACGTTATCGACGTTTTGCTACAAACAAATCAGAATTTGCTACATAAGTTATTGCTTTTTGCTATATGGTTGTGTCTAAAATGTTACATGAATTTTTCTACAGGTCGCAAGGGTTGATTTTGGTGGCACGTGATGACATATTATTCACGTTTTGCTACAATTATATTAAAATTTTTATTGCATACGTTGGTAGCTTTTGCTACATGGGTATGTCCATGCAAATGGCACATAGGAGAGTTTTTGCTACGTGATGATCCAACGTGATTAATTGGAATGTGAAAAGGCAACAATAGAATACGATGTCTCGCGTAGCATGTGAAAGCGACCCCTCAGCAGGCATCGGAAGCGGGACAGGCATGAAAGCGATGTATGCCAGCGGTTGAAAGTGACACATCGCGCGCAATGCTTTTGCACCACAAATCAACTCCATCGGACGGTGCGGAAGGCGGCTGTAGCAAGCCTCGCTACAGCCGACTGACGCGTAGCACTTGCCATAACTTTTCCACGCTTTCCTTCTTGGTCCTAGCTTTTTATTCATGGGTTTCACACCATGTATATGATGGGTTGGCACCCGACCGGGACTATAAGAAAGCACTTGAATTTACTCATCAGAGCTAGAGTGACTTCAAACATTTCACTAGCAATGACTTCAATTGTGCGCCTCGTCTTCTCTATGGTAGGCGAGGTCTGCAGCGTCATGGAGAAAGACATGGAGCGCCGTTCCAAACTCTGCCGTGGCCTCCGATTCATCAAGGACGAGATGGAGCTGGTGATTGCCTCGATGAAGGATAAAGACAAGGAGTACGAGGAGCTGCGCAGGAGATCAGGATTCAGCGGCTGCAGGAGTTCGCTTACGATGTCGAAGATTTCGTGGAAACTCTCCGGGATCCAGCAGCTCCTAGCAAACTCCTCGTGGCCATTAGGATGGACCCCCGTCCTAAACAACTTGGAATCATCGAGCAGTTCAAGGAGACAATCTCGTCTCTAGCAAAAGATTTGAAGGAGAGTGCTGAATCGAGCCAGGGCCAAGATACAGATCAGGGTGCTATGTCAGACCCGGATGAAGACGCAGAGGAGCAGCTTCAGAGCACCGACGGGCCCAAGAGTAAAATTGTCGATCTGCTCAAGCCCTCGCCAGGCGAAGAGCAGAAGCTGCGAGTGATCTCCATCGTGGGATGCCGCGGCGTGGGGAAGACTGCCCTTGCAAGAGCAGTACACAACAAGTATTATTCCTCCTCCGATGAATTCGACTGCGTCGCTTGGGTTGTAGCTTCTGGACGCAACAAGAAGAAGGCTCTTCTAGACAAGATTCTCCAGAGTGTTTGTGCGGATCTTGCAAGAAGGGCTCCTGATACTGAAAATGCTCCCAAGGAAGCTGAAGGCGCTTCCAGTTCCACCACAAAACGCAATCTTCAGGACATTTTGTCCCACAAGAGGTCTGTATCCCGATCCACGTATATTCTCATGCTATAGCAAGTGTTTCTATCTGCTGTATTTCAAGTATTCAACCGGTCATCCTTTTTAGAATTTCTCATACAACTAGCAAAAATTATCCGACTTTCCTACTTTTCTTTATAGCTAGGCACTTGATTTCGTGTTATCTAAAATGTAAAATCCATGTGCACAAAAAATTGTCATGTAGTTAGATTACTAGATAATTTTATTCATGGGTACAGTATGGTTAACATGATTTTGTTTAAGGTATGATAGAGATGTATCAACTATCAAGCCTATTTTGTTATATAGTCACTGAAACCTTCCGTGACAAATAATTGGTCATGCAAGCAATTAATTTCTATATCCTGTCTTATCCTAGTCTACAACTAATTAGAAAGGTAAACCACCCGTAAGTCAATAATAAGTCATTATATTGTTTCAACAACATCCTTATAGTTCATATTAATTATTTATTTGAGGCCTGGAATCGTCACCTTAAGTTTATTTGATACATATGAACGCTCTATTGAAACCATGTTGTTCAACTAGCACCCCTAAGTCAATAAGTCATTATATTGTTTCAGCAAAGAACCTTATAGTTCATATTAAAATTATTTATGTGAGTCCCGGAATCGTTAAATTTTGTTTGACGAAACGCCTTTAGCTTATTTGATACATATGAATGCTCTATTGAAATCATGTTATTCAACTTGCTTTGCTAGGTGCTTGGTCTTTGTTGACGATGTGCAGCAAGCAGAAGTGTGGAAAGATACAGTAGATGCCTGCCCAAAAAATGGCAGCAGCAGCAGAATAGTTGTGACCACTAGTGTTCGTTCTGTAGCCACAGCCGGCAGCTCTGGAAGTTATGTGTACAGAATGCAATGTCTCAGTAATGATGACTCAAAACGTTTATTCTGGAGAAAGGTTTATGGGTGTCACAAGGATCCTCCGTATTCACTGAAAACTGATTCAGAAAGCATCTTCAGTAAATGTGGTGGTTTACCACGGGCACTGACTAGTGTAGCCAAACATTTGAATATAAAAGGAGATACGCTGGATAGTTCTCACTGCACAGACGTGGGACAAAACCTTGGCAAAAAATATCTGTCAGGTAACAACAATTCAGTGGGCGTCTTTAAGGAAATGAGAAGAACACTAATGCATTGCTACGACAGCTTGCCTGACTATGACCACAGATCCTGCATGCTTTACCTAGGTATATTCCCTAAGGGCCATGAGATTAAGAGCAAGAACCTAATGAGAAGATTAGTGGCTGAAGGGTTGGTTGGTAAAGAAGGCTCTAAATGTTTTGATGAGTTGATTGACCGGTGTATCGTTGAGCCAGTGCAGATCTGCAACAATTCGGTAGTTGCCAAGAGGTGTCAAGTTCACGGTGTAGTGCTGGAGTACATAGTTCAAAAGTCAGTGGCTAAAAATGTGGTCACTCTGATTCGAGGCTGTGAGCCCCAACTCAAAGGAAGCACTGAGGCACGGGTCCGCCGACTCTCTATTCAGTCTAGCACCAAAGAAAGTTTTGATGAACTTGATGAAGACAAGTCTGCTTTAAGGTCGTTAACAATGTTCAATACTGAGCCTACTGATTTAAAGATGTGCAAGATGCTGCGGATCCTTGATCTTGAAGGTTGCCATGGGCTAGACCAGGAGGGGTTTCTTGAAGGCTTAAGTGAATTGCTGCTTCTCAAGTACCTCAACCTCAGGAATACTCGCATCAACAAGCTTCCCACAAAAATAAAGAAACTGCAACGTTTGGAGACGCTGGACATCCGAGAGACAAAGGTGGAAATATTGCCCATGGAGGTCATCATGTTGCCCAAGTTAGCTTATCTGTTTGGCAAGTTTCAGCTACCTGAGGTTCCCACTATAGGAACAGAAGCAGAGAAGCTTTATGAGTTCCTGAAAAAGAAAAGTGCGCTGCACACACTTGCTGGATTTGTTACCAATAAGAGACAGAGTCCAGAACATGTTATACTTCTCGCAAGAAACCTGAAGAAGGTTAAAGTATGGTGCAACGATACTCCTGCTAATGCGCCAACGAGGTTACTTCCTGAACTCGCCTCAAGCAGTGCTGCTGCTTCTGATCGTCCATCAACAAGGAAAAGTAGTAACTGGTGCCCTCCGAGGTCTGGCAAAACACGTCTAGTGTCACAGGATCAGGACTGTCCTTGGAACAAGACTGAAGAACATCTAAGTAACATGGACTATATCAAGCTTCTGAAGATGCGCGGCACCCCTCTAGAGTCTGTATCCATTACTTCCAGTGCAATTTGCAATGAGTTCTTGGGCTCACTAGAGGGTCCATGCACCATCAGTTCTATCAAATTGCGGGGTATTTTGAACAGTCTGCCTAATTCTAACAAGTTAAGGGAGCTAGGTAGAATTAAGAAGCTGCAGCTCTGCTCAACTGGTCTCACCGTCAAAGATCTATCGGCCTTGCAAAATTTATGTGGCTTGGAATATCTGAAGCTGGTGGAGCATACTGAGAGATTCTGCAACGGTGTTTTCGTTGTGGAGAAGAATGGATTTGAAAGCCTTAAGAGCCTGTGCATTGACGCCCCAGAGGTTCCAAAAATGAAATTCAAAGAAGGATCCATGAAAAGCCTAACATCCCTTTACCTCCTTTGTTATAATTCTCAGATGCCATCAGGAATCATCATCGAGGGCATCTCACATCTTGCAAATCTCAGTGAAGTGATACTCCACGGTTCAATGCAACGAGCATGGGAAGCAATGGCAAACGGGCACCCTAACCGCCCAAGTGTGAAGAGGCAATCAGAACCAACTGCCAACACATTGCAGCATATGTAACTTTCTTCTTGCGTTGTTTTGTCTGATATTTCCATCATGGAAGTGGTTATGTAGTTGCATTTCAATACTTGATAAGGTAGTATTATATTATATATCAATATAATGTACCACAGTATTGTCCTCTAAAAACTCTCTCCAGGCTAGTGCTGCGGCCTGTGGGTGTACCCATCAGGATTCAGAGTCTCAGACTTGGTGATGGTGTCCACTTATTTTCGAAGTACACAATGATCAGTGGTTTCGATGTGGTGTGTATTGAGGATGCATGTGTGTCTTCAATGTACTATTAGAAAATGTTTATATATTTGACTACATTTCTTTATTTGGTTTGGTCAAGTTTTAAATTAATGTGGAGAAAATTAATGCACATTCAGCTGGTAACACACCACTGACTCTAAAAGTGTAGGTTAATGGGAACACCTATACTTAAGCAATATCTCCAACCTTCTCCAGTCACAAAATAAGTGACATTTGGATATCGATTTGATCTCAAAAATATAATTTTGACTGTAAATTTTTATTACAAATATTAAAAAACTGTAGGAAAAATATACTTTTATGAAACTATACCCCAAGACAAATCTACTCCTATTATTCTTAAATATCCAAACTCAATGCATAAAAAATAATATACGCATCTAAAGTTTAAAATCATTTACATAAGCCAAACCCAAAACATCATTTATTTGTTGTTGGAGGGAGTAGGAGTACTCAATGATGATATACAAATCATACAACCTACACGTGTTGCCAATTAATCTCTCAATTATATTTCGTAATATATTATAAGCCCATGCCCATCATCACACGTAGGCAAACCAAAATCAAAATCGATGAATGGACATTAGTTGGTGTGTACTTTGGAACATGCACACAAATCTATACTTTAATTACCTTACGTAGGTTTGTTATTCCCCATCTAAAGCCACACTCCAAAGATAAAGTCTCCTGAAAATAGATATACTCAATGTCATGGACATACATTGTGAAATAGAGCCAGTTAGTGACATAACAGAACCACCATTTTTTTTGTTACTTATAATAATAAAAAATAAAACTCAAACATCCATTGCACAATGACACCCCAATTTCAAGAAATTACAATTAAATATTAGTAATATTTAGAGTCAACTTGTAACTCAAAATTCATTTGAGGTTTTGCCCGGATTGATCAGTAGGACTTGGCAGACTCCTAAACTGAATCTTGGTTTGTCAATATTTTTTTATGAAATTACTATGTCGGTCACATATTAGTGATGTTTTGAGGTTGTATTAAGTTAATCACTTCACACTTTGACTTGAAAATATATTTACATGTCCAATCTCATTGTTTTAAAGTGCTACAAATATATATATTTTAAAGGTACTTCTTTCATAAAAGTACACATTTGTTATGTTTTATATAATAGTATAATAAAAACTAGTAGTAATTTCAAACAATTGACTTGAGACAACATGAAAATGTCACGTATTTATGACCCGAAGGAAGTATATTTCAAGATAAATCTACCTATTAAAAAGTAACACATAAAAGTGTTTCTCAGAAAAAAAAAGTACTCTGCAACTAAAGATTGATTCCACCATTATTTCTATACCGAAATATCTGAAAGGACTCGATGCAGACGATCCGAGTCATTATTCCACCTTTCTTATTTCTATATTACCAGTTGCTTTTGCAAAATGCTTTTGCTTTTGCAGTACGATGTCGATGGAGTTATCAAATTAGCCAACAACAACAATATGCACCTAAAGACTTGGAATCAGTCTAAATGTAAAGGGGGATAGACTATAGCAATAAAAATAAAAAGTAACTATGTATAGCATAGTGTATTAATCACATTACAGAGGATTAGACTAAATGGACAAAAATCCCCAATTTGTAGAAGACATGGCTTGCAAGTTGGAGCGATAGAGCTTGGGGGGAACTTGGACTGATGGGTGATTGCAGCATATGAGAGAAACTGGACTGCTTGTAGGCTACGAAATTCAACTAGTTTCTGAAATAATTGAAACAAAGCGCACCATTGTAACTTGCCCCCCCTCACCCCAACCCCCCAGGTTGGATTATGTTAGCTGCTACATTCTATTTGATTTGTATAAAAATAATCATGATCAAAATTAAGAGTGCTTTGAACTTTGGGTGATGTAAGTGTAAAAATGCCCAAGAACTCAAATACTAGATAACATGCCACGTTCATCTTTTAAAACCATTTAAATTCCCTCCTGCACCAGTTAAGGCCTTGTTTGTTACTAGGGTATTTTAGGGGATTGGTGGGGATAATCCTCTAGTGGATTGGGTGAAATCCCCTAGGGGATTGAGAAAAATGAATTAGAGTTTGGGGATTTGTGGGGAAAGGTGGGGATAAAACCCGTCCAATACACTAGTAACAAACGATGTTTTGAGATAGGTGGGGATTTGGGGGTTTGACCGGGATAATCCCCACCAATCTCTAAAAAAACTCTAGAAACAAACAGAGCCTAAAAATGTTTTTCAAGGTAGTATTGTCATCCTTTTTAGTTCACGAACAAATCCGGTAAACACCAGGTAAGGTTATTAACCAGCGAAAAATAAATATCTCCAAGCTTCCAAAAATTCTGAGAGAAATCCTATAGATTGATTGAGATACAGGAAAGCTAACTAAAATATTTTGGGCACATAAAAATATCTCAAAAACTTGCACAGTTTTGGGTTAGCTATAGGGAAATAGTCAAATATCCAAAAAAAAAATTTAAACATTCTAATCGAAGTCTAACATCATTCTGAAAACTTTCCATAACAAAAACATGAGCTGTAGTTAACATGAGCGCAACATACTCCAATAATGGTTGCGGTAATATAATGCTGATTGCATCTTGTGTTCTGTTGTTGAAAAATGTGTTTAAACTTCGATTAGAATGTTTTCATAATTTCTTGGATTTTCTAGATGTTTTTCTATTTTTCATGAGCTAAATCCTTTTAAAATATTCTATGAATATTTTCATGAGCTTAATATTTTTTTTTTCATCTTTCTCTTTTCAAATCTACCTCTAGGATTTTTCTTGGAATTTTTAAAGCTTGGGTTTGTTGTTTATCCGATTTGTGTTTGAATTAAATATACTTTCATTGTTCGAAATCATCTTAGTAAGAACTACTTTTAATGGTGTCAGGAGGTAATTTAAATATCATGGAGAGATGAGGATTTGTGTTCGACAATCTTTTATTCTTTACGCATATCTGATATTTGTGTTCGCGTGTTTTGTAAACTCAGCAACATGTTTAGGGGGGCGAAATGGACCGTACTCTAAAATTAATAATATATTATATGTTTGATCATCTTTAGGAACTTTCTTTATCCAATAATGTTGGTGGTGAATCTATCTTGTCGGCTGCAATTGAAAAAGAGAGAAGACGTTCTACGGAATGACCACTAAGAGCAAGTACATTGCTACATGTAGGCAGTCTCATATGTCGTCTCATGCAGTGTCACGTAGGAATTTTGATGATGCGGAGCAGAGAGAGCAAGGAGAGAGAAAGAGGTAATTGCTTCGCGAAACAACTGCCTTATGAGCGAAACAACCATTGTACGAGTTATTGTTGACATGCAACTTATAATTTTTCTTTTTTCATATGCAGAAGAATTATATAGCTCTACCAGATAACTTAAAAGATAACTCATTGTATGAGTTATCTCAAGATTATGTATCAATGCATGATACCACTAGTGCGTGTGGTATGTGTCCTGAACGACTTGCTAGGTCCCAAGTCTTGGAACTGGACGTGCAATGCGTAAAGAATAAAAGATTGACAAAGACGCTTCCTTTTTTTTCGAAAGAAAAGATAATGCTACTTTTTTTCGGAAGATAAGATGCTACCTTTTCTCGGAACAACTTTTCGTAAAGCATAACGTGCTTTTATAATTATCCAGTGCTTTGGAATGATTGAGCATCTTGTTAGGTGCGAGATGCCGTTTTAATTTTTTTTTTGAGGGACATGAGTTACTAACAGAACAGAGAAGAGAGTTGTGGGTACGTGGGCCTGCGCTTACATGCGGCCATTTACGAACCATGCAGTCAACAACAATCGGTAGCAGATTTAGCCAGGGTTCAGCTACACTGCAAGACGCAATTACTCAAAAGCGCATGTTGATCGCAAAAGCTAGTGTCCCATTATTTTGAATTTTTTATTATTTTTTTTACGATTTATCAAAAATAATGCACCTTTTCAAAATTTAGCAGAAATAGCAGCCAAACGCTGTTTGAAATGGCGGCCGCTGCCCAGGCTTCTACCAGAGCAGCGCACCGTCCCTATTGACGTGCACAGACAGGTAGGTAGGTTCACTTAAGTTTCGTTAAATCAAAGTTTACCAATGTATTTACGGCATTGTGACTAGAATCGATTGTTGCGACAGTTGGACGCGGAGGGGACACGGCGCGGGGATGCTGTGGGAGGGCAAGGTGCAGCAGGACGTCGTCACCCTCACCGAGGCGCGACCGCACGACGACGATGCCTCCTACTTCGCGTACCTGCCGAGAACTTGGACGCTCGTGACGTACATACCGTCGGAGCCTCAACGCACCATTGTAACTTGCCCCCCCCCCCCCCCCACCACCCCAACCCCCCAACCCCCCAGGTTGGATTATGTTAGCTGCTACATTCTATTTGATTTGTATAAAAATAATCATGATCAAAATTAATAGTGCTTTGGACTTTGGGTGATGTAAGTGTAAAAATGCCCAAGAACTCAAATACTAGATAACTTGCCACGTTCATCTTTTAAAACCATTTAAATTCCCTCCCGCACCAGTTAAAAGTGTTTTTCAAGGAAGTATTGTCATCCTTTTTAGTTCACGAACAAATCCGGTAAACACCAGGTAAGGTTATTAAACAACGCAAAATAAATATCTCCAAGCTTCCAAAAATTCTGAGAGAAATCCTATAGATTGATTGAGATACAGGAAAGCTAACTAAAATATTTTGGGCACATAAAAATATCTCAAAAGCTTGCACAGTTTTGGGTTAGCTATAGGGAAATAGTCAAATATCCAATTTTTTTTTTTTGAACATTCTAATCGAAGACTAACATCATTCTGAAAACTTTCCATAACAAAAACATGAGATGTAGTTAACATGAGCTCAACATACTCCAATAATGGTTGCAGTAATATAATGCTGATTGCATCTTTTGTTCTGTTGTTGAAAAATGTGTTTAAACTTCGATTAGAATGTTTTCAGAATTTCTTGGATTTTCTAGATGTTTTTCTATTTTTCATGAGCTAAATCCTTTTAAAATATTCTATGAATATTTTCACGAGCTTAAAATATTTTTTTTTCATCTTTCTCTTTTCAAATCTACCTCTAGGATTTTTCTTGGAATTTTAAAAGCTTGGGTTTGTTGTTTATCCGATTTGTGTTTGAATTAAATATACTTTCATTGTTCGAAATCATCTTATTAAGATCTACTTTTAATGGTGTCAGGAGGTAATTTAAATATCATGGAGAGATGAGGATTTGTGTTCTACAATCTTTTATTCTTTACGCATATCTGATATTTGTGTTCGTGTGTTTTGTAAACTCAGCAACATGTTTAAGGGGGCAAAATGGACTGTACTCTAAAATTAATAATATATTATATGTTTGATCATCTTTAGGAACTTTCTTTATCCAATAATGTTGGTGGTGAATCTTTCTTGTCGGCTGCAATTGAAAAAGAGAGAAGACGTTCTACAGAATGACCACTAAGAGCAAGTACATTGCTACATGTAGGCAGTCTCATATGTCGTCTCATGCAGTGTCACGTAGGAATTTTGATGATGCGGAGCAGAGAGAGCAAGGAGAGAGAAAGAGGTAATTGCTTCGCGAAACAACTGCCTTATGAGCGAAACAACCATTGTACGAGTTATTGTTGACATGCAACTTATAATTTTTCTTTTTTCATATGCAGAAGAATTATATAGCTCTACCAGATAACTTAAAAGATAACTCATTGTATGAGTTATCTCAAGATTATGTATCAATGCATGATACCACTAGTGCGTGTGGTATGTGTCCTGAACGACTTGCTAGGTCCCAAGTCTTAGAACTGGACGTGCAATGCGTAAAGAATAAAAGATTGACAAAGACGCTACGTTTTTGTTTCGAAAGAAAAGATAATGCTACTTTTTTTCGGAAGATAAGATGCTACCTTTTCTTGGAACAACTTTTCGTAAAGCATAACGAGCTTTTATAATTATCTGGTGCTTTGGAATGATTGAGCATCTTGTTAGGTGCGAGATGCCGTTTTAACTTTTTTTTTGAGGGACAGGAGTTACTAACAGAACAGATAAGAGAGTAGTGGGTACGTGGGCCTGCGCTTACATGCAGCCATTTACGAACCATGCAGTCAACAACAATCGGTAGCAGATTTAGCTCAGGTTCAGCTACACTGCAAGACGCAATTACTCAAAAGCGCATGTTGATCGCAAAAGCTAGTGTCCCATTATTTTGATTTTTTTTACGATTTATCAAAAATAATGCACCTTTTCAAAATTTAGCAGAAATAGCAGCCAAACACTGTTTAAAATGGCGGCCGCTGCCCAGGCTTCTACCAGAGCAGCGCACCGTCCCTATTGACGTGCACAGACAGGTAGGTACGTTCACTTAAGTTTCGTTAAATCAAAGTGTACCGATGTATTTACGGCATTGTGACTTGAATCGATTGTTGGGACAGTTGGACGCGGAGGGGACACGGCGCGGGGATGCTGTGGGAGGGCAAGGTGCAGCAGGACGTCGTCACCCTCACCGAGGCGCGACCGCACGACGACGATGCATCCTACTCCGGATGATACGGCGGTAGGTAAGGGTTCAACCGCCCTATGAAACGGCGGTAAGGGGCAACCGCCGTTTCACAGGGCGTTTAGGCCCCTTACCGCCCTTTCAAATAGCGTTTGGTCGCTATTTTTGACAAATTTTGAGAAGGTGCATTATTTTTGATAAAACGTAAAAAAATAAAAAATTCCATTATTTTATTGTCAGCAGTTATATTATGGTCTTATGGGCCGATTTTGGCCCAAATTGACTTGATCATGGAATTCGCAGGGCCAACTGGGCCGATCAACAGACCCACTCAGATCACCTGCAGGCCCATTACAGATGCTACTGAATAAACAACACAGCACACGCCTGCTGCAAGCTGGCCTGCGACATTATTCTTTGTTCGGTTGGCTCGTGGCCGGTGCTGATCTATTGTGAGAGAAAAATACCGTTGGTTGACTGGTGCCAGGTGGCTGGTGCTAATTTGTTGTGAGAGAAAAGTACTGCTGGTTGGTTGTTGATAAACCAAACGAACAAGGCAGCAGTCCACTCTGGAATCTCAGGCTGGCGCGCCATTCTTTCACAATGCAGACCACTCAAACCACGGAACGGGATCCTCTAACTTTAGCAACCCTAACATTCCCTGACTTTGGGTCATTGACATGTGGGGCCCACCATGTGCGGGACCCACCTGTCAGTGACTCAAAGTCAGAGAAAGTCAGGATTGCAAAGTCAGAGGATCCGGCTCCCTCAAACCACATGATCGACTCTCCCCATGAACCAACCAGTTGACCTAGCTCGCTAATTTATTCATAATACGATTGGATCTTGATAACCTTCCAAGGCTCTGCTTCATCGCTAGTAGAGAAGGGACCTTTGGTTCAGAGGTTTAGTCCTGGATCCCTTTTTTAACCAGGACTAAAAGATCTAGATCGAAGGCTAGCTCCGACGGCCATCAACCAAAGAAGCTTTATCCCCGGTTGGTAATACCAACCGGGAGTAAAGGCATCCTTTTATCCCGGTTGTAAAAAGTTAGGGGCGAGGGAATCTGGTGAGGACCTTTAGTCCCGGTTGGTGTGGTCCCGGTTGGTAACACCAACCGGGACAAAAGGTCCCCATTTAATTCTGGTTGGAAACACCACCCGGGACTAGCGATTTAGTCACGGGTGGTGTTTCCAACCGGGACTAAAGGTACTGTCGTATGGGCACCCCAGTGCCCACCTGGCAGGTTATACGGTACCGGCTATGGGACTGTACACCGAGGCGTGTCTGACATGGAGACCACGATGCGACATGGCGTGTTCTACATGGAAGCTGGAGACTAGTAGTATGTTAGGAAAGTACTCTGTTGTAACTCCAATAGGCTTCTCCTAACCGTACTCGACTAGATCTCCTACACCTACCCTGACTTGTAACCCTGCCCCCGGTATATAAGGCGGAGCAGGGACCCCTCCAAAACACATTGGCTACTAGCAAACCAACCCGATCGTTGAGATCATCAAGCAATACAAGCGATACAGCATACAGGACGTAGGGTGTTACGCATACTGCGGCCCGAACATGTCTAAATCTCGTGTGTCTGTGTCTACCATCGAGTTCGTTGTCTCGGCGAGCCCCCCACCATAAAACCCTACCACGGGTACCCCGCGGTAGATTGCCGGGTATAAACACCGACAGGTACCCCCTTTAGTCCCGGTTGAAATAAAGCACCGGGACTAAAGGTACCCCCAACGCCGGCCCCCACCCACTACCTCTTTATTATATGATCTCCTCTATTCTTTCTCTCCTCTCTATTTCCTTCTATCTTTTCTCCTCTCTCCTCTATCTTTTCTCCCACCGCGCGTGCGTTTCTGGGAGACGGTCGGGCGGGGCGGCGTGGAGCCGGCGGGCGCCCCCCCCCCCACCCCCCCGCGTGGGTTTTCATTTTACCGGTCAAAAGGTTGTTTAGCGGATGAGAATTGACCGGATTGGTAGGCTAGATGGCCATACTATTAAGAGGGATCAAAATCTCATGCTTGACGAGTCTATAGTGCCACTTTGCTCAAACAATTGCAATGCATGCATTAGAGTTGAAAACATTTAAGAAAAGTGGAAAAGAACGGTTTGAAAAACAGCTTTAAACGCGTACTGGTTTTAGTACAGCGGATAGTCCGCAAGGGCAAGGGCGGACAGTCCGCAGGCATTTTGAAGCTGCGAAAAATGGCGAAGTGTTGGATTGAGTCCGCGGAGAGTTTTGCCGGCGGACAGTCCACCAGGTGCTGGCGGACAGTCCGCGGGCAAAATTCAAGGAGGCGGACAGTTCTGCGGACAGTTTAGACAGAGCTGGTGTTTTTGGATTTCTAAAAAACTTTTCAACGCGGACTGTCCGCAGGCAAAAATGATTTTCGAGTCCATGCGTTGACCATTTGAAACCGTTTGAAAAAGTTGGTGGCGGACTGCCCGCGGGTCAATGGCGGACTGTCCGCCACCGCTGTAACGGTTAACTCTGACACCTTTTCTAGCCGTTACGCATAAGGGCGGACTGTCCGCCAGGTAGGTAGCGGACTGTCCGCCAGTGCTCTGTTTTGCGCGATTTTGACTGTAATGGCTAGCTGTTGAAGGAGAGGCTATAAATAGAGGACCCCCGGGTTTGGGAAGGGTCTCTTGGCACTTTGAAAAGCTTTCTTGACATACTTGAGCCCTCTTTCACCTCTCTCTCTCACTCACTTTGCTTTGTGGTTGCATTCTTGTGTGAGTGAGAGCATCCTAGTGCATTGCATCAAGTGTTTGAGCTTTGTGGCACTAGGGAAGCTTCAAGCAAGTGGTTGATTTGTTACTCTTGGAGGTTGCCGCCTCCTAGACGGCTTGGAGCAAGGGATTCCATTGAGCACTTCAAGAAGATTGTGAAGTTGCCTTGGAAGGTTCATTGTGAGAGGTTTGAGCTCACCTCACCAGAGTGGTGAAGAGCATCACTAGTGGAAAGAGGTTTGGAGTGGTTCTTTGGTTCTAACCTTCTCAAGATCAAGCGGTGCCTTGATAGAGGAGAGGTTGAACATTGAATCCACCTCAACATGGATTAGGGGTGACCGGCAAGTCATCGACACCACGGGATAAAATTCTCTCTCGTGTCTCTTGTTTTATTTGCTCATTTACATTCAAGCAATTTATCTTGAGCATTTACATTATTAGAGATTGAATTCTATCTTGTCACCCTAGGTTGCAAACCTCAACATAGGCTAGAGTAGCTAGAGATTTAATTCTCGTGTGTTTCTAATTAAATTTCTCCAGTGTTGTGCTTTTAGATCAAAACCGCCTATTCACCCCCCTCTAGTCGGTATCCTAGATTCTACAGGGCGGCACAGAGCCGAGGACTCCGTATTTGAAGGATTTAACCATCCCGGAGTAGGATAAATGGCTAATGAGAACAATGTCAATGTGGGGAAGCCACCATTCTTTGATGGAGAAAATTATGATTATTGGAAAACTAGAATGGTGGTACATCTTAAGGTTACGGGAAGAAAGATATGGAAGATTGTTGATGAGGGCTTTGTAATCTTGGATGACAAAGACTTAACTCAAGATGATAAAGAAAACCAAACGTTGAATGATCAAGCCTTGAATGTGCTCTATCCATAAGTGAGTTCAACCGAATCAAAGGGCTTGAGACGACTTATGAAATATGGAAGAAATTTGGAGAAATATATGAGGGCACAACCTCCGTCAAGGGAGCTAAGCTCTATGTGTACAAGCAAGAGTTTAGCGAATTTGCAATGAAGAGTGATGAAGCCATTGACACCATGTTAAACCGGTTGAACAACATTGTCAATGAGCTCAAATGTCTTGGGTTCAATTTTCCAAATGAAGATTTCTCTCACAAGTTTCTTAGGTGTCTACCGGAAAGATATGAGACAATTGTGACCTTGCTTGTGAGGGGTAACTTGAAGACCATGTCACCCACGGAGGTACTTGGGGAAGTTCTCACACATGACATATTCAAGAAATCCCAAGTTGGAGCTCGGGGTGTAGAAGAAAAGAAGAGTATTACACTCAAGGCAAAAGCATCAAAAGAAGAAAGTGATGATGAAGATGAAGAAGACTCGGATGAAGAGATGGCTCTCTTTGTGAGAAAATTTAGAAGAATGATGTCCAAGAGAAAGTTTGGCAAGAGAGGACAATCTTCAAAGAAAAATCCTTTTGAAGAAAGGAAGTGCTTTGAATGTGGTGAGCCGGGGCACATAACAATCAATTGCCCAACCAAGAAAAGCAACAAGTTTGGAAAAATGAAGTACAAAAAGAATGAAGACAAGAAGAAGAAGTACTTCAAGAAGGAGAAGAACGGGCAAGCCTACTTTGTTGAGTGGGATTCCGATGCAAGCTCCGATGATGAAGATGACAAGTCCTCTAAAGGTCTTGCCGGCATAGCAATCAAGGAAGCTCCATCTCTATTCTCCAAGCCATATTGTCTAATGGCAAAAGGTGAACAAAAGGTAATCATTGATGACGATGATGATGATGTTCTTACATATGATGATCTTGTTAAAATGCTTGGTGATGCCGATGATGTCTTGCGCAAGAAGAGTGACAAAGTAACGGAATGGAAGAGAAATACTCCTCTCTTCTAGAATTCCATGAGGAGCTAAAGACATCTCATGCACTCCTTAAGGATTCTTATGAGAAGCTCCAAACTTCAAATGGGATACTTAAGGAGAAACATGAGAAGCTTAAGGAAGCTCACAACACTCTTGTTGCGCAAGGGATCAACGAGGGTAAATCTATTTCTTGTGCAAAATGTGATAAATTGAAATGTGTTGCATGCTCCCCTAGTTCATCTAACAACTCTTGTAGCACAAGAAAAGATTCTTGCATGAGTGATGGTTCTTCATGTGATACTTCACTTATTATGGAAAATGAATCATTGAAGAAAGAAATTGATTGCTTGTCCAAGGATCTCTCTAAATGGCTAGGGGAAGCCATACTCGGTTCAATCATTGTTGGACAAGTCAAAAATTCAATTTGAACCGCAATGGAATTGATTATGTGCCCAAGAAAGGGAAATCGGCTTTCATTCCAAGAAGACGAGTTTTGTAAAATCTCAAGTGAAGTATGAAGAAGAAGAAACGTTTAAGATGTGTCATGTATGCAATCTTAAAGTTGAAGCAAATCACAAATGCAAGAACAAGAAGACAATATCCTTTGATGCATCATAGGTGCTTAAGAAAAATCCTAAGGGTGATGTTTGTGCTACGTTTGTTGGTCTTCCTATTAGTGGAACCAAAAAGAAGCCTATTTGGGTGCCCAAAGCTTTGATCACTAACATGCAAGGACCCAAGCAAGTTTGGGTACCTAAAAAGAAGTGATTCTCTCTTGTAGGTGGACTACAAGGCCGGAGGAAGACATTGGGTGATTGATAGTGGTTGCACAAATCATATGACCGGTGAAAAGAAAATGTTCTCATCCATAAATTATGAAATCTCCGGTTTTGACAATATCACCTTTGGAGATGATAGGAAAGGAGGAGTAAAAGGCATTGGTACTATTGATCTCTCAAATTACAACACTCTATCAAATGTCTTGCTAGTTGATTCTCTCAATTTCAATCTACTTTCTATTGCTTAACTTTGTGATAATGGATATAGATGCTCCTTTACTAGTGATGAATTTGAAGTGACCTCTTTAGATGGTAAAGATAGCATCTTTAAAGGTTTTCGTCATGAAAGTTTATATCTTGTGGATTTCTCATCTAGAAAAGCCAACCTTTCAACTTGTCTATTCTCAAAGTCATCAATGGGTTGGTTATGGCATAGAAGACTAGGTCATGTTGGCATGAGACAACTTGATAGATTGATCAAGCATGATTTAGTTGTTGGGTTGAAGGATGTCAAATTTGAGAAAGATAAATTGTGTAGTGCTTGTCAAGCCGGAAAACAAGTCTCAAATGTTCATCCAACCAAGATCGTTATGTCAACCACAAGGCCATTGGAATTATTGCACATAGATTTATTTGGTCCAACCACCTATAGAAGCATTGGAGGAAATTGCTATTTTCTAGTGGTTGTGGATGACTACTCTAGATATACATGGGTATTCTTTCTTCATGACAAGGCCGATACATATGACATATTCAAGAAATTTGTGACAAGGGCCGAAAATGAGTTTGAATTGAAATTGAAGAAAGTGAGAAGTGACAATGGAAGTGAATTCAAGAATACAAGAGTTGAGGCATTTTAGGATGAAAAAGGAATCAAACATGAGTTCTCAACTACTTATACTCCGGAGCAAAATGGTCTAGTTGAGAGGAAAAATAGGACATTAATTAATATGGCAAGATCAATGCTCTCGGAATATGATGTGTCACATGATACGTCTCAAACGTATCTATAATTTTTGATGTTCCATGCTTGTTTTATACCAATTGCTACATGTTTTGCATCTACTTTATGTCACTTTTATACATTTTTTGGACTAACCTATTAACAAGATGCCGAAGTGCCAGTTCCTGTTTTCTGCTATTTTTGTATTCCAGAAAAGCTAGTCTGGAAATATTCTCGGAATTGGACGAAACTTCACGGGGTCCCTATTTTACCAGAAGACACCTGACGGAGTAAAGGAGCAACAGAGGAAGGCCACCAGGAGGCCACACGCCACCAGGGCGTGGGACCCCCTTCTGCCGCGCCCTGGGGTGGTGTGGGCCCCTCGGGGGTCTCCAACCGCCGCCCATTCGCCTATTTATTCCTCCCGAGAAAATAACCCTAAGGGCTTGAGCCAAAATCCACGAAAAGTTCCAGAGACGTCGCCGCCGTCAACCCTAGCTCGGGACGGTCCAGAACCTCTTCCTGGCACCCTACCGGAGAGGGGAATCGTCACCGGAGGCTTCTACATCGCCATGCCTGCCTCCGGAGTGATGCGTGAGTAGTTCATCCTTGGACTACGGGTCCATAGCAGTAGCTAGATGGTTGTCTCTCTAATTTGTGCCATCATGTTTAGATCTTGTGAGCTGCCCTACATGATCAAGATCATATTATTGTAATGCTATGTGTTGTGTTTGCTGGGATCCGATGAATATTGAATACTTTGTCAAGTTGATTATCAATCTATGCCCTAAGTTATTTATGATCTTGCATGCTTTCCGTTACTAGTAGATGCTTTGGCCAAGTAGATGCTTGTAACTTCAAGAGAGAGTATTTATGCTAGATAGTGGGTTCATGCCTCCATTTAATCTGGGACAGTGACAGAAAGTTCTAAGGTTGTGGATGTGCTGTTGCCACTAGAGGTAACCTAACGATGCTATGTCCATGGGCATATGTGTTTGTTTACATTACGCGCTTTACTTAATGCGATTATCCGTTGCTTGCAACTTAATACCAACGGGGGACTCGGATGACAACCCGGCGGTGGATTATTAGTCATAGACGCTGTTGGATAACAGTCTATGTATTATGTCGTAATGCCCAATTAAATACCATAGTAATAATCATGCCTGTATATGCATTGTCATGCGCTCACTATTTGTCAATTGCCCAGCTGTAATATGTTCACCCAACATGTTAGTTATCTTTTATGGAGAGACACCACTAGTGAACTGTGGACCCCGGTCCATTCTTTTAAACTGATTAAACCACATACTGCAAACTGTTCCTTTTTCATTCTCTGCAATTTAATACTCATTTTCCACACGAGATGTTTAATCCTTTGTTTTCAGCAAGCCGGTGAGATTGACAACCTCACTGTTTCGTTGGGGCAAAGTACTTTGATTGTGTTGTGTGCAGGTTCCACGTTGGTGATCGAGTACGGCGCCGCCAACAACCTTCAGAAGTGTCGCTGCTCCTACTGGTTCGATAACCTTGGTTTCATACTGAGGGAAAACTTGCTGCTTGACTACATCAAACCTTCCTCTTGGGGTCTCCCAACGAGCAGGCACGCCTAGCAATCAAGACTTTTTCTGGCGCCGTTGCCGGGGAGTTAGAAGCGCTTCTGCAGACTGCCACTATTTGCTCTCCCGTCAACAGACTTTTTCTGGCGCCGTTGCCGGGGAGACTGCAGTCTTCTGCAAGGGGAGTTTCACGCTTCCGATCTCTTTACTTTGTTTTTGTCTTGCTTAGTTTATTTTATTTTATCTTGTTTGCTTCAATTATCAAAAACACAAAAAAATAGTTACTTGCATCTATTTTATTTTCAAGTTATTTTCTGTCCTGTTTAATTCTGATAAAATGAGTACTCCTGAGAACACTAAGTTGTGCGATTTCACTAGCACGAACAACAATGATTTCATATGCACACCTATTGCTCCACCTGCTGCTTCAGCAGAGTTTTATGAAATTAAACCTGCACTTTTAAATCTTGTTATGAAAGAGCAATTTTCTGGTGTTAGTGCTGATGATGCTGCTGTTCACCTTAATAACTTTGTTGAACTTTGTGAAATGCAAAAGCTCAAGGAAGTAGATGGTGATATTATTAAACTGAAACTTTTTCCTTTCTCCTTGAGAGGACGTGCTAAAGAATGGTTGCTATCTTTGCCTAGAAATAGTATTGATTCATGGACTAAATGCAAAGATGCTTTTATTGGAAAATATTATCCTCCTGCTAAGATTATTTCCTTGAGAAGTAGCATAATGAATTTTAAGCAATTTGATAATGAACATGTTGCTCAAGCATGGGAGAGAATGAAATCATTGGTTAAAAATTGTCCCACTCACGACTGACTACTTGGATGATCATCCAAACCTTCTATGCAGGATTAAATTTTTCTTCAAGGAATTTATTGGATTCGGCCGCTGGAGGTACCTTTATGTCCATCACTTTGGGTGCTATAACAAAGCTTCTTGATGATATGATGATTAATTATTCTGAGTGGCACACCGGAGAGCTCCAACAGGTAAGAAGGTAAATTCTGTTGAAGAAACCTCATCCTTGAGTGCTAAAATTGATGCTATTATGTCTATGCTTGCAAATGGTCAAACACATGTTGATCCAAATAATGTTCCTTTAGCTTCTTTGGTTGCTCAAGAAGAGCATGTTGATGTGAACTTCATTAAAAATAATAACTTCAACAACAATGCTTATAGGAATAATTTTGGTAATAGCAATTATAGGCCCTATCCTTCTAATAGTGGCAATGGTTATGGAAATTCCTATGGTAGCTCCTACAACAATAATAAGAGTGTACCCTCTGATCTTGAAGTCATGCTTAAGGATTTTATTAGTACACAAACTGCTTTCAATAAATCTGTTGAGGAGAAATTTGGGAAAATTGATGTTCTTGCCTCTAAAGTTGATAGTCTTGCTCTTGATGTTGACTTGTTAAAATTAAAGAACATGCCTCATGATGTTAAAGAGAGCAAAACTCTCAATGCTATACAAGTTAAAATTGATAACAATGTGAGGATGTTAGCCGAATTGCATGCTAGATGGGAAAGAGAGGATGAAATTGCTAGAAAGAATAATATTGCTAGAGTTTATACTATTACTACTTCTGAAAATGCTTCAAACACAAGTGTTAGCAAACCTCCTACCATTAATGGCAAGATAATTGGTGTTGGTAATGTTTCCACTTCTATTGCAAAATGTCCTAAATTGCCTGATAACTCTAAAACTGTCCTTGATAAAGATGCTGAAATTTCTAGCAATAAGGAAGAGAATAACTCCATTACTTTTGATGATAATGATTTTGATTTTGATGGTTGTAATCTTTCTGAAGTAATTACATTTTTGCAAAAGCTTGCTAGAACTCCTAAGGCAAGTGAGATAAACATGGCTTTCACTAAACATATTACTAATGCTCTCATACAAGTGAGGGAAGAAAATTGAAACGTGAGTATCCTTCCTAGGAAGTTAGAAGATGGTTGGGAGCCCATCATTAAAATGAAATTGAATGACTTTGATTGCAATGCTTTGTGTGACCTTGGTGCTAGTATTTCTGTTATGCCTAAAAGATTCTATGATATGCTTGATTTAGCACCTTTGGAAAATTGTTATTTGGATGTTCACCTTGCTGATTCTACTATTAAGAAACCTTTGGGAAGAATTGATGATGTTCTTATCATGGTTAACAATAATTATGTTCCCGTTGATTTTATTGTCCTGGATATTGAATGCAATCCATCATGCCCTATTGTGTTGGAAGACCTTTTCTTAGAACTGTAGGTGCTATTATTGATATGAAAGAAGGGAATATAAAATATCAATTTCCTCTCAAGAAAGGTATGGAACACTTTCCTAGGAAGAAGATTAAGCCACCTTATGATTCTATTGTTCGAACAAATTACAATGTTGATGCTTCTTCATTTGGTAATACTTGATGCATGCTTTGTGCCTAGCTAAAAGGCGTTAAAGAAAAGCGCTTATGGGAGGCAACCCATTATTTTTATTTCTGCATTTTTCTTTTATTGAGTCAAGGAGGGTGTTTACTTCTGTAGCAACTCCTTTGTATCTTTATTTTCTCGCATTGTTGTGCCAAGAGTAGCCTCTAGTGTTAAGATTTTGCTTAATTTTGATTTCTGCGCAGAAACAGATTTTTGCTGTCCACTGTACGAAATTTCTAAAATCACCAGATTGTTAAAAAATCTGAAAATTTTGTGCGTAATCTTTATGAATGTCTGAATCTTTCATTATTCAAAGTTTTTTGATCTGAGCATCGTAAGTGCCTCGAAAAAATTCATCTTTACTGGCTGTTCTGTTTTGACAGATTCTGTCTCTGTTTTTTTGCATTGTCTCTTGTGGGCTTTAGGCAAGGCTCTCTAATGGAGGGCTGTAGCTAATGTTTTATTGAGTTCTTGCAATGTGTCACAACAGAACACGTGGATTAAAAATTTTGAGTACTAACCCTCTAATGAGATTTACTTTGAGTTTGGTGTGACGGAAGTTTTCAAGGGTCAAGAGGAAGGATGATAATAGGATCAAGAAGAGTGAAGAGCTTAAGCTTGGGGAGGCTCCCATGGATCTCCCCAGCATATTTCAAGAAGACTCAAGCGTCTAAGCTTGGGGATGCCCAAGGCATCCCCTTCTTCATCGTCAAAATTATCAGGTCATCTCTAGTGAAACTATATTTTAATTATTTCACATCATATGTGCTTTTCTTGGAGCGTCCGTGTGCTTTTATTTTCAGTATTGTCTTTTATTTTCAATAAGCTTGACTGGACCCTAGCATTCTTGATTGGGAGAGACACGCTCCGCTTTTTTATGAGAATACTCCTATTCTTCACTTATATTTGTTGAATATTCGTATCTAGCATTGTTCAACTTTTAGCTCTTGTTTTCATGTATCTCTTTTCAGAGCTATTAACTTTCTTTTGTAGAAAGTACTCTCTTGCTTCACTTATATCTATTTGGAGAGTTGATGAAATAAATTGATTGGTGTTTGGTTGGTTCCGAAAATGTTGCATGTGGTAATTGGTATAAGGAAAAACTTGCTTAATCTTATAGATCACTAATATGGATAACTTGATGCTTGTCAATTGTTTTGAGTTAACAAGTAGATCATGATTAAATTTGTGCACACATGAGTTAAGCTTATTAGTGAAGAACTACTGTAAAGCTTGTTGAAAATTTGGTTTGCATCGGTGGTATCTCTAAGGTCTAGATATTTTCTAATAAACGGGTTTGGTTAACAAGGAAGACGGTATGAAGTCTTATAACGTTTGCAATATGTTTGTCATATAAAACTTGGTGTACGGGTTGATATTCTTGTTTGCTTACATAAACCTTGCTAGCCTAAACTCTGTACTGAGAGGGAATGCTTCTCGTGCATCCAAATCCTTGAGACAAAATCCATGCCATTTGTGTCCACCATAACTACCTATATGTGGTATTTCCTTGCCACTCCAAGTAAAATTTTCATCTGCTACCTTTAAATTATTCTAAATGTTATTATTCCCTTTTTGTGTCAATGTTTATCAGCCATGAGGAATTAGTGTGGTTATTCTTTATTCTGGTTGTCAAATGGACTTTTACACCTGGACTAGTGTCATATACATCCGCTTATCCAATAACTTGCAAAAAGAGCTGGCAACGGGGTGCCCAGTCCCAATTAATTACAACTTTAACCAATTAATTCTCTTCACACTTTTGCCCTGATTCATCAGTAAGCAATGACAAATCAGTGAAATACCTGCATGTGTGTAAACAAAAGAGAAAGAGGGATGATCAGCCTTGCTGGTAGAAATAACGTCCTTCATGGGAGCTGCTCTTAAAAGTCTGTTTGACAGGTAGAATACTGTTATCACCCGCTACCATTCGTTGACAATTAACAAACACCTCTCAAAATAGTTACTCCTCCATGATATGTGATTGATGGAAGGAACCCGAGGATTCGGTTCGCCATGGCTTGTTGATGCATGTAAAATGCATACATGAACTTTGCACTTTATTCACTCATATTCCAATCATATTTGCATCATATAAGGGTTATATCAATGTTTTATCATGATTTTGGAAATATCTCAATGATTTCCTATTTTTATGGAATTAACCCTGCACAGGCAGAAAACCCCGTTTTCTTATTTTAATGTTTCAGGGACCCAAACGACAACGAAATCACCTGGAAATTTATGGGCATCAATATTTGGAAGGAAGAAAACATGTGGGCAAAGGAAGCGAACAAGCGGAGGCCCGAGGCCCAAACAGGGGTGGCCCACGTGGCCAGGTACTGTGGCCGTGTGGGGCCCAGTCGTTTGGCCCTCGTGGCTCCGTTGCCGTCGATCTTCGCTCCACCGACATAGTCTTGACCTAAAAACGCCTATAAAAAAGGTCCCCCGACGTTCTCTGGAAGGAGCGCCGCACAAACACAGAAACACCGAAACAGAGATCAGGAGCTACAGATTGGAGGGGGAAAACTCCGGCGGGGCGCTGCCGGCGTGGTCTCCATCTTCTCCATCGACTTCTCCACCGTCTCCATGATGAAGAGGGAGTAGTCCACCTCTGGACTATGGGTTTGTGGAAGTAACTTATGTATCTCTCCTCTCTTGAGCTTCACTAATTAGCACCGTATGAGCTGCTGAACATGATTACGGTCACCGTTGTAATACCTTTGTGGTGGATCTTTATGAGTTAATATATGTTTGAGATTGCAATGTTTGTTTCTGTTATGAGTATAGATGCATATTATGTACCCCGTTCTTGTCTACTTGTTTTAATCAAGCATGTTTATGAGAGCGTGTGTGGGGGAACGTGTGCATTAGTTGGAGTAACGGGGGGTGGCTAGTGCAGTGAACGTGAGAGAAAGTTCTGTGATCCACTTTGGTATCTTTACCTTACTTTGTTACCTCACTAGGGATAAACTAAAATACCATGCTACCGAGGATGTGGGCGTGACCATTGCCACTACTCCATAACTAGATCTAGCATGTTCTTATTTTCACTTCATGTCATGATACTTAATGCTATACTCTGAGTTATCTTAATTACTGAGGTGTTATGATTTAGTTCGCATCTTGGTGGAGTATAAGAGAGGTTAATAACCAAAAGATCTCTATGTTAGGACGTGATGCCCATATATCTAAGTAACTTGTTATCAAACCCTGTGTTGCAATCTCATATGTTAACTTTGTGTGTTCCATTGTCTACCACTTTATAAAGAGAGAGTGCATTTGTGAAACCATGAACCCCAGTCCATTTTTAATCATAAGAAACACCTTTCCAACACCACATACCACTTTTCTATTTTCAGCCATCATTAAATACAAAAATACTTTTCATCTTGCATACATCATTCAAAAATCCAAAAATATCATTTACCATTGCATCCACCATCATTGCATATTTATTTCTTGTTTGCATTGCATAACTATCCTGATATCATTCTTACAACTTGTGCTTGACAACCACAGGTGAGGTTGAGGACCAAAACATCTAACCTTGTTTTGTATGTAACCAAAAGAAGGATAAGAAGATAAATCTACCACTTCAGATTCCCCGAGAGTTCGATATTAAACCCTCGAGTCACCCCTCGTGGGGAAAACTGTCTTCCACTTACTATACACTCTGCACTTGGAGTCTCAACCTAATCCCGTTTACTTTTGCAGGTATCAAAGCCTTGCTCTTCGGGGCCATCAAGATGTTTTCTAGCGCAGTTGCCGGGGAATCGTAGCTGAGAGATTTATCCAAGGGTGTGCATCATCGCAATCATCTCACAACAAAGTCAACATCACCAACTTGTGCTAACACCTAAGCTTGGGGAGGTTGCACCTACATGAGCACCATCTTATCCATCTTTACTTACAAAGCAATTTATTTGTTTTGTTAGTGTCATTGCATATCATATCATATTTATTTCAGTTTTGCATAAAAATAAAAAATACCAAAAAAAACTTGCTATCATGGTGCTTGGAAACAAACAAGGAGGGAGTTCTCTAGGGAATTTTGTTTCTAGTTTTAAACAATATCATGGAGAAACATTAAAAGATGCTTGGGTAAGAATTAATAGGATGCATTATGAAGATCCTACACCTTGTGAAGATGAAAAGCTAAATCTTTATTTCTATTATGGAATAGATCCTTGGTATCAAAATGCTTTAGATGGGGCTACAGGTGGAAGTTTTGTCTTGTCAACACCACCTTGTGCAGCCATGACACTTAGAAGGATTTTTGGTAGCTTTGTGGCTAGCAAGAAAAAGTTGGAAGACACCACAATAGCACTTGCTTCGTCAAAGGATAAATTTAAAACTAAGTTAGAAAAGCTACCTAGTAAGGAAGTCTCATCATTAAAGAGTATCATTACATCCCAAAAACATGAGGAAACAATAAAATATTGCCAAGAGGTTATCAATAAGTCTTGGGAACACATTCATGAGCAAGAGAGAGTTGCTAAAGAATCTATTGGGGTAATGAAAGAGGTTGAAGTTGAGGAAGTTAAAATGCTTAATGAAGTCAAGGATCCTTTGCTTGACTTAGAAAATTGTAGCTTGCATGAATTAATATCTATCTTACAAAAATTTGCAAGTGATCCTTCCATCAACACTAACCAAGCAGGTTTTGGTTCTTATATTGCTAATCATGTCTTGAAAGAAAAGATTGCTAGGTACAACCAAGAGGCTATGATACCACCTAAGCTTGGGGATATGTGGATACCTAAGGTACTAGTAACTATTGGAAAAGAGACACACCATGCCATACTTGATCTAGGATCTAGTGTCTCTGTTTTATCTAAAGAACTATATGAAGTGCTTGAATTGAAAAATCTTGAAAAATGCTCTATTGAACTAGCACTTGCTGATGACTCTATTAAACATGCTTTGGGAAAAGTAAGTGATGTTATGGTAGAGTTACATATGACTTTTGTGCCTGTGGATTTTCTAATCATGGACATGGGGATAAAACCTCTAGTCCTATTATTCTTGGAAGACCTTTTCTTCGTACCACAGGTGCTATCATTGATTCAAAGGAAGGGAATGTAAAGTTTCAGTTTCCACACAAGAAGTGCATGGAACACTTTCCAAGGAAGAGGGAACCACCAAAGTTCAAGCTCCCTCATGAGCTTCGTCCACAATAAAACAACAAGTAAGAAGCCTAGCTATATGGCTATAAAGAAAGCGCTTTGCGGGAGGCAACCCGGTTATTTTTATGTGTGATTTTTCTTTGTGTCCTCTTGCTGTAACAAGAGATTTGTGTCTAGTTAGGTTCTGGAGTTTTAATAAAGTGCCAAGTTTTACCCTTTTTGGTTTGAAAAAGTTGCTTATAGCGTTCGGAGATTTTATTCCTGCACGAGTCAGTGCACGGTATGATTTTTAATTCTTATTCTGTAACTCCGAATGAGCTCATATTTGAACTGTAGTTGCAACTTTTCATCCTCTGTATGCATGAATTTTTCGGAATTTTTCGAGAAAGTTTGGTAGGGTAGAAAAATACGTTTTGCTGCTGCTGTTTTTCTGGACAGATTCTGTCCCATTTTGTTTGATGCATGCTTTGAGCTTTTAAGTTGAATCTTTTTGATCCAATTGAGTTTATGAGTAGGCATACAACATTATACACTTTCTGGACATGTCATATGAATTTTTGTTCAAGGATTATATGCAGCAAGGAACCTATTTGTTTATCACTATTAATGCACCCCACAGAAAAGAGATGGGAGAAACGGTGTTTTGAAGTTTTTTCACAGGGATTGGAGGAGATGCACCAAGAGCTATCCAAGGATGGTGAAGACCATAAGCTTGGGGATGTGAAGACAACCCCGCTGGACCTACACACTCTCGGTTTGCACACGTCCAACTTCTGTTTTTCGATCGAAACACTTTATCGCATAAACTTGGAGCGTCTTTTTTTTTTTGTTTGAGTCTTGAGAGACCACCACACTATCAATTATATATGAGAGAGCTACTGGAAATATGGGTTGAAATATGTTGGATGCTTTTATAAGATTGGGAAAAGGGATGTTTGACTTGATTTTTAATGATACATATAGTTGCATGATTCATGAGCTTGTTTATGAGTAATAGTTTGCAAATTCTTTTTGTAGAGCTATCACTTATTCATGTTTTGGTGCTGATTGTTTTTTACTTGGTTTAACATGGATTAGTTAGTTCTATGGACACTCATGCATGCATCTAGATGGTCAACTTTCTCCCTTTTGCTAGCCCAAAAACTCCAACAAGCAAAAACTTGTTTCCAACACCTTCAACCAAAGTTATTCCAGTGAGTCCACCATATCTACCTATTGGCTTTATGCTATTCCGAGTATGTTTAACATGTTGTTTGTGTTATCTTACCTCTGAATGAAAATGTTTATGTTATTGATTGCAATGGAAAAAATTGGTTATATAGCTCTCACGAACTTGATGCACAATGTTCTTTTATTTGCATAATAAAACTTGACCCATTGTGATTAAGATTATGATGTTTGTGGCTTGATGAATGTTTTGGGTTGGAAGTTAGCCCATATGTGCTGTCACATGGCAAGCTTTCAACACGCTCTTCATCTCATTTAGTTGATATCATGTGCTTTTGTCTATGGATGCTTATCATGTTGAAATAAATGTGGAAATAGAGTGAGTTTAAATGAGTTTGTGTAAATGGTTAGAGAGACGCCTGGGCCGCTAATCTAAGCCATGCATCATTCATGGTGGAAATTTACTTACATACTATGGTGAACCTTCTGTGATACACCTTGCAATAAAAAACTATTCCAAATGGTAAATAAAAAGGGTGTTGAGATTGTTCATTTTGTTTGTTTGTCTTGTCATTTTGATATGGGCTTGTTCCATATCTTGGGACAAGAGGTACCCCAGTTGACGCTCTTGATGATACTATTATGCTTACAATGATATTTAATTGAACTTGCTTTGTTTCCCAAGTTGAGTAACACATGGTGTAAGTACTTGTATTCAAGGGGCATGAGACATTCAACCCATTCTTTATCAAGCACACTACTCATATTTGCTTTCACTTTAACCTTAATCATTCAAGATGCTATGATAGGGGCAATGAGAGCTTGACACCAATGAATACCTTATTGCAATCATTAACTTAAGTAGAAGAGTTTGGAAGTTGGATGAAACTTATGCATGCTTTACCTCTACTCACATATACATCTTTCCAAAGTGTACACCTATCATATTCAGATTTTCATCTACACTCTATGACCATTGTAGGATGTTCTACTTATCATTATGCATACATGTGTTCCATATTACTTGCTACCATGTTACACTTTGTGAACTATCAATGAACATCCTTGTCTTGAATACTTGATATCACTTCATAAACTATTTGCATATTGCTACTCCTTTGAAGAATGAATCATTTGACTATATGTAGCAATAGTAATCATCTTTGATATCCATTGTTAAGTATTAAATTGCAAAGTCCATGTTAGTTTTATCATCTTCATACTCGAGGACGAGCATGGATTAAGCTTGGGGATGTTGATGCATGTAAAATGCATACATGAACTTTGCACTTTAATTGCTTATATTCCAATCATATTTGCATCATATAAGGGTTATATCAATGTTTTATCATGATTTTGGAATATTCATATTTCCTATTTTTATGGAATTAACCCTGCACAGGCAGAAAACCCCGTTTTCTTATTTTAATGTTTCAGGGACCCAAACGTCAACGAAATCACCTGGAAATTTACGGGCGTCAATATTTGGAAGGAAGAAGACCTGTGGGCGAAGGAAGCGAACAAACGGAGGCCGAGGCCAAACGGGGTGGCCCACGCGGCCAGGTACTGTGGCCGCGTGGGGCCCACCGTTTGGCCTCGTGGCTCCGTTGCCGTCGATCTTCGCTCCACCGACATCGTCTTGACCTAAAAACGCCTATAAAAAAGGTCCCCCGACGTTCTCTGGAAGGAGCGCCGCACAAACACAGAAACACCGAAACGGAGATCAGGAGCTGCAGATTGGAGGGGGAAAACTCCGGCGGGGCGCTGCCGGCGTGGTCTCCATCTTCTCCATCGACTTCTCCACCGTCTCCATGATGAAGAGGGAGTAGTCCACCTCTGGACTATGGGTTTGTGGAAGTAACTTATGTATCTCTCCTCTCTTGAGCTTCACTAATTAGCACCGTATGAGCTGCTGAACATGATTACGGTCACCGTTGTAATACCTTTGTGGTGGATCTTTATGAGTTAATATATGTTTGAGATTGCAATGTTTGTTTCAGTTATGAGTATAGATGCATATTATGTACCCCGTTCTTGTCTACTTGTTTTGATCAAGCATGTTTATGAGAGCGTGTGTGGGGGAACGTGTGCATTAGTTGGAGTAACGGGGGGTGGCTAGTGCAGTGAACGTGAGAGAAAGTTCTGCGATCCACTTTGGTATCTTTACCTTACTTTGTTACCTCACTAGGGATAAACTAAAATACCATGCTACCGGGGATGTGGGCGTGACCATTGCCACTACTCCATGACTAGATCTAGCATGTTCTTATTTTCACTTCATGTCATGATACTTAATGCTATACTCTGAGTTATCTTAATTACTGAGGTGTTATGATTTAGTTCGCATCTTGGTGGAGTATAAGAGAGGTTAATAACCAAAAGATCTCTATGTTAGGACGTGATGCCCATATATCTAAGTAACTTGTTATCAAACCCTGTGTTGCAATCTCATATGTTAACTGTGTGTGTTCCATTGTCTACCACTTTATAAAGAGAGAGTGCATTTGTGAAACCATGAACCCCAGTCCATTTTTAATCATAAGAAACACCTTTCCAACACCATATACCACTTTTCTATTTTCAGCCATCATTAAATCCGAAAATACAAAAATACTTTTCATCTTGCATACATCATTCAAAAACCCAAAAATATCATTTATCATTGCATCCACCATCATTGCATATTTATTTCTTGTTTGCATTGCATAACTATCCTGATATCATTCTTACACCTTGTGCTTGACAACCACAGGTGAGGTTGAGGACCAAAACATCTAACCTTGTTTTGTAGGTAACCAAAAGAAGGATAAGAAGATAAATCTACCACTTCAGATTCCCCGAGAGTTCGATATTAAACCCTCGAGTCACCCCTCGTGGGGAAAACTGTCTTCCACTTACTATACACTCTGCACTTGGAGTCTCAACCTAATCCCGTTTATTTTACAGGTATCAAAGCCTTACTCTTCAGGACCATCACTTGTGTTAGCAAGGTTGGGAGGAGTATCAAATATTTTATGCAATCTCTATACGCTTTCAAAAACCTAAAAGCTCTAGCACATGACTTAATCCCTGCTTCCCTCTGCGAAGGGCCTTTCTTTTACTTTTATGTTGAGTCAATTTTTCCTATTCTTTCCCTCTTCCACAAGCAAACACTAGTGTCAACTTTGTGTTGACATTATCCATGAGATAAATATGTTGAAAATTGAAGCAAATGCTGAAAATTAATTCTTCCTTTGTGTTGATTGAATACCTTTTATTAGAAACTATTGCTTTATGAGTTAACACTTATGCAAAACGCTTTGATGCTTGTCTTGAAAGTACTATTCATGAAAATGTTTAGCTTGTGTGATTCATTGTTTACTCATTATCTATTTGATAGCAAATTATAGACCATTGAGTTGGATCACTTCATTCATTTACATGTGCCTTACAATATTATATGATCAAGATTATGATGGTAGCATGTCACCTCAAAAATTATTTTGTTTTTATCGTTTACCTACTCGAGGACGAGCAGGAACTAAGCTTGGCGATGCTCATACGTCTCAAACGTATCTATAATTTTTGATGTTCCATGCTTGTTTTATACCAATTGCTACATGTTTTGCATCTACTTCATGTCACTTTTATACATTTTTTGGGACTAACCTATTAACAAGATGCCGAAGTGCCAGTTCCTGTTTTCTGCTGTTTTTGTATTCCAGAAAAGCTAGTCTGGAAATATTCTCGGAATTGGACGAAACTTCACGGGGGTCCCTATTTTACCAGAAGACACCTGACGGAGCAAAGGAGCAACAGAGGAGGGCCACCAGGAGGCCACACGCCACCAGGGCGTGGCCCCCCTTCTGCCGCGCCCTGGGGTGGTGTGGGCCCCTCGGGGGTCTCCAGCCGCCGCCCTTTCGCCTATTTATTCCTACCGAGAAAATAACCCTAAGGGCCTGAGCCAAAATCCACGAAAAGTTCCAGAGACGCCGCCGCCGTCAACCCTAGCTCGGGAGGGTCCAGAACATCTTCCCGGCACCCTGCCGGAGAGGGGAATCGTCACCGGAGGCTTCTACATCGCCATGCCTGCCTCGGAGTGATGCGTGAGTAGTTCATCCTTGGACTACGGGTCCATAGCAGTAGCTAGATGGTTGTCTCTCCAATTTGTGCCATCATGTTTAGATCTTGTGAGCTGCCCTACATGATCAAGATCATATTATTGTAATGCTATGTGCTGTGTTTGCTGGGATCCGATGAATATTGAATACTATGTCAAGTTAATTATCAATCTATGCCCTATGTTATTTATGATCTTGCATGCTTTCCGTTACTAGTAGATGATTTGGCCAAGTAGATGCTTGTAACTTCAAGAGAGAGTAGTTATGCTAGATAGTGGGTTCATGCCTCCATTTAATCTGTGACAGTGACAGAAAGTTCTAAGGTAGTGGATGTGCTGTTGCCACTAGGGGTAACCTAACGATGCTATGTCCACGGGCATATGTGTTTGTTTACATTACGCGCTTTACTTAATGCGATTATCCGTTGCTTGCAACTTAGTACCAACGGGGGACTCGGATGACAACCTGGCGGTGGATTATTAGTCATAGACGATGTTGGATAACGGTCTATGTATTATGTCGTAATGCCCAATTAAATACCATAGTAATCATCATGCCATGTATATGCATTGTCATGCGCTCATTATTTGTCAATTGCCCAGCTGTAATATGTTCACCCAGCATGTTAGTTATCTTTTATGGAGAGACACCACCAGTGAATTGTGGATCCCGGTCCATTCTTTTAAACTGATTAAACCACAAACTGCAAACTGTTCCTTTTTATTCTCTGCAATTTAATACTCATTTTCCATATGAGACGTTTAATCCTTTGTTTTCAGCAAGCCGGTGAGATTGACAACCTCACTGTTTCGTTGGGGCAAAGTACTTTGATTGTGTTGTGTGCAGGTTCCACGTTGGTGATGGAGTAACGGCGCCGCCAACAACCTTCAGAAGTGCCGCTGCTCCTACTGGTTCGATAAACCTTGGTTTCATACTGAGGGAAAACTTGCTGCTAGACTACATCAAACCTTCCTTTTGGGGTCTCCCAACGAGCAGGCACGCCTAGCAATCATGGTGCTGGTGGAGCTGAGCTTGTAGGAGGTGCTCGTGGAGCATATCTTCCACCTGATGGTGGAGCTGAGCTTGGAGGTGCTCGTGGAGCATATCTTCCACCTGATGGTGGAGCTGACCTTGTAGGAGGTGCTGTTGGAGGAGGTGCACCTTCCTCACCTCTGTTGGGCTGTGACAAAGCAGATGGTTACAATGATGTGTGAAGTACATAAATAACCAACTACTGAACATAAAACATAACAAGTTAGCTTACTAGATGGCTGTTTTTTCTCATAGCAAGGTCTGGCCTCAAAGTTTTTGTGCAGCTGGTGTATTTGTGACCCTGCAACTTGCAGTTAGAGCAAGTAATTGTTCCCATCCTTGAAGTATCTTTAGGTTTTGGCACCTCATACTTCCCCTTCCTTCTCTTCTCTTGATTTGTTCCTTTTTGATGTCAAAGTAAGGTGGTATTATGTCAGGGCCACCTGTCTTAGCCCAGTCATGTTCCCTAGGAACAGGGTAAATCATGGGCTTGTAACCTTCAGTGTACATTGGTTTCTTGAAGAATGGGCTGACATAATCTTCTGGGCACTGCTTGGCTTTTATAATTGCACTGCAAGTATGGTTGCAAGGCAGCCCAGTGACTTGCCATCTCCTACAGCCACAAGTCCTTGCCACCAAATCAACAGAATGTATCTGGTCACCTTTTCCATTAGTCACTTGCCACAGATCAGTACCTGAAATCATGGGAGTGCAATATCTGGAGTATTTCTTGGCCATTTCTAGCTGCTCACTGTAGTAAGGTGTGATCTCCCATCTAGCTCTTTCTCCACCCTGCCTCTTCTCAAATCCTCTTGTCATTAACTTGTTCTTTATGCCTTCAATCATTGTTCTGACTGGTTTCTTCCTAACATCCAATATATACCTGTTAAACACCTCACTAAGGTTGTTCACGACCAAGTCAGTCTTGCAGTTGGTGTCAAATGCATGCCTAGCCCATGTGTGGGCAGGGATGGCACTAAGCCACTTCCAGGCTTCCTCACTCTCTAACTTCAACTTATCCATTGCTTTATCAAAGTGGTCCTTATGATAAGCATAGCTTGCAGCATCCATGCACTTCTTGAGATCTTCCCCTCTGAACCCAGCAGTTTGAAAATTTGCGTAAATATGCCTTAAGCAAAATCTGACAGGGCTGGTTGGAAATACTTGGCTCACAGCTTTAATAAGCCCCTGCATATAGCACACATACACATTTAGAATGTCTACATAGTTAGAATGATGTTTACAAGTAGATGTTTTTAAATGTAGTTGAAAGTTGTCGTCGACATAATTCGTCGACGACAACTAGATGTCTACTTGTATCCATCCAAGCCTGCAAATTTAACATGAATGAAACAAAAAAATATGAATGAAAGGCAACAAACAATCCAGTTAACATGAATGAAACAATAACAATAACAGAAAAAATAACAGACAACCTCACCTATGAATGGCCTGCATCCTTTGAGAAATCCCTCTCTTGGACCATTGATACAGAAAAATAAGCCATGGAAAGTGGGGCCAGGCTGAGGGTTCTCAACAGTAGGGGCTGGGGTCACTGTTGCCACAATTACCCTACATCCAGGGTTAGTATCAACTACTGTCTGTGCAAAATCTCTTAGCCTATGATACTGCCTCCTGTGATCACCTAAAACAGCATCAAGAGCCAAATTCTTTGCCCTGTATGCCATCATCCTAGGCACCTCAATACCATATTGTTTCCTAGCAAGGTCTATGATGGACTGAATGTTTGTATGTGGATCTGATCTGAACATACCCTCATAGTGTTCAGCCAACCATTTGGCACTGACCCTTATACTCTCGGTTGTTGTGTGCTGCAGAACCATCTTCCGAATGCAAACTGTTTTCTCTCCTTTAATCTCAGATGCAATCATATGGAAAGGACAGTTCTCATGGATGCAGTGAACAGTTACCCTGACATTTGAGTTCCTGTGATACTCATAGTTTCTGCTTTGTGCAATGTGCAGATTGATAAGTGCATCTCTGAATTGTTGTGCATTTATGAAGCACATCTTCAAGCACAGTTGCTCATGTGGGTTCAGCCTCCTCCCATCATACCACATCCTTGGTTCCCTTTTCTTTGCTCTGCTCTTTCTTCCCCCTTTTGGTGGCACCATTGCCAATGGTTGGAAACCATCATCATCACTGTCAGGCAGAAAACCAGGGTTCCTTTCTTCATCTGATGATGGTATGTAGTCAACATATTCTTGAACTGGCACACTTGAATGAGACCTCACAGTGGGACCTTTTCTAACACGCTTCTTTCTCTTCTTCTCAGGTACAGATGCTGGTACAGGGGCTGCTACAGGGGCAGCTACATGCTCTGCATCAAGGGCTGGATTATCTTCTGTGACAAAGAGATCTTCAATGTCAGTATCACCTTCACAATGCAGAAGTGGATCTTCTCTCAACTTCCTCCTCTCCTCAAATATCTCTGCAAATTCGGCTTCTTCCTTTCTCCTCATTGCTTCCATTGCATCAAAGTCTGCCTCTCCCATGGAAAAATATCCAGCATCTGCTTCATCAGCATAGCTCACATCTTGTACTTCCTGTACCTCAACTGCCTTGCCCTTCTCAGCAGCCCAATTAGTAGTTTCTTGAGTGCAAACATAAGGATTTGTGCTGTAAAATCCACTCTGACTTGCAATGACTGAACCTTCATCATCAACAACATAAACAGGAGGAGGACTCAAGTCATAAACAACAGGGTCTGCATAACTAACTAGGGATCTTGAATCACTAGCTCTTGCAGCACCAGCATTCTTTTTTGCCTCCTGAACAGCAGGCCTGCCCCTCTTCACAGTCAAGTTCAGTACATTTGTAGACTGAAAAAAATCGAGCAATTCATAGATTTTTTCATTGCTCTCAACCAGTTCCATTCCCTTCCCCTTTTTGCAGTAAATTGAATCCATAATACCATACCCCTGTGTCTCCATGATTTCAACAATATGCATAAAAGTAACATCATCTCGTGCTATTTTTCTCTCAATATTCTCTAGCCCATCGAAATGAATTCTGACATCCCAGACCTCAAGATCCAAGCTACAGAGCAATTGAAAACACCAAATTTCGTAAACCCTAACCCTAAGTCCCCAAATTGCTAAGTTTCAGTAAACCCTAGCCCTAAATCGAGAGGAAAGAAGAACTTACTCCACTCCGTCGAGCCCGTATGTCCACTGGTGGCTCGTCTCCGGATTGGCGACCCACACCTCCGCAAGCCGTAACGCCGCCGACGGCCGCCGCGATGGCCACAACTCATCCAGCTCGTCGACCCGCTAGCAGGTCCAGTGCTCGCGCCGCAAGCAACCGCAACACTCCCGCCGCCGTGTCCGCTTCCATCCCCTTCGCCTTGACCGCCCTCGCTCCCACCGCCTCCGCCGCCGCCGCCGTCGTCCATCTCCGCGCGGGAACAGAGGAGAGAGGTCTGGCTCGAGCTCGTCTATGTCTGGTTCCGACCGGCCTGGTCGGGGCTCGTACTTGACCAGCGTGGTCCTAACGGCAGAGCAAACGGCCGTCTCCTCCGCGTCAGCACTGACAGTGGCCCCGCCCTGTCAGATTGGCTAACACGAGCAGTTTGCGCGGGCTGTGACGATTAGCCCCACGGTGGTACTGATTTGAAAAAATCACCAGAAATGGTACTGACTCGTTGTCAGAGCCCCAAATGTGGTATGTTTTTGTAATTTACTCTTTTTCTAGTGGTGAGTAACTAAACTGTGATGCAGGGATACATCCTTCTGGCAGTCCAAGCACATGTGCCTTTGCTGCACCCGCCACCATGCATTGCTGGACAGCAAACCTGTGAGTCTGTCCATGGCAAAAACCTCAGCCTGCTTCTCCTGGGACTCTACCTAATCCCCATAGGTGATGGGGCCGCAAGGGCATGCCTGCCTACTCTCGGCGGGGAACAGTTCGACACATCCGATCCCATCGAGCGGAGGCAAGAGGCGAGCTTCTTCAACTGGTACACCATCGCCGTGTCGACTGGTGGGTTTGTTGGGCTCGTGTTCGTGGTATGGGTTTGTTGGGCTCGTGTTCGTGGTACAAAAATCCGATGCCATGACACCAAATGGGGTAGTTCAGATTGTTCCAGGACAGATCCAAGGGCAGACAAAGTGTGGGATGGGTATTATGGCACGACGAGGTATGGACACCAAACTTGATGTAAAATCTTAACCGTAACTTAGAGGAGCAGCTGATAATCATACTCCTTGACCTTGAGTGCACTGTAAAAGATAAAAAATACATTTCACAGAGATGACAATTTGTCAGGTGCAACTCCAGCCTCCTACTTTGGGCTAGCTGTCATTCATGTTTCCCAGTCCACCACCTGACCACAATATCAGTTGTCACTTGTCACCGAGGAATCCCCTCCCTATATTCCTTGCTCATGCCATAGAAGAAAAAGTGAAAGCCTTGGCATTTTTATGCATGCTTATATATAAATCCAGGCAACCTGTGATGAATGGCTTATTTGCTAATAATGTTGCCATTGAACCTGGTCTTCATGACAACTGGGAAAGGATGTGTTGGGGTTAATTTTTCCTTCCATGCCTTTATACCACCTTCATATAGATTTGGCGCACCTTGAATCATGAAGAAAAATTAAGACACATTTCACAATAAAAACAGTAAAGCCACAACGCCGATGACTTAATGACAAGCTCCTCAAAACTATTATAATTTATATTTTTATTGGCCAACACCTAATGATACTCTAGAAGCCACTTCCAAGATAAATTTAGGCCATACACTTTGGATATAGATCTACCAAGGATTTGTTTTATGCAAGTTCAACACATTAATTTACAAATGCATGCAAGTGTCACAAGTGGATTCCATTTAACTAATAATTATATTTAAGGTGTAATGTCTCAAAAAATGATATTGTATAGTTCATGTTTAGCGAAAAATGTTTTCTTCGATGATATGATTTATAACTAACTAGTTAAGATACTGGTTGATAAAATTAATTATGTAAAATTATAACAGTTTAGTATAAATATGTGGTGGTACCATTCCAAAGAGCAACAATATGAAGTAGATGCATTGCTTCCGACCCTAGAAGGTGATGTGCGCACATGACTCAGTGTTTAGCGGGTCAACTTAATTGCCTTGGCCCTAGTTTCTCTCATAAACCTCGTACCTGACATTCAGCTCCTAAATGCAATATCTTTTAGTATTTGAAAACGTATAAGGATAGAAAACATAGATTCTCACGACATGCGGAATACCGGGATAATTAGCATAGTAATCAATAATATGAGAGTTGTCTGTTTTAATGCATTTGCTATGTGTTACAGTAAATAGGCGCAAGAGAAAATCGCCAAGAGGTCCCACCTCTCTATAAAAATCTTATAAGAAGGATAGGAAAGAAATATATATAATTTTTTAGAGGCTTCTTTATTTTGAACCAGGGGATCTTCATAGCAAAATGAATGAATCTTCAAAAGAAAAATAAGTTATTATCGTTGAAATTATACTATAGGAGTGATCGTGTAGACTGTAATAGACAAATATGATTTCTCTACGGGAAATTTAAAAAAGGTTATTCTTTTGTGCTGAAACGACACCGTGCTAATCATTATTTTACTGATTTAAGTAGGCGTACCAGGTACACGTATATATTTAGTGGATAGTAGATACATTTGCACAACGTCAGATCAACAAATATTCATGTTTCTAAATCGGTTTTGCCATTCCGAGATTTAAAACACAATCAGTACCACTTGGAGACACAATGACTTACACATTAAAAAAATATAAATAACTGTAGTTTTGTCCATTTTGTCGGGGTTTATTGTATTGAGTGTACATCGTCATGTTTCAGCATCTGTGAGCACACAATTTAAACTCGGGGACGCACAATTTAAACTCGGGTTAGACATAGAGTTTGTTAATTGTTTTCCAGATAAGATGGTGTCTCAAAGTCCATCATAATATTTCACAGTCCATCATAATATTTCACAGCGTTTTGGAAATCAAATTTCAAAAGTTCTAGAAACAAATCCTCCCCTGGGCTTGTCTAAAATAAATTGTCGAAATAAAAGCACAGGTTCAAACGAATTGTCAGTCTAATGTTTATTCCAACACATATGGCCCTTTTGTTCGTTCATTGAAAAATAAATCCATGTACTAAGGGCTCATTTAGTTGTTTGAGAAATTACACTCCAGGTCCCGAACCCTACAAGGGGGTTTGTACGTGTACATGAGATTCCTTGCAATCACAAGGAGAAGTCCCCCAATTGAGGAAACATCCCTGTACCAAAAGGTAGTCCAAGCGCGTTCAGCGTCAGGAGCTCAAGGCTATGGTCGTGTCAATGCACTAGGATTATCCTCGCGGCAGCAGGAGGTCTTTGATAGTGGTGCGATCCCGTATCCTGGTAGCAATAGGCTCTTGCCAGACTCCAAACATGGGCCAAGACTGGCTGGCATCGAGCAGCTGGAGGCGTGGGCAGTGGTCGAGGAGGGCGACAAGTAGCTCTTCCTGGAACTTGCCGCCCCGCAGCACGACGCGCTCCAGCAGAGGGAGCTTCTTGATGATCTCCGTGATAAGTTCTCCGTCAAGGGTGTGAGGCCAGCCTGTGACACAGAGGCTCCTCAGCAAAGGCGCGCTGCATGCGATTGATTAGGATAATTAGTCGTATGTCTACAGGGCGATTAATTTGGAGAGTTCATTAGTTCGTACGTGCCTGTTGGCGAGGTGGACTAGGACATCGGCGTTGACATGGCCTCTGAACGACTCGCACCGACCTGCACTGGCATCCACGGCGGCGCGCGCCATGGCTTTCCATCCTGCGTGGGGCGGTTCGTGCCACCGCCATGGGCCGGGTTCACGTAGATCGATCCGGCGCCAAAGCAGAGGGTCCTCTATGGCCAGCCTCCACCATGGCGGGAACACGAGCCCCACGCCGGAGAGGATGTCGATCTGCGGGATTTGCCTAAGGACAGTGCGTACCATGTCCTGGGACAGCGACGCCCAGTCCCTCCACTCATCGACATGGGAAGAACGGGCGGTTAGGGTTTTGCTTTTCCTCTTCTCCGCACCCATCGTGCTATTCCTGTAGTGTTCCGTTTCAATACGGAAGAGTAACGGTTTATATAGGGATCCCTGCAGCGCCAATCTCTAAGTACGTTACGTGCCCAAACGACATGACATTAACCAAGTTATTGGGATTCCGGAACAATGAACGTGGAAATATTCTCCACCTAGCTAGTGGTCTACGTGCCCAAACGACATGACACTAACCAAGTTATTGGAATTCCGGAACAATGAACGTGGAAATATTCTCCACCTAGCTAGTGGTCATAATCGAGCAGAGTTTGGGTGGTGGTCAATCTGGATGTGGCCTCGCTCGCAGAGCTCTCTACGGACCCAGGCCTGGCGCAGCAACAAGTGGTAGTTAATCTTCTCCCTGAGTCCGATGGGGGCGGCGCCGTCGGCGTCGTGGATGGGCGCCGTCCCCTCCATGGACAGGATGACCCTCACGGTGCCCTCGGACACACGGTGCTTCGTCTTCTCGTCGTTGCCGCCCTCTGGCGTCGCCGTCTTGTCCAGCTACTCCAGGAAGAGCCTTAGTAACTCCGTCTCCTGGTTCATCTCGATCTCCCTCAGTAGATGTCGATCTTCCTTCTTTGTTTTTGTTGAGAGAGAGGGACAAACGAAGCCCTAGCCTAAGCTAGCCTGCCTTCATACGTCAGGGAGGGCACGTACGACCCTGAGTCGGACCAACTCTTCGTACCAGACCACAAGCCCACCTTGCCGGACCGGGCTCAATCAAACTGGGCCAGCCCACAGTACCTCTCTTGGTTTCCTTCTTCCAAACCTGCTTCTTTTTTTCTGCGAAAAACCTGCTTGCTTTCACTAACGATAAAATGTGGATGCTTTGTACTTTTGTTTTCAGTGATATCGTTTTATATCTTGCTATATCACTGAAAAGAAATCTGAAGAGTTCGTATCACTCTCGTTGGCCTCTGATTCAAATTTATTTCACAAGGCCATGACACGTGTGACAATTATCAAATTGTATAGCTAGGTCCTCGTAAGCAACTACGATCGACCTCATTTCCTGGGCTAGCTACACATCATCGGCTTATCTCCAAGTAAAACAAGAAATGCATCCATATGTTTCCGAGTGTACGGCGTTCCCAAAATTTTAAGATGATGACTATATAAATGTGCACATTATCACATTGAAGTATAAATTTCAAAAGTGAATAATTCTTAAATCAAACCTATGAATTGCAATATGCTCTATTGTTGTGTTTTTGTGCCCAAAGCATCGAAACAAAAACTCATGTTGATAGGGTTTGTCAAGCTTTATTTTTTTACCCGTGAATGTGCATCCAACATTACTGCACATGCAAATAGGCTCCTAAACGGGTGATCGTGGACACAGTTCATGCCGACAGCACGTCACGTGTGTGGGTTCCACCATCAAAAGCACGTTCCACATCCATTATCATTATTCTTTTATCTACTCAACCGCTATCTTCTCGCACGGATCGACCTCGCCGGCTACGCCTCTCTCTTCCTACTCCACAACCACCCACATGTCGCTGCATCCCCTTTCTCACCGAGCGCCACTGAGCCGTAGTCAGGCCAACCGACGGCATCCTGAACCTAGAAGAAGCCGAAGACATCGTAACGGCTGGTCGTGGTGATGGAGGCTCATAACAGACATAGGTGAGTAAGGGTGCATGGGTGCGTCGGATTAAGGGGTGGAAGGGTGGGGGCTTCCAGAGCCAGAGCCGGAGAAAGAAGAGGGGCGTACTCAAGCATCCTCTAAAATATGTGGAGGAATTCACGGACCATAGGATCACCAATGCTAGACTTGTTCCTATGGGAAAATATTTACGGGGTCATGTGCAATCACGTGGTTGGTTCAAATCATGCACCTTATGTGATCTGGGCACATTATTCCTTCGTTTTCTCTCCATGTAATCCCGTAAAGGCGATACTATAAAATCCAATCCATAGACGTACGTAGCATTGTTGTCATAACAAGCTAGAGTAAAAGATAGCTTTGGTACGATTTAATTCAAATTGTATTCATAGTTTCAAGCATGCATCCCATGGATTCTGAGAGGAGCAGAGAGACCAAACTCATTTGAAGACTTTCCATGTAGCCTTTCTTCTAAAACCTGATGCGAACCAATCAGCACAATCATATCGCAACAGTAAACAGACTAGCGAGGTTCCCGTAATATTTACTCCATAAATAGATTGAGATCCGAGTCACCGCCTCCTCCTCCTCCTCCTGCACAATTGATTCCGCAACGACAGACTCCACGGGAGAAGATCACAGCTAGCTCGGCGCAATGTCCGATAAGGCGATGGAAGCGTTGGACGGCGAGAAGACGGTGCCGAATCTGACCGGCCGCCTGCTGCCGCCGTAAACGGCATGCACCGGCTTTCGGACGAGTACGTGCGCTTCATCCTGTCCATACCCAGGGACAACCCCGACGAAGTCATCCCCTACTACGATCGGTGCACCACCCTGGCGGAGGTCATGGGCGAGGAGTGGCTCGAGGAACGGAAGTGTGTGTACAAAGAAGGCGCCGCCAGTACCAGGAGGAGCCACGATGAGTTTGTGCAGTTCCAGAATTGGGTCCTCAAGCAGTGGCTGGAGAAGGGGTACGTTGAGGTGGACCAGGAGTTCGTCGACAATGCCGATTGCCGAGGACCTCGACGAGTACAGCAGGGAGCTGTGGGAGGAGCTGATCCAGAAGCGAGGCCCTCGTGTCAAGCCTGATGACACCCTGTACACCGACGAATAAGTCCCGTATGATCCAGTGGAGCAGGCCAGGTTGTTGCTCGCTGACTACGTGAACTGCGCATCAGACGAGGAGGACTAGCTTCTTGATTGCAACAACCTGATTAATAGATTCGTATGTCCGGTCTCGATCTATTTCAAATTATATCTAGATAGATCTATATTGCAGCTAAGTTAGTTGGGTGTAGATCTATATTTGTTACTCATGTTTACTGAACCATACGAAATTGTATATCTTTCTATGTTACTATTAATTATTACTCCATTTGATCGTGGCAATGGGTTCTTTGAATCTTTTTTTATGAAGTTTGCTTTGAAATTTTATAGCACAGTTTCCAGATAACACACTATTTGGTGCACTACTCGTGTAATGTTTATGAAGCAAGCATCCACTTGATTGGGCTAATTGTACACCGACGAATATGTCCCCTATGATCCAGAGGAGCAGGCCAGGGTATTGCTCGCTGACTATGTGAACTGCGCATCAGACGAGGAGGACTAGCTTGATTGCAACCAACTGATTAATAGATTCGTATGTCCGGTCTCGATCTATTTCAAATTATATCTGGATATAGATTTATATTGCAGCTAAGTTAGTTAGGTGTAGATCTATATTCCTTACCCATGTTTACTGAACCATACGAAATTGTATATCTTTCTATGTTACTATTAATTATTAATCCATTTGATCGTGGCAATGGGTTCTTTGAATCTTTTTTTATGAAGTTTGCTTTGAAATTTCATAGCACAGTTTTCAGGATAACACACTATTTGGTGCACTCGTGTAATGTTTATGAAGCAACCATCCACTTGATTGGACTAATTGGCATAATGTAGTGGAGACATATATTTTCAGCAAGCGATGTGGCCCCATAAATTAAGTAATTCAGCAGTACATCAGATCAGAGAAAAACAAACGCGTGTTTGGGATATGATTAATTGTCACTTCATAATCAAATATATTCTTTTTTATATATATCCATGATGTTACCTTTGTAAAATAAATTTTAGTCATTTATGCTCTCGGATATATTTGTCAAATTTGGCCAAGTTTGATGGGTAGATCATCAAAGGGAGTGGTGTATGATGGTGGCAACAATGCATGTAATGTGTTGTTGTTATTAATTAAAGATAAAAAATAATGGTTAATATACACCCGGATGGTGTTTTTATGGTTTACATTATGTCATCATGGCCATTGAAATAATCTGTTTGTATGGATTCAATACTTTGAAATGCATGCTGGATAGCGGACTTGGGGGTAGAGTATATGTTGTAGGATTAACGGTCTATATAGTTTGAACGTAATGACTATATGAATCATGCCATGAATAATTATAGTCATAAAAATTGCAATTTAACCGCTGCCCAAATTGTAATTTTTCCCGACACAACATTGCTAGTTTGTTGGGAGAGATGCTTATGTAAGCATATGTCCCCGCTCCATCTTCTCTTATTGTTAAAGCTCTTCTTTAATTTGTCTAATTTCATAATATACGTACTGGTTCATTTGTTTATTTACTTTCATTTATCAACTGCCATCACATCATAGATTTAATCCTTGTAACCGGTAAGAAGGAAGCTTGATAACCTTTCTAGATCGCCGGGGACAAATTTAGCATTTTGGTTGTGTGGTGGTGTTTTCTACTTAATATTCCTACTGGTTTGATAAATTTGAATATGAACTTCATTGTTTTATGGTGGATTTTTTTTGAATGCATTATAATTCAACATTACTCCTCCAGCTACTAACTAGTGGATTTATGCCCTTCTTCAACGCTTACCGTCCTGGTCTACGAGCTTTTTTCTGTTCTCCTTATTAATCCTAGATACGAGCATTATATTGATCTTTAGGTTTCTACACAAGTTGGGCAAGATTCCAAACATCTTGGCCGTGTTGGCTTGGTCTTTTCAACCTTGATCCCCTCGTATGGCAACCGCACACCCTCAAAATTTGGTGGCATTCCATGACCGGGACATCATCTCCAAATCGGTAGGTCGTGGCATCGCTTGCTTTACTTGCTAGTTGAGAGATTTGGAACGACAGAAACGTGAACGTTCTCCAAATTGCGAGACTTTGGGCAATTGCGGGTGCTAAAAGTTTTACTGAAGAGGACCCAACCCGTCCTCCTCGCGTCGCCCTCTCCAGGCGACCGGGGAGGCGAAACCCTAACCGCGCCGCCGCCGCCCCACTTCCCTCGCCCCATCTCTCGCCGTCCCTGGAGGCGGTCGCCGGCAAAGGCCTCACGCCGCCGGTGAAGGGGGCGGCGGGGGTCTGCTGCCCTGCGGCCCGTGCTGCTGCTTCTGGAGGAAGATGCGCGCCCGGTCCTCCCGTCCCTGTGCGGCGGCGACGGCGGCCGTCCTCGAGCCCGTGGCTTCCATGGAGCGTGGTGGCGTCACCTTCGTCGCGCCGCCTCGTGCTATGGGCTCTGGACGCCGGGGCAGGTCCGTTTCTCGGCCGTTCTGGCCTCGGCCGCGCGGGCGGCGAGGTCGCGGTGAGTGGGCGCAGCTCTCGGAGCTCCCCGTCGACTCCCGCCTGCCTTGGCGGCCACCGCAGGCTGCGGCCCGCCGGGCCCGATCTGGGCTCGATTGGGCCGGGCGCGCCATCGACGACCTCTCCCTGGCGCCCTTTCCACCCTTCGGCGGCCGTTCCAGTGGCGCGCGTGGAGCTCGTCGGCGCGTGTTGCAAGGTTGCTGCCGAGGTTCATGGTGGACCTCGGGCTCGGGCAGCGCTACTCTGCCCTACCGGCATGGTGCTCGGCAGGTTCAGTAGGTCGCGTTGCGTCCGGCGGCCCTGGTGGAGCTGGTACCGTGTTGTTGTTGTCTCAGGCCGCGTGTAGTCTCGGCGAGGTGTCGTTGGCTGCAGTGGTTGTTGGTGTTGATCGATCGCCGTCTCTGTAGATGTGCTCTTGTTCCGGGTGAAAACCCAGCATCGACTTTGTCGTTGCTGACGGTAGCGGCGGCTTTTGTCGTCGTTTCCTCGCAGGAGGTGCCGTTGTGGAGCTCCAGTACCTACAGTTTTGGCCTCCGGGTGAAAACCTAGGACCCTGTTTGCCGGGTCGGATGACGGTGTTGTGTCGACAACACTTTCTCCTTGGAGACGTTGTCTTGGAGACCAAATCTGATGGCCTTGTTGCTGCGGGTGGTGATGGTGTTGTGTCTGGTGGTGTTGGTGTGGCCATTTTGGGGCCGATGGTGGTGTTTCTCTCCTCGGCGGGTCTTCACGTGGTCTCGGCCGCATGGATGTGCTTGCTCAAGACCCTTCCGGTGGTTGCTGTTGCGGTGTGGTAGCTTCGTGCTTCTGGTGGAGTCTCGACTCACCTTTGCTCAACGTCGAAGCAATGTATGTCTCCCCCACCTGCTATTCGTCTGGACCTCCGTGGCGGAGCTCCCCGTCTAGGGTAGTGCTAGGTGATAGGCTTGACACTCCGACTCCGATGATGATGGTGGTGCTCCTGAGTTGTGCTGTGGGGCTCGAGCCGAATGCTGGTGCGGTGCGCGAGGCTGATTGCCGAGTCTTGGCATTGTGATCTCTCGACTGAACCCCTCACCTCTTGTGTCTCTTGGTGGCTCTTGCTTTCCCTCTTCTAGTTGTATTTGTTTCATGTATTTCTTTGTTTTCTCTTCCCTTGTATCCCCCTGTAATTGCTATTCTGTTGTAAGAACATGGCCCGCCAGGCTACTTTTCGATGAATGCAACAAACAGTGGGGAATTTTATTCCCCTGTCAATCTCGAAAAAAAAAAAGTTTTACTGAACTCATGCCTTGAGAGTAATCCTTGATGTGCAAAAGGACGGTCAACCAAATTAAACTCAGTACTAGTACTAGCAAATTAACAAGTGATGAACCAAAAGCAACAAGTGCTCGCCTCCAAGTACTACTCCCTCCGTTCCAAATTAATCGACGCAGTTTTAGTATAAAGTTGTACTAAAACTGCGTCAATTAATTTGGAACGAAGGGAGTACGTGCGTACGTACAAAAACTCGATCTCCATGCATGGAAGTTGTTGGGACAGGATGCTAGTCTAGCTCAATCGTAATCGAAAAACGGAGGTTCTGGTTCGTGGTCCTGCTGGACGTAGCCTCGCTCGCAGAGCTCTCTGCGGACGTTGGCCTGGCGCACGAAGAACTGTTCGCGCACCCTCTCCCTGAGCCAGACGGGGATCGCCATCAGCGGCGTCGTGGACCGGCGCCGCCGTACCCCCCACCATCGACAGGATGAACCTCACGGTGCCCTGGGACATGTAGTGCTTCGTCTGCTCCTCGTTCCCGCCCTCGGCCGTCGCCGTCTTGTCCATCTCGATCTCCCACCAGATGTCGACCTTCTTCGTCTTTTATTTTTATTACGGTGGCTTGATCTCGACGACTTACTTGTTCTCGGACTCGGTCGCTCCAGACCGCCAGCCCACCTTGGCGGATCCAACTGGGTCAGCCCACCTGTCTTTCTTTCTTACTTTCACATGTGAATGTTTTTTCAATAGCGAATTTTCTTAAACCAATACAGTACATGCGTTACCTCGCTAGCTGTTCATGAAGCGCAACAAAGGAGCTTCCTATTTACTCCCTCCGTTCCTGAATGTAAGGCCTATAGTTTTGAAGGGGGCTCTGAGAAATTATCTCTTCAAGTGGAAGCCGCATCGGCTGGAACCCCTGTCCTGGAAGAAGAGGGTGAGCATTGCGCTAGACGTCGCCCGGGGAATCGAATATATTCACACCCTAGCGCAGCAGTGCTACATCCACCGGGATGTTAAGCCAGGAACATTTTGCTCGGCTAAGGCTTCAGGGCTAAGTTGGCCGACTTCGGGCTCGTTAAACCGGCACCAGAGATGGCTTCTGCGGCGTCATCTGCACGCCGGAGGTCATGGCGCTCCTCGGCTTCCTCGTGGAGGTCAACTATCCAAAGAAGCAGGGGCGAGCTTCTTCTTTTATCTTCCTTAATAGAGTACGTGATAAATCCTTTGTTTGCAGAAGAGGAGTAAGGCAGGGGGCCTTTGCCCCCCTCCCCTTTATGCAAGGAGCTAATTTATTGCAGAGTTTGGTCAATCAAGCTTAAGGAAGGAATTTTATAAACTCCAATTCCCATCAGAGGCCATTTCCAACGAAGCCGCAATTGTCCGGCCACGGTAGGGAGACGCACGGGTCAGTGTCATCATTGGGCCATGCGAGGGCCTTAGGATTGGTGACGGAGCACGGTATGTCTTGGAGGACCTGAAGGTTGCCCGGGTGGATGAATGTTGCGGTGGCAGTGAGGGGGAGGGTAGTGGCGGCAAGTAGGAGGAGGGGGTGAGGAGGAAGGGAGGTGGAACCTCAAGCGGTGCTCATTTTTCTTACTTAACGTTTGCTTGGAGTTGTATGGGGTGGTGTAGTTGTTCTACATCACCTTTGTATTTATAAAGCGCGGCAAGAACCTATTTCGAGAAATTATTCTTTAATGCTCATTTGGGACACACGAGCGTAGCACATGTAAGCCACTGTATTTTTTTTAGAAAAGCGGAGTCCCAGCCTCTGCATCGATTGATGCATGCGGCTTTTATTTAATTATTAAGCATCCGCCACAAGTACAAAATGATTACATCATGGGTCACTCAAAGTTGCAACATGAATCAACCATCTAAAAAACATGGACGACCTGGATGTAAGCCACTGCATACATCCATACAAACGGTAAAATAGCACGCAAGATCAAACCGGCAACTAAAACCACAACAAGTTCGCGCTGCGCGGTTCCTTGGTAGATCGACACACGCTTGTTGTATCAGATCCTGGTGCATTGTTTGCGAATTTTACACCAACGCGGTTTGCGGCTGGTAGCTAGTGTTTTGGCTGTTACTACAAGTCTTGGCCAGTTTGGTCTGATCGGGACATAAGGTACATCTATACATGCACGTAGATATTATTAGCTTGGAAAACAATCAATTAACCTTGAGCAGAATCGCTGACGATCAGAGTAGCAGTACATAGGGGTTAAGTAACTTCCTAGCGAAACATTTTGAATGCAAAGGAGGTCAACTCACTCAGTATTAGCAACACAGACCACACTTTGAATGTAAAGGATTTATCAAGTTTATTACGCGTAAATATTTTGTGGGTACCATCTCAACGAACAGAAAGCCTACATATCGAAACTGCAGAACTGGTGGATAGCAAGTCAATTAAATTGAAACGGAGTGAGTGGTAGTTACAAAATGCAACCAGGTGCAGAGTAAAATATAATGATCAACATCAAGTGTTGAAGGCCTACCACGCATCATGCTTGACCTGGCGAGTGTATTATTGAATTGAGTAAATATCATGTATAATTAAGTTCACTAGGTGCCATAGCTGCGAGTCGTACTAATATAAAATATTCCGTTCCGTATAGATGTCAGTTGTACAGCCTCACGTCCATGTAGCATATATACTTCTGTAACTTGTCTATCGTTCTGCGACGCAACGACTATGATCAGCTGGTGCGAGTACATCCAAGTCTATCGATCCAGCTGAAATATTTGGAGTGCTCTCCACGAGAATAAATGGACTGACATAATTAAGCTAGATGAAGACTTCTCATTTGCTCACTTAGAGCAATTTGTTGATCTTTGGACGAAGCTCAAAAACGTGCAACTCGATGAAAACGTGGACGACGGTATCATTTGAAGCTCTCGGAAGATGTTTTTATTCGTCGGCGGCGGCATATAAAGCCCAATTTTCCAGGTGCCACCGAGATGAAGGAGAGGTGTGAAAATGTTGGGGCTCTCTCAAAACCAAGTTGTTTGCATGGCTTTCTCTTCGAAATAGACTTTGGACGAAGGCGAAATTAGAGAAGCGTGGATGGCTAAATTGGGGTTTATGCCGCTTTTCAAAAGTATTACCGAGATCATATTTTTGTGCCGTCAAACCACTAGGATTTGGACCCTCCTCAAAGGTTGGCTTGGTCTATTCCACCTTTATCCCCTCCTATGGCAACCGCCCTCCCTAAGTTGGTGGCATTCCATGACCAGGACATCATCTCCAAATCGGAAGGTCACGGCCTTGCTTGTTTTACTTGTTACTTGGCAGATTTGGAGCGAGAGAAACGCTAGAGTTTTCTAATAAACACATGCCGACCGCCGTACTATTTGACAAGATCAAGAAGGAGGCGAGGGTTTTGGTGATTCCGGGTGCTATACGCGTTAGTGAAATTATGCCGGGAGAGTAATCTTCGATGTGTAAAAGGGTAGTCAATCAAACTAAACTCAGTACTAGTACAAGCAAATTAACAAGTGATGAACGAAAAGCAGCGGATGTTAGCTTAAAAATCTCCAAGTACGACGTGTGTATGTACAAAAACTCGATCTCCATGGAAGTTGTTGGGACAGGAAGCTAGGTTAGCTCAATCGTAATCGAAAAACGGAGGTTCTGGTTCGTGGTCCTGCTGGACGTAGCCTCGCTCGCAGAGCTCCCTGCGGACCTGGGCCTGGCGCAGGAAGAACTGTCCGCGCAGCCTCTCCCTGAGCCCGACCGGGACGCCATCAGCGGCGTCGTGGACCGGCGCCGCCGTACCCCCCACCATCGAAGAATGAACCTCACGGTGCCTGGGACATGCAGTGCTTCGTCTTCTCCTCGTTCTCGCCCTCGGCCGTCGCTGTCGCCGTCTTGTCCATCTCGGTCTCCCACCAGATGCCGGCCTTCTTCGTCTTTTATTTTTACGGTGGCTTGATCTCGACGACTTACTTATTATCGGACTCGGTCCTCTAGACCGCAAACCCACACCTTGGCGGATCCAACTGGAGCCCACCTCTCTTTCTTTCTTCCTATACAACATGATATTGCTTGCCCTCAACAAAAAAAAAACATATGATTGATTTAGTATCCAAAAAATAATGTTGAACTCAAGGAAAAAAAAGGAATGGTTAGCTCTGGGATCCTGTCTAAAAAAGCGCAACTTCTTACAAGGTTAGGTTCAACGTTGTTTTTTCTCTTCTCCCGACTGCTTCTTGGATGGATAACACACTAGCGTACGTGCGCAGTATTACATTGATTAAAATTCAAATTCAAATCTGAATAATTCTGATAAAAACATCTGAAAAAAAGTTATTGTTCACGTCAATAGCTTCCAAATATCTCATGCCATTAGCACATAACGGCTACACACAGTGTTAAACATACCTCATATGGGCAAAAACTAAAAACGAGTGTATGGCCTGTGTACCATATATTTATATAAGGCACACACCGAGTACAAGACAAACTACCACTCGTTGCGACGAACCAGTGTAGTACAAACTCCACACTAGGCCATATGCCTCCTCGACATCTACCGCACTGACCTCTGCCACTTTTCTCCACTGCGACGCGCCGTTCACTTGAAGCCACTCCTCCGGCCTCCGCGTGAAGAAGGAGGTTCGTAGGCGCCGTCTCCATCCTCGCTGCCATTTGAAGGTCCGGCGCGGCCACCAACACGGCCAGGGAGCATGGGGTGGGTGGGGAAGGGGGCGGCTGCTCCGGAGTCGCTCGCGGGAGCAACCCGCCAACCCGGTAGGCAGGGAGAAGCATTTCCTGGCTAACCCTGTTGGCTTTTAATAGAATAGATTAATATGGGCAACTTGAGTACTGACAATCTACAACTCCTAGTTTGAAATCATAGCCCTAATCCCTAAGCAACGTATATGATTTTTCGCAGTCTGTATCTGGAGATTTGTACGAAGGAGAAATCAAGTTTAAAGCAAAGTTTAAAATAGCGCGAGAAGTGATTTAGCGGCAGTTTTCTTAGCAGCTAAAAGAAGCTATAGCGCAGCAATAGCGGCGCTAAGCCCATTTAGCGGTTTTGCTAAATTCTTGAAAGAATCAAAAAACACGCATAAATTTAGTGCAAAAATTCACTTCACATGCACTCATTCACCTACCAAAATCGAAATGAGACGAAATCAGGAGAAATGTGAGAGCAGCTAGCCTTGCGATGCAAACAGAGGTGGCTGGGACTGAACCATTATGGCTGGGAGAAGCAGCTAGCCAGCCAAGCATGGCCGTGTGAAGGAAGCAGTCGCGGTGCACGAGGGCAGCAGCAGCAACCCATCAACCCAACGTCCCCGAGGTGGCAGCAGTAGCCGTGCGCGGCCAGGGGCAGCAGCCGAGGGCGAATGGGGCTGCTGGCGAGGTCGACCAGGTGAGGAGCCGAGCGCCGTCGCGGACAGGAGTAGGTGCCGCCATGGGCAGGAGTGGGCGCTGCCTGGTCTACAGCCGAGCATGGCCGGGAGTAGGAGCTAGGTTCGCCGGGAACAGCAGCCGCCATCACAGATTCACAGCTCGTGTTTTGGAGAAGCAGAGGAAATTGAGGTAGGGTTACGAACGAAATTTGGGCCTTTGTTGGGCCCAGGAGATTTAGCGCTAAATAGAGCCAGATTTTAGCGTTTAAAGTGTGTGCAGTTACGTGTGAGGCAATCGGATGAATAAAGAAACGTACAGAGCTGCCTGTTTGTTGGCATCTCTATTTTCTACGACCTTTCTTTTTAAACTGCAAATTTGCCCTAGACGCTCATCGGGCCCAACAGTAGGCTGGTACATATGATCTGGTCGGTTTTAGTTAGATCTTGTCACACATGTTGTGCGTTCATCCTTCACGTTAAGAGGATGCTTGTCCTCTTGGTTGTGATGACTGCATGCATGGCTATCAGATGATCTTTGTATATATTATAGCCCATAGCAAAGTGTTTTCTACAAGTAGATGAAAGCATGTAGTCCTAGACTAGTAGCTATTTATTCCGCCCTCCATTATTAGGTAGAACGAATTGATGTTGGAGTGAAACGAATAAACATGGTGTTTGTTTAACGAGCACCCAACAAGTAAGAGGAAACCTGGCTATGGAGCGTAGTTCGGATCGTCGAATCCATTCACCCAGGATGTCACAAAGAAGCGTGAAAGAAAAGTTCATGTCCATGTGTAAGACATGTAAACTTTTTCCTTACGTAGTATCTCCTTCTAATCATGTAGAGCGGAAAACATGGGCAGCTAGGATTTTTTTAGGTTTGTTTGTACCTAAGAGACATGCATCGTATCCTGTACTCCTACGCGATGATTTGTTTCTGTACCTTCCCCAGGCTTTGTTTACAAGGAGTACATCTTGTTTGTGCCGTTTGTTCCTGTACCTTAATCCTGTGCCACTTGATTTCTCGTCTGTTCTGAGTATTTTGGTTGTATTGGTCAAGTTCTTTTAGTTATGTGACAACTTTCGCGATATTGACTAAAGCGATTTGCTTCATTTATAGCATTTTTTAGTTAAAAATAGCACCAGTGTTGTTGTCTCACACTTGACAAGTATTTGTATCATTAGAGAACGGAAGCTAGGTATACATTTCTATAGAGCATATCAGAAGTAGGCTACAATAGCATCCCCATCCGCTTCGCCTTCTAGCAACAAGATAACTCGACCCGGCACTCCGAAACGGACAATGGTGCTGGCTTACTCATTTTCCCATTCCACATCGTACAATATGGTTGACCATGCGACATGTACAGAGACCACCGCACCATTGTTAAACCGATATAGTTGCTTCTCGTCTCTGTGCTTGGACGCCACAAACGAGAGGTCCTCATCTCCTCGCCTCTTCTCCATGAAGCCTATTCGCAGTGTCTCCCCTAGATCCACGGCCGCCATGAATCTCTCACTGTGCTTTCCGGGCTCCCGGCCGTAGATATAAAACGGACGGCGTCGCAGCGGCGTTTGGCGTCGATGAAGGTGTAGGAAGCTCCGGAGAGGACGGTGCTGCCACACATACGTCCGACATGAAAGCTCCCTGCCGGCACTTCCACAAAATCCAGCTCTATGGTTGGCTCCACGCCATTGGGAACACCACATGTTTCGAAACAATTAGGCTTCCAAATCTCATTACTTACTCTCATTTTAATATCCAATTTTCTGCCCGGTTGTTTCCGTACTACAAATATGGCATGAGAATGCATATACTTACTCTCATTTCCATTGTTTCGTTCACCATTCCAAATTATAGCGTGAGTTTGTTACCTCCTATCATATTGTTAGTTAACAAATATTTGTCCTCACGGCCTTCGGTATCTCGATGTCAATCTAAAGAATAGTTGGATAACAACATTTGAAATCTGTTCACAACCCGTAAGTAGTGGCGGATGAATGTTTAAAACTTTGGTACGGCAAAGTCACGCACCATGGACCAAAGAGATGCAAAATTTTGAGTAATAACTTAGAAGAAGCATGGAAAATTTTGACATATATGTTTATATATTTTTGGTAGCGTGTATACCATAAATCCTCTAGTTTGTTTGTGTTGTCAAAAGGTTTGGCTTAGTCAACTAATATAGCATGCTAAGAAAAAAATTGATGGGTCATTTAGCGGGCCGATTTGCAACACAACTCTCACAGTGAGGCCCCTTGTTTCAACGGATAAAACGACAGGTGCATGTCAGATACACTTTTATTCTTACCTATCCTCTCAAATCTCGGTCGAATAAATAAAGGCGATTTTTTTGGAAACAGGAAGAAAAAATATTTTCCATTAGGGACTACAAAAGAAAGGAAGCCAAAGAAGGTACACAATAAAGGTCTTCTATACACAAGAAAGACTAATTAGGTAAATCATTAAAGCTTGGTAATCTACTCCATTAGGATAGGTACAAATAGGAACGGTGTAAACAGGAAATGTATAAATAGGGAAGTTATAAATGAAGGAGACAAAAATCGAGGGAAAAATATTTAGCAATTACTAATAGAATCTCACATAAAGATCCTACAGATGAAAATTCTATATAATGTGCATCGCTCACCAAAAGGACAAGGCAAAAATCCACTCCCATTTTCGTAACACAATGGCCATTCTGAGGAAGTCAAAATCACTGTTTCTTGTGGGCCTTCTTGTCCCAGCCATTCTTGTCTCATCTAGCTACTCATCCAAGGATGATCTACGTGTGTAGTGTTTATTAGACTCAACAATTACTTATTTGGTATGAAGTTTTGACGCAGATGCTAACTGTAATGTGTATGTCTTTTTTGAGAAACACAGTACAATGCAGACGCCCACATACACGCGCATACACTCACCCCTATGAACGCACACACGCACACCCTACCCCTATGAGCACCTCCGAAAGACTGAGCCAACGGTTGGATCTTGAGATTGACGAAGTCACCACGGGCGCCTCGCTGTCGACGGGAACGTCGCTCCCACTGAAAGAATATTCCGCCTAAATGAGAAACACCAACGTCAAACCTGGGGTTTGAACTCTGATGGGCTGAGGGTACAACCACCCTCCTAACCATCTTGCCACAGGCAAGTTCTCCTGTAATGTGTATGTCAATGGCATGATGTGTGTGCAGGTGAGATGAAGGCGGGGAGTGCCGTAAGGTGTGAGGCATTTCCAGGATGTGATTATCATTCATGCACGACGCGCTGCTACCCGGACTGGGGCGGGGGAACCGGAATTTGCAACACCCTACCAGATAATACGTATGAATGTTGTTGTAGCCCATTCCTGCATCCTCCGCCAACATGAGATCTGAGATTCAAAATAGCAGCGAATCCCGTTAGATAGCATTTCATGCGTCTCACCCCCATCCGGGTGCAGATTTAGCATGTCTTATATTGGAAATAAAGTTGTTCTAGATGACACATATATGGTAAAAAAAATCAATATATCAATAACTTATCTTAATGTTTTTGTAGCACTGAAGTGAAAGACGAGACAAAAACTAAACTAAACAAGGTTTAAAACCGGACCATCTCATACAGTTTTGGGCCCGACCAAAAGAAAAATGAACCACCGGAAATGACGTTGAGATCAATAATTCTACACTTATATATGTAGAATCCGTCCTTGTATGCTTGAAATCCGTCCGTCCCAAGGGTGACGGTTTCCGGTTTCTGCGGTTAGGCGATTTTGTGGCGATCACGTTTCCGGCTAGGGCCAGGGTTTCGCCGCCGTGATTTTCGGATCGCGCCGGCGGCCGGGGCTCCATCACAATCTTTCTCCGGCCACCACCACGATACTGTCCCTACCACCATAAGCCTTACGTGAGTTGCTAGGGCTTGCGTTCGTAATACACCGGTTTGCCCTAGTGGGGGAGTTGGGAGTTAGTTCTTCCTCAGATCGGAGGAGGGTGAGGAGGGGGATGGAGAAGGTGGAGGGTCTGATGAGGAGTTTGAATCTGTCCGCTGCAGAACAGAAGGGTTTCAGGAGAGAGGTGTGGATCGGCGGTAATAGAGGAAAGGGAGAGGTGCAGGCGCTGGGCAAGGTCCTGTCGGAAAAACACCTGCTTATGCGGATGGGTTGGAGTTGTCGCTGGGGAGGGCATGGTGCCCGATGAAGGGAGTTCGATGCAAGGAGTTAGGAGCAAACAAGTTCCTGTTTACTTTCCTGCAGGAATCGGGGAAGAGGAAAGCCCTGCATGATGGACCTTGGATGGTAAACAATGACCTTATTGTGATGGTGGATTTCGACCCAAACAAAGCTCTAGAAGAACATGTTTTTGACACCAGTCCTATCTGGATCCGGGTTTTTAAGTTACCTCTAGGCTGGATGAATAGGGAGACGGGCATGGAGATTGGCGATATGGTGGGTGAAGGCATGGACGTCCAGGTGGGAGATGATGGTAATGCTGTGGAGGAATACCTACGGGTCAAGACTAGGATTGACATTACCAAGCCGCTGATGAGGGGGTTTGTACGTCCTGGCAATGGAGCTGATCAGACCAAATGGTGCCCTTTTGAATATGAGTACCTCCCTGAATTCTGCTATATTTGTGGTATCATCGGACATGATGATAAGAGCTGTTCGGTGACACTGACAAAAGGAGAAAAACGGCAGTATGGAGGGTGGCTGCGTGCTTACATTCCGAAGAAGAATTTTGGGGAGAGACAGAAGGGTGGTGAGAGCAAGTCCTGGAACAATGGAAGAAACTACGGCTTCCAAGGTCGTGGTGCAGGTGGTGGAAGCGATAGTCTCTCTTGGAAAAAGCAGGACGGAAGTAAGGAAAAAGGAAAGGACATACCTAGCAAGTCACTTGCACAAAAAACAGAACACAAGCATCCCTGAGAAGTTACATGTCCAGGAACTAGAAGGGGCTGAGAAGGTGCATGAAGATTTGGAGGAAGCGAGCACCGCAAATGGGCTGAGCAGTCTCAGGTCAAACAGCGCAGCCCCTCGCCCCATCTCCGCGGCGAGGCTGTCCAGCACGTTTCCCACCGGCATCATGGTCGCCCTCGCCACGACCGGCAGCCCCGCCACGTGCCGTGGCCTGCCGCACGTCCGCCGCGTCTCGGCGCCGTTGCTGGCGGCGACCTGGACGCCACGGTACGACACCTCGACGAACGTGCCCGGCTTGATGCACGCCTTGGCGCCGTGGCTCTTTGAGGCGACGACGAGGGTGAGGTTGAAGGAGACGCCCATCCTAGGGTCGAGCGCCGAGGCTGAGTCTATGGCGACGGACTAACGCGCGTCCTCGCACAAGTACACCGTCACGGCAATGATGGGGGCGCAGATGAAGACGCCGATGAACAGCATGAGGCAGAAAGCAATGGCCACGGGGACCTTGGCTTTCTTCTCCGGATCTCCATGGGATGTCTACCTCTCGACGTCGTCGTCCATCTCGCTCATCGCCCGTCTGTCCATGGGTGTAGTTTGACGATCTTGCTTTCGCCTTGGCCGGCCGTGTATATGCACGCAGCCGGCTACATATGTTATGGAATCTCGGGAAAACGCATGCTATGTATCGGATGTGTTGCTGATCCTAGGAAACTATTTCCAAATAGTAAGAAAATTGATATTTTTATGGATGCACATGTCCGTCTGTATCATGTCATCGTCGCCAGCGTGGCACCGTCTGTCTCCTTCTAGCTGTAACCCTCACAATCGGCTAGTACCGCTCCGCCTACCCCCGAGACGCTTATGGACCGAGCACAGTTTCCTTGCTTCCTTCTAATTCTTGTTCCTTTCCCTGTGAACGAGAGCTCGAGCTTCCTTTTCTTCACCAAGTTTCCCTCATTCCCTGGGCTTCTCTCATCTTTTTCGGATCTTCTGGTCCGGCTGCATCGCATTGCCGTCGTATTCTTCGTCGCCCTCAGTGGCGCCAGGATGAGCTTGACGATCCTTCTTCTCCAACGCCGACGGTCAGCAGCAGACGTACGTGGTCGTCGGGCAGCCGAAGCCTGCTCTCGCTCTCGTCCAGCTTCGCCTCCTCGCGGCAGCCGACCTCTTTATCGGCGGCCATCGAAATTCCGGTGGATGCCATTGCCGGCGTGGCCGTGATCTGCGTCTACGGTCTACAGACAAAGCCTAACCCTAGCCGCCAGCGTGGCACTTTATTTATTTTCGGAATCAAGGAAGCACAGCCCCGGACATAGCATCCCACATTCCTACCTTTCCGCAACGGGCTCAAACTGGGCCAGGCGCCCAGGCCTCTACTTAGTTAATTCTGCCATCCAAAATTAGTAAAAAAATGAATGCAGCCACGTACTTTTTCCTGATGTAATCAGCTCTAGAAAATTCACTGGCTCTCTAAAATATCTTACACGTGTGACCCATTCATCATTGAGAGGGGTTTATTTTTCTACTTTCCTACTGTAGTTTATTTCTCAACCTCGTTGTTGTGCCCTGGGATCACGACCGGATGCGTGCCTCCGACTCGGGCTTCATCGACCTAGCTCAGCCGATGCCCTAGGATGCCACATCTCGAGAAAGGCAGCAAGCGTGGAGGCTCAATTAGTCAATTCCACAATAGTACATACATAGTAGAAGAGAATGTGAATAATGTTCCTTCATCTAAAAAATATGAATAATGTTCGTAGATCTCAGGTTGAGGAAGAACGGAAAAGGAAATATAGAACAAATCCCAATTGCGAGTTGCCAGCTATTAGGAACTAACTATAACTTCCCTATAAAAAGGAGCTAAGTATAACTTTAGCGACCTCATGTAGGCGTGTATTGCTGTGATGGATCATTCGAGGCCGGTGAAATCATTGTATTGCTCCCAGAGCTCATCGCTGTACTCCATCGCCTCGGCGAGTTTCTCGTCGTAGTCGCCGTCCATCTCCACGTACCCCTTGGCGCACAGCTCGGTGTGTACCCTGGCCTGTTCCTGCAGCAGATGGTTGTAGATCCTATCCATGCGCGCCGCTTGCTGCTCCATGCGGTCCGCTCGTCGTTCCATCCGCCACGTTCAGGGGCTTCCCCTCTTAATCTCCTTCATGGCCTCCATCTTCTCGGTTTTCGTCGTGTCCACCTCCGTGATATCCATGCACGGCTGTGCAGAGCTGCTGTCGATCTCGATCTATATAAAGAGAGCGCAGTCAGGCTGTGCAGCCGGTACCGGACCGGACTCTGTTACAGAGTCAGCCCAGCCCACCTCGTTTTCTACGACTTGTAGCTGCGGTACGGCCGGGTGAAGGAAGGCCCACCTGCCTGCCTGGGTTTAAAATAATCACTCTACCCTTCAAAAAACAAAAGTGACTTCAGTTTAAAATCCGGCCCTTTCATTTCAGTGGCAAAACTACAAAAACTTCAAGCGTCTCTGTTGAAAAAAAAAACATGTCAAAACACCGAGTTTAGTTTTTTTCTCTACCCGCGCGCATGGTTCGATGCCGCAAGACTCATCTTTACTATCAGAACATCTCCACAAGTTCCCTCAGAATTTTGGTTGCTGCCTTCGGTGCGACATATGTCAATGGAGTCGTCGTTTCTTTGATCTTTTCCAAATTATCTCGACCCTTTATCCGGCTTGTGAATCGAATGATTCTTGTTTGGTCTAGAAGAGCAACTGTTGTTAAAGTCGGCTAGTTCTACGGATGGATTATTGTGTTTGTCTCGTCACTGATTGCTAAACTATACTCCCTCCATTTCTAAACATAAGATGTTTTATATTTTGTCCACATTCACATGTATTTACATTTATATGGACATATTTTAATGTGTATGTACACTCATTTGGTTTTTCACCTAGCCAATATGTAAGCTAGCCACAACATCTTATATTATGTAACGGAGAGAGTATTTACTAATATGCCTACTATTTTGGCACTACCGAGCTAGCACTCGACGTGGAAAGGCATGCAGGTAATTTCAAGTAGTATTTGCCGATCTTAGCAGTAATACGGAAAAGAGAAAGGAGCTTCATCCGCATGCGTTATTTTGGTTACAATTTGGCTTAGGTCTCCAATTCCATTATATGCTTGATTTTTTTTTCATCCATTCTGATTCAGCATTACTCTTCCCGCTATTAATTAGAGGACTTATTCAAAAACTGTTGGCACATTGTTAAAAATGAGTTCATTCAGCCATATGCAATGGTTTTCACGATGTAACTTTTCTAGAAAGCATCAACTGCTCATTCATCACACTAGTTTCTAAGAAACAATGTTCAGAGACCCTAAATGATTTCTCTCACAAATAATGTTCAAAGTTACTCACAAAGCTTGCTGATAACAAATTTTAGAAAGCGATCAGAAGAAACATACATGATAATCAGTATGGTTTTATTAAGGACAGAACAATCAATGTCAGTTTGGGCTGGCCTTTTGAATTCATTCACGAATGTCAACAATCTAAGAGGAAGATTATAATCCTTTAAATAGATACTATGAAGGCTTTTAACACTATAGATTACATGACTATATTCAGGTTATGAGAGGGAAAGGATTCCTTGAGAAATTATTGGAATGGCTCAGAAAGTGATATCTTCTGGTTCTTCTATCTTGCTTAATAGATTTCTTTTTTGAGAAAATGGAATTTTCTTAATCCTAGCCTTTGCATCGAGTTATGCAAAAAAGAAAAAAAATGAGTGATGCACTTGCTTAATAGAGTACATCGTAAATCCTTTGTCTGTAGAAGAGGAATAAGGTAGGGGGGCCTTTGCCTCCCTCCTCTTTATGCAAGGAGCTGATTTATTGTAGAGTTTGGTCGCTCCGGAGGGCTTGCAGCGACATCATGTCCGGGTCTGGGCTGTCTCGGGTCCGTCAGGGAATCCGGGACCTTGCCGCTCAGATTGTTGTCGCTCAAATTCGATCGGTCAGCATTGACAGACACGCTAGGCTGCTGCTGATTGTACCGTTGAGGCTGTACCCCGGCAAGTTCATCACGGCAACCTTTATGCAAGGAGCTGATTTATTGTAGAGTTTGGTCAATATAGTTTACATGGGAGGAAGATAGCGCTCCGGAGGGCTTTCAGCTAAGTCTGGATTGCTCGGGAAGAATTTCCGATTGCCTGTAATGTTAATGTTGAGACTCCATGGGAACCTAGGCAGCGGTCCTGCCAAGTTATTGTTCGAAACATCCAGGTTTTTGAGCCACCTGAGGTCCTTCAGGGAATCCGGGACCGTGCCGCTCAGGTTATCGTCGCTCAAATTCAGATCAGTCAGCATTGACAGACGCGCTAAGCTGATGCTGATGGTCCCGTTGAGGCTGTGCCCCGGCAAGTTCACCACGGAAACCTTGCCTTCGTAGCACACGACTCCAGTCCATCGGCATGGATTGTCGCCTAACCATCCAGTCTCGAGCTTGTTCGGATAATTCACATTGGCGAGGAAGCCGAGGAGCGCCATCTCTCCGGATAATTACATTCTAGATGGGCGGGAGGGGGGCAGGAGGCCGACGAGCTGGTTGTCCTTGTCCCGATAGATTCCGAATTTTAAAGAATCAAAGTTCAAAATACAAAGGTTCCTAAAAAGCCCCTTTCACCACCAACACAAAGAATCAAAGTAGCAATTGTGGGTAGTACCACCGACGACCAGAAGGGCTACCGAGCGAAACCGCAGAAGCTGGAGGGCGTCTCCACTAAAACAAACATAGCCAACCTAGACTGGAGTCCACTGACTGTAGAGTAATTCCACTTCTCTGGTTGCTACTGTTCATCCCCCGATCCGGCCACCTCGCCGCGGCATCCCCGCCACCCGCCCCTCGCATTGGCCCGCCTCCGCCGCCGCTACGACTCGAAAAGGGCCCAGGCCTGTCGTTCTCGTCCATTCATTCCGCTCGCAGCTCGCCTCGTTTGACCACAACCGCCACACCACTGAAAGCTCGCTACGCCATTCAAATCTCTCCCCCCCCCCCCCCCCCGCCCCCGCCACCGCCGACGCGAGTGACCAGTAGCCGTCAGTCGGCAGCCAGCCACGCACAAAATTAGAGCCATGGCGAGCGAACCGAGCGAGCAGTCACCCTAATCCTAGCCGCCCGCCATGGTCTCGCGGGGCCTCTTCGGCTGGTCCCCGCCGCACGTGCAGCCGAGCGAGCGAGTATGTTATTGGCGAAACATACTGCAGGCATACATCCCAAGTGATGAATCAGTAAATACTACTGATAAGAAAGAGTCTACTGAGAAGATTAAAAGTAACTTCACCAGAATTAGGTGTTTTAGGATGCATATTTGTCACTTAACCAGAGTCTACTGCAGGTATATGTTACCACTTACCACTGACATTGTCATCGCTGGCGGGTGCGTGCCCGCCAGCGGTAGCTGTTTTCCGTCCGCCAGCGATATGCGTATTCCTACTTGTGCATTGACCAAAGAGATGCAAGATTTTGAGTAATAACAAGTACACTATTGAGTTAGAAGAAGTATGGCAAGATTTTTGACATATTGTTTATACATTTTTGGTAGTGTGTATATCATAAAACCTCTAGTTTATTTATATTTTCAAAAGGTTTGTCTTGATCAAATAATATAGCAGGCTAATAAAACTTTTGATGGGTCATTTAGTGGGGCCCTTTGTTTCAAATGTTAAAGGACAAATGCATACCACATACACTTTTATTCTTTCCCATCCTCTCAAATCTAAGTCAAATAAATAAATAAGATTTTTTGGAAACCGGAAGAAAAAATGTTCTCCATTGGGGGCTTCCATAGAAAGGAAGCCAAACAAGGTACGCAATAAAGGTCTTCTATACACAAGAAAGACTAAGTAGGTCAATCATTAAATCTTGCTAAACTACTCTATTAGGAAAGGTATAAATAGGAACGGTTTAAATAGGAACAAAATATGAATAGGAAAGGTATAAATAGGAAAGGTATAAATAAAGGTTACAAAATTAAGGGGAAAATAATTTGCAATTCCTAATAGAATCACATAATTATCGATCCTACATATGAAAATTCTATATAATGCGCCTCACCAAAAGGACAAGAGCAAAAATCCACTCCCATTTTCGTAATACAATGGCCATTCTAAGGAAGTCAAGATCATTGTTTCTTGTGGCCCTTCTTGTCGCAGCCATTCTTATCTCATCTAGCTACGCATCCAAGGATGATCTTGGTATGTACTACTATTTATCAGACTTAATAATTACTTGTTTGGTATGAAGGTTTGACGCAGATGCTAATGGTAATGTGTGTGTTTGTGTCAATGCCATGACGTGTGTGCAGGTGAGATAGATGAAGGCGGTGAAAGAACCAATGGGCCTCGTCAAGTGTGAGCTGTTTGATGGATGCAACTATGATTCATGCACGACGCATTGCTACCCGGACTGGGGCGGGGGAGACGGAATTTGCATGCTCCGGCCAGATAATAAGTATGAATGTTGTTGTCACCCATTCCTGCCGCCAGCATAAGGTCTGAGATTCAAAATAGCAGTGAATCCCGTTAGATACCATTTCATGCATCTCACCTCCATCCGGGTGCACATTTAGCATGTCTATATATTGGAAATAAAGTTGTTCTAGACGACACATATATGGTGAAAAATCCAATATATCAATAACTTATTTTAATGTGTTTGTAGCACTGAAGTGAAACACGAGACAAAAACTGAACTAATATAAACAAAGTTTAAAACTGGACCATCTCATACAGTTTTGGGCCGGACTAAAAGTAAAATGAACCACTGGACATGACAATGAAATCAATAATTCTACACTTACTAGTTGAATCGGCGCGGCGACACGCCGCGCCCTAGCTGATTTTTTTTTTGTGGTAGTTTGTCTATTATTTTAGTTGCGTTATCTATATTGTATGGGAAGGTATCAACTTTATTTTGAATAATATACTTAGCTGGAATTCATTTCGAAAGCAATTCATAGTTAGAGGAAATGTATTTGTAATTATTGGGAGTGTTTATGTAGTAAATCTTTTTTGCCAAGACTATAACTAAATAATTAAAGGGACGTAAGTTATAATTCTTGCAAATATGTTAGCTAAATCGGAATGACCAAATATGGTTTGATTTTGCCATAATTTTGTAGTGTACTACAATAATTAGAGAGAATATACAATGGTTACGTCTAAGAAATATGATTGTATGTCGTTGTAATCATGTAGTTTTAATCCTTGGTTTGAAGAAACATGGTGTGTTAGCATCTATTAAACTAAATTCATGCTCACAGAAAATAAATTTGTGATTTCTTGAAGTGTGCATGTAGTAAAGCACTATGATTTTTTGTGTGTGATAGTTTGTTTATTTTTGCAGTTGCGAAAGTAATCCATATTTGGAGAAAATGCATTTGCATCTGTAAGAAATCTTTACGTAATCAATCATTTTTTTAAATGTGACTACGTGATCCGAGATATTTAAGTCACATTATTTGCAACTATGTTAGCTAAATGTAAATGATCAAAGTTGGTTCCATTTTGACATAATTTTCTTGTGTATCACCTTAATTAGACGAAATATACCATGGTTACGTCTCAGCGAACATTTTTTTTGTAACTGTCACATTATTTCTAAATGTGAACTTATTCAAATTGGTATGATATGTTCGTGCGTTGTGGTAAGTATTTAATTTAATTCAATAATCGTAGAGAGTGCTGTTTAAGCATTTGCTAGATTAAATTTAAAATGAACACATAATTAGTGGAAATAAATTTTAATCTGAAAGGCATATGAATTTTTGGAACATTCAAATTTGTACGCCGTGTTTTCTTAGAACATTTAAATTTGAAAACATTTTTAAAGTTGTGCATATTTGAAAATTGTTGAAATTGTATTTGAAAAGCTGTTAATTTGTTTTTTAGGGAAAAAAGGAAAATAGAATAAACAGAAAAGGTAAAAAAATGGCCGGCCTAGCTGCACAGCTGGGCCAGCCCAGCAAGCGGCCAGGCCCACCCTGACGCGATGCGACGTCACGCACGGGCGAGCTCCGCCGCGGCGGCGTCCAGCTCGCCGGCGGCGCGCAACCGCGTCCAGGGATGCGCGAGTATGCGTCGTGGACGCGGCTCGACGCGAGGCGGCCGGGAGTGGCGGCGCAGCTCCGTTTAGGTCGCCGGAGTGGCGGCGCCGGCCGTCGGACGCGGCGGCGGCTGTGGAGTGCGGCGGCGCCTATTCCGCGGCGTCTGCGGCGACCCAGCATGCACCGGTCGCCGGAGATGGAGAAGCGGCGACGCCGGAGCTCGTCGTGGCCGCAGATTTGCCCGGGGAGGCAGAGGGCGGCGGCGACCTCCAAATCGCGGGAGAGAGAGGGGAAGGAAGACGATGTGCGGAAGGTTTTGCAAAAAAGTCCGCCCTTTTTCCCGTAATTAGTTTTAGGTCCCTCCGCTTGTAAATCTGTGGACCGCGGGCTCTATTTCCTGGATTGCAGGGGAGATTTATGTAAAAGTGACGCGGGGTGGAGCTTGGACCGTTGGATCCACGATCGGACGGCCGAAATCGCGATCCGGTTACTGTAGATTACTGTACCTACAATAGTAACCGGAGCGATCTGGACCGTCGGATCTCGATCCAACGGCCGAGATCGCGAACGCGGAGAGAGCGCCATTTCCTTCCCGCTTAATATATAGGGGTAATGGATGACTTATGGTATCTTATGCCCTGACTAGAAACCGATCCGACGTGATAATTGAATGAAGGGAAAAATCAACATGAGGCCTCACATACTTTCTTTTTCAACACATGCGATGGAAGATGTGTGTGTTATTTTCCCCTATAGGATTGAGCATATGCGTGCAAACCGAAATCTCACACGTCACGCTGACATCATCGCATAAATTATTAAATATAATTAATTAATTAGTAGTCCTTCTCGACGACGCGGACTTTTGGCTCACGGAGACACGCGAGGAGCGAATCTGGACGGCTGTTAGGACTTCGCGACTACTAAATAAAGAAGCGTCTCCCACCTACCGATCGTATAAATAGAGGACGCTGACATCATTGGTACAACATCCAACAGCATGTATAAGGGTGCATTTAATAGGAGGGCTAAATATGCATGTGCACTAACAGTCTAGTGCACAGTTAATTAGTCTAATAGACGGATGTGAACAATAAATAATGTGCATGCAGTCTCACGTTAACTTAATTAATAGATTAGTCATATATTATTCTATTCACCTACCCATCCTTTTCAGTCTTATTTTGAATTGCTATATCTTTCGAACCGAATTTTTGATTTTTGATTTTTTTATATATTTGAGATCACGTTGAGAAGATCTTCAAAACAAGATCAATATTGGATATTTTTCATGCATATTTTCAAAAAAGCTCAAAATTTAACTTTTGAAAATGTTTTCAAACAACAAATATTTCATGCGTATTTTTATTAATATTTGTGACATCACATTTTTTTAAAATGTTTTCTAAATATCCATATTTTTACAAAGTTCAATTTTTAATACATATTACTATTTTCGAAAAATTCATATTTTTGGAAATTTTAAATTATTATAAAACCGTGTCACATTGTTTTCATATATTCATATTAAAAATTTACTTTTTCAGAAGATTCAAATTTATAATAATATTCAAATTTACCAAAACAATACTAAATTTTGTATGAAATTCGAGATAAAAATGTTCAAATTTACAATATGTCATCAATTTTTTTTAAATGTTTATCAATAATGTTATTTTAAATATTCATTTTTTAAATGTCCCAAATTTAATATACATTTTAATGTTTTCCAAATTTCACGTCTATAGTCTATACAATATGTCATAATTTATTTATTTATTTATTATTAAAAATTTAAATGTTTTCAAAAATAATAATTCAATATATATATATATATATATCTATACTACTATCAGAAGAGCAAACATGTTGGGATACTTTAAATCTTGTCCGTTCAATTTTCAATCAATGATTCAGATTGTCCTGATGTCGAGTAGCAAACACTTTTGATCTTGTCCGTTTAGTTTTCGATCAACGAACCAAATTGTGCGAAAGGTAAAATCCTATGTTTTCCTACTTCGTTGGTCCGATGCTGGTTCGTTTCATCTGCATATCGCCTTCCTTGTTTCTGTCGTTGGTAGAGTTCTCAAAGGAAAAGAGTCCTGAGTAATTTTTCCTCCCATATCTATAGTTGTTTATGAGTTTTGCCTTCCTCGGAAACAGACTCCTGGTCATTGTGCAGGTAGGTTTCTTCGTGGAGGCTCCGATCAAGATGAAGTTCGTGGCAGCGTACATGCTAGCCAACCTAACACCTGCCAATCTGCCATGCTTGGGTAGACGCCTCCGAGCTCCGACCGGTCACGGAAAAGCGGCATCCAAACTATGCAAACTGTGGCATGTTTTAATTCTTATAACCTGCTTGTAGACCGCACGATGAAAATACACTGTAGTAACTAAGAGCTCACGTTTGGCTCGATGCGTTCCACCGAGGATGACACCACTAAAAAAATTCAGAAATGGCACCCATACACTTCAGAGGCGCCCATGCGGATGGCATCTACTGCGGTCCGCGGGGTAGAAAGTACAAGTGGAGTGTAGTTTTGGAGGGGGCACGTGTTCCTTTTTTTTGCAAGTAAGAAATAAACCTCACCTTTTTTAAACGAAAAAAAAAGCTGTAAGAAATGCCATTTACACCCTTTAGAAAAAGAAAGTCTTTTTTAGAAAACGAAAAAGTAGGAGGTCTCAATTAGGGAAGAAAAAAAAACTATCTTTGTGTCTTGACGATTAGTCACGGATGCTACTTGACACGCTCCGTTCCGACAGTCACCGACGACAGCGACGTTTTGGTGGCCCACATGCCACGTGGTGACGAAGCTCCCTCTATCCCCTTCCCTTGTCTCTCAAAATTCCCTTTCTCGATCGGTAAGATTCTTTCAGGCGAAATCTGTTGAATCCGGGGTCCATGCTCCCCACCACATTCTTCTCCCACCGCGACATCGCCTCGTCGTGTCAACGAAACGTATTGTTTTTTTTTTTCGTTTAATTCGAGTGGATTCTGCATGTTTGCGTTGACTTGAACGATCAAAATAACTACAAGAAGATGCTTGGTTCGATGCATTCCATTTTTCGGGCTAGAATAATGTAGTTAAACCCACACGGACAAAATAAATCTTAAGTAACACATTTAGTTAACTATCTTTTGTGAAACACAATAGAACCCAATGTTCATAGTCACCGTGAATTTGTTCTTCAACCCTCTCTCAATACCGGCTATAGTTTTGGTTGGAGCCGACAAGTTGTCTGCACAACCTTCCATGCGTCGATAATGCACTCATGTTTCTTAATCTTTCACCGTTTGCCTTTTATGCCTTTCTTTATCGTCTTTCGGACCTTTGGTGCCTCCACATCCTCACCGCCGCCATGTACGTTCTCAACTCTACCCTCCATGTACTCACCCCACCCTCCATGTCTTCTCTATCGTCGTCGCCCACTTCCTCTTCACCGTCGCCTTGTTCCTCTTCTTTGTACCATCCGCCCTCCACTTCTGGCTCGCCAACGTCGTGCGCCGTCCCATAACAGATCATGGCACGTGACACCTCCAAACCTTCGAGCTATTGCAATCAACATTGTGGCCGCATGTCAGTTTCATGTCTTGAACACAATGTGAATGGTGACTCGGAGCGACTGCTATCACCGAATGCAAGGGTCGTACCCGGAACGCGGGGTGGCGCCACTGCTATCAAAGAATGTTGTGTTCGACGGTGATGTGCAGCCCGTCGCATTCGTGCTCCCTTGACTTGCGTTCGCCCGTCGCGTTTCACTAAAAAATTATTTATCGTATCACCAGTTATATGATTATTTCATCTGTTATATTAGAGCGGACCCCGGCAAGGCACGTCTTCTCCTTCTAGTTCCGTACCAAACGTGGTGGCTTAGCTGGCAGCGTGGACCAGCGGGGACTGTGGAGACAGCAGCGCCGCCATGTTGCTGGAAAAACTATGGTGCTGCGAAGCCATGGCGCCACGGTGCTCCAGGCTGAGGTGGAGGTGCCCCTTGGCGGCCCATCGCTGTGCCTTGGCCTTCTGGTGCTCCATGGTCTCGTCGTCCATGTTGGCGTGGCAGACCCGGAACCAGCCGGGCTCGCGGCAGTGGAACGACGTCCCCGGCGACACGTTGAGCTTCACCTTGCGTATGATCACCCGCCACAGCTCCAGCTCCGCCTCCGCCGTCTTCTCCCCCGGGAGCATGCCGCGGAGGTCCATCCACGAGAAGAGCCCGGCGTTGCTGCGCAGGCACCCGATGCCCACCTCGCTGAGCCCCGACGTGAAGCGCTCGTGCCGCGCCGCCAGCCGCGCCGCGCTCTCGCGCAGGAACCGCGCCATGAACTCGTCGTTCCCGAGCATCTTCGCCAAAAAGTGCTGCGTCTGCGAGGAGACGAGCCCAAAGCTGGACATCTTGCGCGCGCAGGCCACGACGGCGTCATTGTACGAGTAGACGATGCCGACCCGGAACCCCGGCAGGCCGAAGTCCTTGGAGAGGCTGTAGGCGATGTGGATGAGGTCCCTGTCGGCGCCGGGGACGTCGTGCTCGATCACCTCCGCGATGCTCACGAACTCCGGCTTGGCGAACACGGAGCCCACGTAGATCTCGTCGCAGATGAGGTGCACGCCGTGCTCCGTGGCGAAGGTGGCCAGCATGGCCAGCGTGGCGCGGTCCGTGGTGGTGCCGAGCGGGTTGGACGGGTTGGTGATGAGGATCCCCTTGACGCGGACGCCGCTGCTCCGCGCGCTCTCGTAGGCCGACACCAGCGCCTCCTTGGTCAGCCGGAAGTCGTTGCAGCTGTGGCACTCGATCGGCAGCAGCTTGACTCCCGATCTCCAGCAGCAGTCGCGGTCAAAACTGCAGAAGAGAGCAGATCGTTAGGCCTGGAGACACAGCTCGTCGGCGTGCATGCATGCATGCGTGCTTCTGTGGCACTTGTATATCGGCCAGTTGACCGTGCATGGGTCAAATTTGTTAACATGCACAGACTTGAGATTCTACGGTTGACCCAATTTCCTGTGTCTACGGTTGACTTTCTACAAGCTCGAGACGTCGACATGAACCAAATTTAATTGGACTGGCAGGATTGTCGTCCAGTTGACGAAGGAAGCATACCCTGGGTAGTATGGCGTGGGCACGAGGAAGGCCTCGCCGGGATTGGCGAGGCAGAAGGCGAGCGTATCCTGCGCGCCGGTGGCGCCGCCGCTCATCACGATGCGGTCAGGGTCAAACGTGGCCTTCCCTCCCCTCACCTGCCCCATGAACTGGGCCATTGCCTGCAGGACATCAGAATCACGTTAGTATATTAGTCGACAATGGTCTGTCGGGGACGCTGCTCCGTCGCTTTCGCAAACAATCTTGCCAATTAATCTGGGGTGTTCATTTTATCGACTATACCAGTAAGTACTACTACTAATTTGTGTTATCTGTGCTTTGCTCACCTGTCTGAACTCCGGGAGGCCATGGTAGTCCTGGAAATTGGCGATCCTCTTGAACTGCGAGGCGCTCTCCAGCGTGCAAATGGATGCCTCCGGGTGGGCCTTGCTCCATTCCTCGATAAGGTCCAGCGAAAGCTGTAACATTAGCATACATGAGCATCCACGCATAATGGATAATATACTTATCATGCTTAATCGAGTAACTAACTGAACTGGCACAAGTACGTACTTGGTTCTCGGCGAGGCCCATTTGGATGACACCTCCGCGGTTGTGTTGCAGGTCGAATGGGTTCATGTCGTAGGCCTTCCACCCGTCGAAGTAGGACGATTTCTCGCCGTGGCCGTCGCCGGTGGCCATCCTCGACAGAAGCTCGGGTCCGCTTGCCATCTGTGCTCTCCGGCTTCTGTGGAACGGGTAGCTCGGAGAGTCTGGCTAGAAATAATCTGGCCGAGGAGCCTTACTGAGGAGACACACACAGCAGAGAGTTATTCTAGCTGGTTAAGCTGCTCGAAGTGGCTATGGATATGGAGAATGGCCAAGTAAGCTGCGCCAGGTGCCTATTTATAAGATTTGCAGTTGTTGCTGGTGCCCTGGCGAGGTCAAGAGACAGCGGTTTGGCGCCATATGCGTGTCAGCGTGTGTGGTCTGGGAAACTTCCATGAAGAGAGAGCAAGGGTGGAAGACGCAGCTAAGCTAGAGGTAAAGGCTGACGTCTTCTTCAGAAGCCGTTTACCATCCCGGCAGTAATCAATTAAGTGGTTGGCTAATTGATCACTAAGTCAACCACGTGTGTATCACTAAGTCAGCAATTTTCTTAGTGTAAGGGACGCTTCTGTTAATAGGACGACTAATATAGTGACTTCACTATTGTTAAAATTTCACGACTTCAAATTTCGAATTTCCATAGGCATGAATAAATTTATCATTTATGTTTTATGCAAAAATAGAAACAATCTATGTACTACGATTAATGTCACACTTCATTAATAATAAATTTCCAAGACTCCTAATTTTCTTAGAAGATTGGCAACGTTTTGTGTCTGTGTTAATCTGATGGCACTCGAATAAATTCTTCATTTGTGTATACAATCACAAAAACAATGTACTCCCTTTGTTCACTAAAACAACGTACTCCCTTCATTCACTATTAGTCTGGACTCTATAAAGTTTGAAAAATATATAAAAAATAAGACATCTAAAATATAAAATCATTATAGGTACAATCATAAAAAATGTATTATCCGAATTTGGCCTTTCTCAAACTTTACAAATTTTGATTTGGACTAAACTCAAAATTAAGCAGGATAAGTAAAGTTGAGCAAGACTGGTCAGTTAAACTTTTTTGCCTAAATTATGTACTCCCTCCGTTTACAAAAAGACGTGTCAACCAACTCCAAATTTAGATGTATCTAGACATAATTTAGTGTGTAGATAAATCTAATTCAAATTTGTCCGAGACATTATTTTGTGAACGGAGAGAATACCATTTGTCACCACGTTCCAGCACATTATGTTTCTTTGCAGCCATCACGTTCCAGCGAAAATAGTTAGTCAGGTACGCGGTTCCATTTTAAAACGGACACATCTATATAAGTGCAGTCTAGGGGACTTACGTTTTTTTTTTGTTTCAGCCATCACGTTCCATCCAAACGTAGACTTGGCTGGCCTTGCTGACCGCATCGATCAGGTTTTTTTCTAAGTTTGGATCTAGGTGCCCGTAGATATTTGTTAGCTTTTGAGATTTTTTCTCTCAATTATCAGGTTGGGAGATATATTTCCGTACGGACTTACGTTCAAGCTAGTCTCGGTTCCCGAGAGGCGTGATATTCTCCACATAAATCGTGTCAAAAATTTAACGTGACTATTAACTTTCATAAAATCTCAGTCATATATTTTAGATCTAACAACTAAAATTAGTTCAGGTAATGTGGCTTAACGTGGGCCTCGAAAACTAACTTATTTTGCTTGTATATAATAGATAGAATATAGATAGATGATAAAAGCTTTGTTGTCTCTTCTAAAAGAAAAGAGCTTTATTCATTTAACCTATGGCAGTACATTTAGATCGAATATTACACCGACGAAGCTACGTAAATTATCCATATACGCAGCAGCGCCTCCTTGTAAGGACTAACCACTTTACTAACATTATTCAAATTCGTATCCGTGACACTGATTGAGGCTAATTGGGGTTGCAGGACCCGTGTCCGGCAAAATAGAGGTGCAGCCCACAGCAGCGGCTTCAAAGACAAATTTCATTTTTTAATTAAACTTAACAATTTATATACAATAATTCCGACGAATTTAACCTAATTTTAACAAATTTACAGTTAAAAAACTAAGCAAATTTTACCAAACAAAATCCATCTCTTGAATGTCAGTGTGGCTGATTGTTGCGACCGGACCCATTTAGCCTTTGGGGGCCATTTGAAAGATGCCGGTGGAGATGCTCTTAGACGTGCTATGTTGTTAGCATCTCTTCTAACGTAAACCACCCGGAAAATCTTAAGCAGCAATACTCCCGGACAACTCTTGAATACTGTACCATGGAAGAACAAAGGCTTCTTCGGATCGATGAAAGAAAGATTGTTCCACATTTTAACAAAATGTTGTGCATCCGTCTTCACGACGACATTGCTCAATCCCAAATCACAAGCAAGCTGGACCCCTCATCTTGTCCGCAGTCCGCATGGTATCTTCCGCCGCCGTGGGTTTGAGCTGCCCGATCGGACACGTTTCACACGTATTGACACATACCAAAGGTTAAAAATACAAGGTAAAAATAGTGAGCATGTCAAGATGATGTACTTTAATGGGACGTCATATTGACAAGGTTCACCTTGCTAAGTGCTTGACCCAGCTAGTAAGACGTCGCCATCCTACCTGGGTTGTCCAACTACTCCAAGATTTGTATTAATGCGTTGTTTGCAATATAGACGGCTCGGTTCTCACGCTATTATCCACATGCAGCCCTATCTATTTTACACAACATCACCTCTTTGTTTTTTAGGTAAGAATTCTCATTGTGCAAAACCCTTCATTACCGCTTTTCATCTCCTCCACCAACCATACAACGTTTGCAAAATCTGTGTCTGGGAAGTACCTTCCCTTCAACACCCGAGCACACAAAGAATCTGGAGCAGTGAGCAAACGCCACCCCTGCTTGGCCAGCATGGCTTGGTTAAAGAGAGCGAGGTCGCGAAACCCCATGCCTCCTAAACCCTTTGGGGTTGACAACCAGGCCAAGACCTCCAGTGCATCTTTTTCTTGCCTTCCTCTAAGCCCCACCACCAATTAGCTATAATTGACTTGATCTTGTCACGTGCATGTGGCGAGAGGCAACTCAAAACAACTCATGACAAAGGTTGGAATAGCCTGTATTACTGCCTTTATCAATGTTTCATTACCAGCTCGAGACAGTGGTCTACAAACAGTAAATGGGATATAGGGGGACCGAGTCTACCATTTTGAATAACATAGAGCTCACCTCGATCCTCCTTTTGTTGCAGCAAACTTGACAGACCTTCAGTGCAAAGTAGAAATAAATAAGGGCTAATTGGATCTCCTTGTCGAATACCCCTGGATCGTACAACCGGCTCAGTCAGCTCACCATTGACACGAACAGCATAGCGGACACAAGTCACACATCTCATTACACTTTAATTAGTAGTACTTCTATTCATTTTCGTCAAGTCAAGCAACAGACCATTCGTTTTCGTCAACTCTCAAACTCTCATGTTATTTAATACGTCTGACCCAACGCTGAAAATCTCCAAGCGAACCAACCACCAAGTTGTTTCTCCCACTAAGCTAGGGTCGTTTGGTTATCGTGCCTCCTTCTAATTCTTCTATATCAGGCAACTTGATTTATTTCATGGTATTTAATACGCCTGGCCCAACATTGAAAATCTCGAAACAAACCAACCACCAAGTTGTTTCTCCCACTAAGATAGGGTCATTTGGTTATCGTGCCTCCTTCTAATTCTTCTATATCAGGCAGCTTGATTTATCTCCCCCCCCCCCCCCCCCCCCTTCAGTGAGTGTGACTTCACGCGCCCGGTCCGATAGGGAGTTTGCTGCGTTGCTCCACGCGGTGACTTGACGGCGGCCTTTTTTTAGAGGGGTCACCGGGGGGTGCAAAGCACCCACCTGAATCTTTTTCATTTTTATTGTGAATGGGAAGAAGAATGGGGCGGGATAAAATCCCAAGCAGCATTTTACACGGGGGGGGGGGGGGGGGGGGGGGGAGGCGTCACCAACAAGAGGTGAAGGCCTCAACACACTCATTGACGGCGGCCTTGAAGACCGAGGTTCGAATTATGCCTAATAAACTTGTTTGGCCAATCTAGATTCGGCGTTGGATTTGGTTGGCATCGATCTGTGTACAAACGTTTACGAGTTGTAAAGAAATTCTGAAATAATTACCGATGTAGTTAATAATGTACCCCCAAAAGTGCAAAAGCTAAGTTCAAATAATTTTTGTTCTAGCATACGTAAAAATGGAGAAATTGTGGATCTTACAATGTATATGTTCAATGCTCCAATTCTATCATATTTTGTTCTTTTTTTTTATATATAGAGAAGTGTACAAAGTATTTGAAGGTGACATTGCGCACGTTTGTGTGATACATCATTGGCAACATCCATGATTCCTTTTCCATATTTTTTGAAACTGTGAAATATTGTGTTGACTTTTTTTTCCAAAACATGAGGATCACTTGTGCTAGCACTCCACTCGAGCGGTGGTGGTGAGTCAGTCCACTTGATGTGACACACGCTCCGGGCGCCGCGTTCCGACGACAGCGACGCTTTGGAGGTCTCTGATCTAGTCTTTATCCAAATCTGGTCCCCTTTCTCTGTCTCTTCCAAATCCCTTTCTCGATAATTAAGGTTCTTTCAGGAGAAATCTGTTGACTCTGTGCTTTCTCGATGGGCATTGCAGCAAACGCGTCGCCGTTTATTCGGGTGGACAGGGTATATTCCGGTGTCGGAAAGGGATATATAGGACGAACAGAATTGTCAGCTAGCGCGCGCAACATCGGGCAAAATGCGTCCGTCACACGCGTGAAGCTACAATCGGTCAGCTTTACGTACACAGGTCCTTTTGCATCTCTCGGCATGCGTCGCGCTCCGTAGACCATAATGGTACGTCGCGCTCAGTCCCGAGTCTTGGTAACGTTGTAGTATGTGTCGTGCGAGTCGCCTTCCTTTGCTGGAAAGGGAGGGAGAAAGTGCCAGAGAAAGACCCTCGTCCTCGATCGTGACTGTGAATCTGCTGGTCCAATCTGTGACGGGTAGATCTACCAACATAATCCAACACATTTAATGCAGAAATCCTTTACAAGGGAGATACTAGGTTAGCTACGTCTATATACTACTATGAAAAATCAAGAGCTAGTGACGTAAAGCAAGATCTTCCAAAAGTGTACCGACGCACTTCTTTGCCTCTACCTATGGATCATCAAGTTTCTTTGGCCTACGTTTTTCTAGATATTGTGCAAACCTTGTAAAACCCATATGAATCTCATTTGAAAATTATGCATAGCATGTCAAAGTTTTTTTTTTTTTTAAATACACCATCGATCATTGAGTTTATACCAAATTCACGTATGTTTAGGGTTTTCAATAGAAGAGTACCTTTAATCTAAATGTGACTTGATAAAAAATGTTTTCTTTATGCACTTGGACTCAATGTCCTTGTGTCATATCGTTAATTTCAATAGTATTACATGTCAAGAACACCAACGGCCAGTGGGCGGTTACCGGTGAACAATTCAAACATAACTCACTTTTGTATAATAAAATTTCCAAACTTACTCTTGTCGGAAAGAGGATAATATCGGCTCCACTTTGCTGCCCACGTACGTCCATGTTTGCTACCACGCAGTACAACTAACTGGATTTCCACACGAATTTTTTGAAAATTACTTATGTTTCAACGAATTTTGGTCGGAACATGGAGAATTAGAAAACTTGCACCAGCGCGTACTATTTTCTCCGCGCCCGCGGCGTACCTAACCCGAGTAAAGGTCGTCTGCTCCGTTGTAAGGATCCTTTGCTCCCGCGTAGAAAATAGTACGTCATTCGCAATTGCGGATCTGATCCACACTCGCACGAGGCTGCCAGGTGACGTATGGTGGCTGCGGATCTCGAGGGCTGCGGAGGCCGAGGGAGCTCCTACTCCGTCCACGCCGCCGCGTCCGACGTCCTGGGCGTGGACCGCCCCGCCTCCGCCGACGTCGTGTTCCGGCGCCTGTCCCGTGGCGGAGGTGGTGGTCCTCGTGCTGGTCAGGGCCAGGCGAGGATGAAGAGGGCGGCGTACTGGTCAGGGCCAGGCCGAGCGCGTCGTTGGCCAGGCGAGGATGAGGAGGGCGGCGTGCTGGTCAGGCCAGGCGAGGATGAAGAGGGCGTCGCGCAGAATCCTCCGCCTCCGTCCTCCGCAATCCCATGGAGATCTCCTTCGAGGCATGGGTGGGCGTGCAGCGGCACGGCCAGGACATCGCGGGCCGCCTCGCGCACGGGCCTGCTCCAGGCGCCGCCGCACTTCCCCTGGCCGCAGCGGCAAGCGGGGGATGCCCTTCGACATCGACCTCCCCGTCGGCCCCTTCGGCGGCGCCGGCAAGGACTTCTTCCCCACCGCCGCCGTCGTCGACATTGGCGGCGCCGTACCAAACCATGGTATGTATATTCAATTTTATCAGATGTTAACTCCTTCGCTGAGATTTTGGGCACCTCAGTTGATCCTTTTGCTTTCAAAATCAGATTGTTGATCTTTTTTTTACCTAGAACAGTTGAGCCAATTTCATTCTCTGCCACCACTTAGGATTGAAAATAATACGTAACAATTTGATGACCTCTTATCTAATTAAACCGTGGTACATTGCTGACACGTGGATTAAGTTGGTAGATTAGCAGCGTATTTAATTTTCACAACAGTCCACGTGGACTAAACAACCACACACGACACAGGCACACACGCTCCCCCGATCATACTCCTCACCGCGATGGCCATTGCGCCCCTCGCCGCGCTCCTCTATAAACCCCTCCCTGCTAATGCGCCTCCTCCATTAGCCGCTCACCATGGCCATGGCCGCTCCACCTCCCTTCCTCCTCCTCCTCCTCCTTGCCATCTCCCTCACCGCCACGGCCAATCTCATCCACCCCGGCGACCTGCAAGTCCTCCGGGACATCTGCAGCTCCGTCACAAATCCAGAGGCCCTGTCATGGCCAAAGGACGACGGCACCGAACCCTGCCGGTGGCCCCACGTCTCCTGCGACCGCTCCGGCCGCGTAAAGAACCTCGACCTCAAGAACCTCCGCCTCGCCGGCACGCTCCCGCCCTCCCTCCACCGCCTCGCCGGCCTCCAGGACCTGTCCCTGCAGAACAATTCCCTCTCCGGGCCGCTCCCGTCCTTCCGGGGCATGGCGGCGCTCCGCCACGCCTACCTCAACGGCAACCGCTTCTCACCATTCCCGGCGACTTCTTCGACGGCCTCCAAGAGCTCGCGGTCTTCTCCATCAGCGACTGCCCTCGCTCAACGCCTCCGCCGGCGGCTGGGCTATTCCGCCCGGCCTCGCCACCTCCGCGCCGCAGCTGCGCAGCCTCTGGCTCCGTAACTGCGGCATCGTCGGCGGGCTGCCAGAGTCGCTCGGTGCCATGGCCGGGCTCCAGGAGCTCAGGTTATCCTACAATGCCCTCTCAGGCCTGCTCCCCGCCAGCTTCCGCGGCTCGGGGATACAAACCCTCGGCCTCAGCAACCAGCTCGGCGAGGAGCGGCTCTCAGGGAGCCTCGACATCCTCGCCGGGATGCTCCACCTGAGGAATGCCTTTTTCCATGGCAACCACTTCTCCGGAACAATCCCCGACGGCATTGGCGCCTGTGAGAAGCTCACAAGATTATGGGTCAACGACAACAACCTCGTCGGTCTCCTGCCCCCGGCCCTCGCCGCCCTTCCGCATCTCATCGACGTCCGGCTGGAAGATAACTTCCTCGTCGCGCCGGCTCCCATGCTCAAGGGAACTGTAACGTTCGAGCACAACGGCTTCTGCGGCCACGTCTGCGCGCCGGACGTGATGGAGCTCCTCAAGTTCCCGACAGCGTGAGTTATCCACAGAAGCTCGCCACCGAATGGCTAGGCAACGACCCCTGCGAATGGACTGGGGTCGTGTGCTACGAAGGCAGGGTCTCGGTGCTGAGCTTGCCGGGATACAGCCTCAACGGAACCGTCAGCAGCAGCTTAGGTCACCTGTCCATGCTGACGGATCTTAATCTGAGCCACAATTACCTACAGGCAAGGTCCAGATTCCCTGACAGACCTCAAATTGCTCAAAAGTCTAGATATTTCAAACAATCACTTGGCAGGGCCACTGCCTAGGTTCCCACGGAGTGTGAGGATCAATATTACAGGCAATCGGATCTTCCGGCCTCCGAGCAATTCGCTGGTGCTGGGGATTTCTATCCCGGCTGCAACTGCAGTGGCTCTCATCACTATCTGTGTGGTGATCCTCTTATGGAAGAAGAAAAGTGAGCCGGTTCAGCCGAAACAAGCGTCGGTAGTGCTTGGCCGGGGCATGATGTCGCTGCAAACCTTGAAGACGGCCACCTGTAACTTCTCTCAGGAGAACGTGCTTGGCCAGGGCGGATTTGGAACTGTGTACAAGGGGGTGCTGGAAGACAGCACGAAGATTGCTGTCAAGAGGATGGAGTCCTCGGTGATCAGCGAAAAGGCCCTGGATCAGTTCGAAGCAGAGATCGCCATACTCACCAAGTTCCGGCACCGAAACCTGGTGTCTATACTCGGATACTGTGTCGAAGGGGAAGAGAGGCTGATCGTCTATGAGCACATGTCAAATGGAGCTCTCAGCAAGCATCTCTTCCGATGGAAGCTGCATGGTATGGAACCCCTCTCCTGGAAGAAGAGGTTGATCATCGCGTTGGATGTCGCTCGTGGAGTAGAGTACATTCACACCCTGGCGCAGCAGTGCTACATCCACCGGGATCTGAAGCCAGGAAATATTCTGCTCGGAGAGGATTTCAGGGCGAAAGTTGCTGACTTTGGCCTCCTTAAACCTGCACCGGAGAGCAACGTTTCCGTGAAGACCAAAGTCGCAGGAACATACGGATACCTGGCTCCAGAATATTTTGGTATGTGAAGTATTTTTCCTTTTCATTTTAGTTATGTTATTATAACTCCTGAATTTGTGTTTGATACGTTGTTGCACATGATCACTGCAGGGATTGGGAAAGTCACAACAAAGGCAGATGTTTTCAGCTTTGGGGTAGTGCTGATGCAGCTGATAACTGGAATGACCGTCATCGATGAGGAACGTGGCGAGGAGACCCGGTATCTGGCCTCATGGTTCCGCCAGATTCAGAAGGACGAAGAGAAGATGAGGGCAGCCATCGACCAGCCCTAGTCCTCACCGATGAGCTCGAGAGCATCTCAGCGATCGCGGAGCTCGCGGGCCACTGCACGTCCCAGGAGCCGTCAGGGCGGCCCGATATGGGGCATGTGGTGACGGCATTGGTCCCCATGGTGGAGAAATGGAAGCCATCGAGCAATGAGGTGGACGACATCGACCTGCACCCGGCGCTGCTTCAGATGGTGAAGGGCTGGCAGCAGTCGGAGGCGAGGATGACTGACGGGGGCATCCTGAGCTTCCAAGACATTTCTATGGACGGCCAGTGATAATTTTTACAAAGTAATACGTACATATGATACTTCAATCATCATTGCTGTAAATGTGCAAAACATACCTGGCAAAGTGGCAAATGCAGAAATTTTTAATATGCATGCAAATAGTATGCTTTTCTAAACATTTTTCTGCCTTCCCTTTCACTGACTTGCCTTACGTACTACAGATTCTTGTTTTTTTTCTTTCGGCATATGATTCCATCGATTTAGTTCGATGTTACACAACAAATATTTGTGCCTTCTTATGTGAGAGGATTTATCTGTATCACAGTTTCAGTCAAATCTATTCACAGTTTTTGTATCCGTTGTTTTTTAACTTTTTGTATCTTCTAGCCTCTATCCTACTTTGTTCTGCTTTTCTGTTCAGAGGTGACAAAGAAAAAGGTATCTCAGACAAGGTCGCTAACATGAGTACTTTACTCTTCCCCAAACCATTAGATGTTTGAGGCGAGATGTACGGAAAAACAGAGGAAAAGCCGTTTCACTGATAAGAGGTGTAGCAAGAAAATAAAGAGAGCATGCATTTTCCTTTATTATCTTTGTCATTCAACTGAAACTTCTTTCGTACAGTTTCATTGGGTGAAAGTTTTCTTAGGTAAATGGCAAGTTGACTGATATAAGTCTTTAAATTTCTACATCTGTTTGATTCGTTCCTTGCCTTTCCCATGGTGCGTCATGTCTCAGCTATATAATTTTATTTTAGGTGAGACTAATGTGTTTCAATTGGGTAGTTTGTTATTTGGGACATTAGGAAATGCTACTTGCTTTGTCGAGTTGTAACAGAGACCAAAAGAAAAGAAAAAGTATCACGGGAATCTCCTTACATGACCTTGTCGCATGCGCCGTCTAGTAATGTACATGTCCTTGTTTCGGTTCATTGCAGAGTAGTTTCAAATATTTACGCTGATTAGTGCTTTTCTTTGTTTACTAGATTTTGTGTGCTTTCTTGGAGGCTGTGCAAAACACAGGAGGCTCATGTGAGTTTTTCTCTACTTTTTTTGGCGATTTATTCACTTTTTGGGCTACTGGTCTCATTTGTTAAGTGTTGATGTGAAGTCTTTACTCCATCTAATTCTTGCATATTTTTAATTGCATTTCAGATTCTTATATCTATTTTTATAATGCTTTTGTCTACTGGAACCTAGGAGCAAGTATACTCTTCTGTTTATGCACATTGGGGCTGCGAGCATCATCTCGAGCTCGGTCTGGGCTGCTCCGGCGGTGGCAGCGATCATTCATCGCGACAGCGTGAATACCCACAACATCACAGTGCTGGGCAACGAGAAGACCAGCCTAAAGGTAAGCCTTGCACACACTGTCTGTTTATGCACATTGTTGCTGCCGACACACATGACTGAATTGCCTCTTGCATTGACTGAAACTGATGACTTTTGCCGGGAACTAACGTAGACGACAGCATGGTGCCTTAATAGGAACATGCCCATCTGGATCATCCTCCCCCAAACTCACCTCCGCCTCTCCATCTCCATTACCTTCTAATTTCTTAATCCCTCCCTTGCAGGTACCCATACTCCTATCTTCCTCTTGATTTTCCTCCTCCACTCTCTCTTCTACTCTCTTTTGATTTAATCGCCATAATTTCTAATCATTGTTTGTGCATATGATTCTGTATCTATGCTTACAAGCTAGATAAAAATCAGGCAGGCAGATTTGTTCTTTTTTATTCTGTCTTGTCTAATCAATAATTCCTTTGTTCGAAATTTAGTTGCAGTCAACGATGATTACCTGTGAAATATTTACATTATGACTTTCCTATGCAAGTTAGTATTGACAAAATATATGAGTAATTTCCTAAGAAAATATATTTGTGCATCAGATAATATCTCAGATTTAAAGCTGATGGTTCTGTGAATTTTGTGCAGATTTTGTCTATCGTTTTAAATTTACCTTTCGTCATTGCTTGTTCCATCTTTGGAGCTGATTATGGTTGTCTTTTTGCTCAGAAAATCGTTGAATGGATCACAGTCAGATACTGAATCGAACATCGTCGACTTGGCCCTGAGCGGCTGAGCCCTGGCGCCGCAAGATCCAGTAGCTCATCCCTTCAACGGATCACAGTCAAGCACATCAGGTGTGTATCTGATCGTGATTGCGTTTGTGCTGCTTCTTTCTTGAATTCTGTAAACTCATCGTGTAAGTATTCACTAGTCAGATACTGAATCGAACATCGTTGTGCACTGTTTGAAAATACTGACAAATGTATAAAGTCCACTGAGTAAATGAGGACCAAATACTCTGAATAGGCGTTCATACAGTATCGGTCAAGAATTCAGGATCTACCATATATGATGAAATATTCATATTTTAATGCAACTTTGTCACAGAAAAATCATTAAAAAAAACCTCATTTTCCTATCACAAAAAACTGTTAGAGCAGTATTCACAATCTTGCCAAGAAAAAATAGAACGTTATTTTGGCCGCTTGCCCAGATAGGTTAACTACTTAACTAGTAAGTATGGAAATCTATATTTATTATCTGCTGCAACCTATGCTGTCCCAGTACTTGCAGTTTGCAAACATTCATGATTCACTAGTCTCCACGATTTACTCTAAATATTTTTCTATTCTGAACTTGGCAGCTGAATAAAGCAAAATTAAATTGTTAAGGGCACTCTACTCTTTGTGCCTTATCCAAACTAAATGAGAATTTTGATTTCAGAGAAAAGGTCTTTCTGCTTCTTGAATTGTGAATCTGACATGAATCATTAAACTGCCGGACTAGTGAGGATGTCGCTCTCTCTTATGGGTAGCGACTGCATTCCTTCTGATGAAAATGGCAAAAACATCAGGGGCAAGGGTGCACGCCATATCTATGCATGCTTCCAGGAAAGCTAAGTGAACTATGTGCCATGTGCTGCCTTTTGGACCTTGCATCACACTGACTTGTTAAATTGGTCCAGTCGGTTAAGTTTTCCTATCAACTGTGAACTCCGACCTGGAGGTATGCATGATCCAGTTCCAAGGTTTACCATGAGTCAATGACTCCTCTGGACATACGGGGCACAGTCTTTGTTGAATTTTCGTTTGCCAAGCTGAGCGATGGAGTCATTGCGTTCTGAATTCGGCTAGTTCACCATGGAGCAAATTAAGGTACATTACTTTTATGCGACAGTATTTTCCTATTTCTAGGCCCAGGACTCACAATATCCTATTTCTCTGAATTAAGGTATTATGACATTTGCTTGATTCAGTTCGTATTTGTATTCTATCCCATTAAATATACATAATGATTCTTAAAATTGTATCCTATTTCTAGGCCCAGGACTCTAGAATTATCGCTGGTATGTATAAATTTTGACGTAATAACTCATATGATTTGATTGCATCTGAAAGATTTATTATACTGAATTTTGCGGTAAACCCATGAACGTTTGGATCTTTGTAATGCGATAGCCAGCACCTTGACATCCGTCCTCCGTTCTATGATACATCTGATACATCTTTTACGACACCTAAACTAACCACAATCAATAATTTATAATGAAGCAATCTATTTCTTCATTCAGAGAGTAATTTTGATTTCATCAAAAGAGAATTTCCATTTCACTAAGATATAAAATACATATAGAATACATTGGCATTACTATGCAACGGGTTAATTGCAAAACTACAAAAATAGAAAATCATCTTCATTGCCTTCATCTTCTCTATTCAAGACGACCTTTTATGTACAGGGATCCGGAGTAGCAACACGGCTTTGCAACCAAAGAGTACTACCTCTCGAGATCCTGTTAGATGGGAGTGATCTCGCTGATACGCCTCAAACGTTTCTATAATTTTTGATATTCCATGTTGTTATTATATCAAATGCTACATGTTTTATTTACACTTCATAGCATTTTTATGCATTTTATGAGACTAACCTATTAACAAGATGCCAGAGTGCCTTTCTGTTTTTCTGCTGTTTTTTGTTTCAAAAAAGTTATTAAGGAAATATTGTCGAAATCGGACGAAATGAAAAGCACCGCTTCTATCTTACTGATACGGAGAAGCATCCAGAAGGAGGAACGGAGGGGGGGGGGGGGACGAGGTGGCCACACCACACCCCGGCGCGGGCCCACCTTGGGTCGCGCCGGCATGTGGTCCCGCCATCTCGGGCTCCTGTTAAGATGGGAGCGATCTCGCAACTCCCATTCAAAGTGCCTTGTGTTGCGGGACTCTATTTGAAAACAATAACACATTCATTAAAGAAAGAACAATGAAAAACACGGCATGATGATGAGATGAAGAGCATACCAGCGTCACGGGAAGGGTGCCGGAGGACTGCGCCGAACGGACGGCGCCGTAGGACTGGCGATAGGCGATAGCCATAATTTTGGTGACTAAACGGCCCATTGTGGACAGCCTGTAGTGTATTTTCTTACGGACCATCTCTTTCGGGTTGAGGGATAAGTGTGGAAGTGTAAGATCTAGGTTTGCCTAGTGTTTGACCGCATCGAGCGTGAAGTGGAGAGTGTGGCGGAATGAGTGGGGACTGGCCGGTCAAAGGATTTTGTATTATATAGAAAACGTGACTAGAAGTTTTTTTTTTTTGAGACTTCGAAAACGTGACTAGAAGTGGGCAGGGTTTGTGTTATTGACCCTAGAACAAGTGTGCCCAGCTATGTGGGCTGATTGGTTGCCTTGGCCCGAGCCATGTTGTGCATAGCGTAGAACTTAAAGCACATCGGGCCAGTCCCTGGCGAAACGGCCGTTTCCGCTGAGCCAACTTTTCGCGGTGCATTTTGCGCACTGTTCGACGCAGTTTTAGCTAAGTGGAGACGAGAGAATTTGCTTTGCTCACCTCCCTTATTCTCCTTCACAGCTGGCTACGGCGGAGGCGGAGGCGGACGCCATAACCATTACCGGTGTCGCGCCCCAACTTTCCGGCGGCGAGTATGGCGCACCGGCGCAGCACCCGTCGTCCTTGAGGAGAAGGAGCAGCTTCCGAGCGCGACCACAAGACAAGGGACAAGCTGTACTTGGCGCAAGGTTCTGTGGTGCATTCCTGTCAACGGCTGCGCCGCCGCGTAGAGCGCCGCTCGATCCTGGCTGCTGCTGTGATTCCAGAGCGTACCAGGTCCAGCTCGTTCTCATCCTCATCCGATCTAAGTACTACATTCTTTTCCCCTTTTTCTTGCACTAGCACTTTCATCTATGCAAATACACTTTGATCCAAAAAGTTTTGTACACGGAATATATGTGCTTTGATGAGTAGGTTCTATTCCCATACTCGGTTTTAAGTTTCATCGAACATATCTTGCCAATTTCGAACTGACGGTCAGATATTCTTTAGGACGAATTTTGTCAAATTCGTCCCGATGGGTTGAAATTTTGAAAAATCCTTTGACGAACACGTTCACCTCGATGTTTCTCATAACTCTCGTGTTGGAACTTTTCTATTTCGGTAAACGTATGTGGATACATCATGTACTGAATTTTATTTGTGTCTTCTTCAACCTCTGTGGCTCTGATGAACACAGAAGTTTGAGGTGAGACTAACCGAAAGGGAGATGAACACCAGACACTGGGGAAAAAAAGTTGGCTGCCAAAGCACGGGCTGGCCGCCTCTTTATGGGCAAAACTGCACCAAAGGATTTTTATTCGAGAGGATGCCACCATCACCTTGTCTCAAAAAACTACTACACGAAGTACGAGGGGAGTGGATCCCCTACCCTCCACCTCATGGCGCGCAGCGATGGCGACCGGAGGCGGAGGAAAGAGTTGATTCATTTGGCGGCTAGGGTTTCATCATGTTCTGAGATACGAACGAAAAATATTCACCACCCACCCTGATTAGAGTGGTAACAAAACCCTCCGATCCGTAAAAGCCGTCGGAAGCTGTTCGTATGGATTGTGCTGATCATGTTGTCTGCGCACGACTTTTTTAGTGGATCGGAGGAAGTACTTGTTTTACGCCCCGATCCTCGTCGTTGCGCCGCCACCAAACCGCACCTCGGTTCGACAATGAACTTTAATATTTGGCCATTCTGGTGTCATGGGGTACGTCTGAACAACATCGTGATGCCGAGGCTTGGGCCATTCTCCAGTTTCGAAGAAAAATCTTTACACCACAAAATATTCATGTTGCGTAAACAATTTGTTGGTACCATTGACCAATATCAGTATGCTGGATATTAGACATTCAGCAAAATATAATGCTCTCGATGCAAACATCCAAACGAAGCCATAAACAATTTGTTGGTACCATTGACGAACAAGAGGCCTATCTATCGAAGCTGTGGAAGCTGGAGGGTGTCTCCGCGAAAAAAGGAGAGCCAACCTAGACTGGAGTCCACCACTGTCCTGTAGAGTAGCAGCCAATGTTCATCCCCCGATCCGGCGACCTCGCCGCCCTACCTCGCATTGCCCCGCCGCCGTCGCTGCGGCTCGAATAAAACCTAAGCCCGTCGCTCTCACATTCATTCCGCTCGCAACCCGCCTCGTTTGACCACAGCCGACCAAGTTGTTGTTTGAAACATCCAGGTTTAGATTGGTCAGGGAACCTAGGCAGCGGCCCTGCCAAGTTGTTGTTTGAAACATCCAGGTTTTTCAGCCACTTGAGGTCCGTCAGGGAATCGGGGACCTTGTCGTTCAGATTGTTGTCGCTCAGATTTAGATCGGTCAGCATTGAGAGATGCGCTAGCCTGCTATTTGCCAAATTATTGCCTCTGCATCAAGTGATGCAAAAAAGAAAAGAAGAACGAGTGATGCACTAGCTTTCGTAAATCCTTTGTCTGTAGAAGAGGACTAAGTAGGGGGCCTTTGCCCCCTCCTCTTTATGCAAGGAGCTGATTTATTGTAGAATTTGGTCAATATGGCTTAGAAACAAGATAGCGCTCCGGAGGGCTTGTAGGGCTGTCTTCCCGGGTGGACAACGACTGAATCGTCTTTCGGCTTGCAGAAGACAATGACGAAGATCAGACCCACCACTAGCAGAGCAACCGGGATTGAAATGCCAACACTAGAGCTAAGTTTCGATTGCTCGGAGGCCTCGCTTTGAAGTATGGATTCCCACTAATGTTGATTTGTATACTCAATCTAAATGCAGGCAGCGGGCCTGACAGATTATTGCTCCAGAGATCGAGCTTCTGGAGAATCTTCAGCTCCGTCAGGCTTTGAGGGACGTAGCCGCTGAGGTTCCCGTCGCTCGGTCGGATGTCGGAGAGCATTGACAGATGCACTAACCTGCTGCTGATGGATCCGTTCAGACCGTATCCCGACATATTAAGCAGCGACACCTTCCCTTCGAAGCAAATGACTCCGATCCATTGGCATGGATCGTTGCCTAATTAACCATTCAATCTCGAGCTTGTTCGGATAATTCACATTGGCGAGGAAGTTGAGGAGCGCCATCACCTTCGGCGCGCAGACAAGGCCGCAAAACTCGAACGTCGCAGTGGCCTTGAGCACGGGAGCCGAAGGGCGGGGGGTGGGTGGGCAGGAGGCCGACGAGCTCCATAGATTCCGAATTTTAAAGAATCAAAGTTTCAATACAAAGGCTCCTAGTTCCTTTGTGTAAACCTTTCGTCGTCGTAATTTTGTTGGTACTGTTGAGGCATAAGAAGGGCTACCTATCGAAACCGCAGAAGCTGGAGGTCGTCTCTGCGAAAACAACCGTTCATCCCCCGATCCGGGCACCTCGCCGCCGCGGCCGCCGCGGCTCGAAAAAACCCCTGGCCCGTCGCTCTCGCCCATTCATTCCGCTCGCAGCTCGCCCTGTTTGACCACAGCCGACCCACCACTGAAAGCTCCACCCTACGCCATTGAAATCCCCCCCCCCCCCCCCCCCCCCCGCCGCCGCCACTCTACTCGGCCAACATCCAGCCACGCCCAAAAGCACCACCACCACGGCTCGCTCCCACTCCCATCCACCCTAACCCTAGCCGCCGGCCGGCCGGCCATGGTGTCGCGGGGCCTCTTCTCTTGTCTTGTCTTCTTTTGTCTTGTCTTGTTCTCCACAACATGATTTTTTCTTCCAACATGCTTGTTGTGTTGCACTGGCCGCATATCTTCCACTTACTCTGACAATACATATTATAGTTTTGCATAAATGTTATTGCATTATCGTGCTGAGCTTGTGTCATCTCACATCTGGAACCGCGATTTCCTGTTAGTGGTAGATTGCTTACTTATGTTTACTTTGTCAAACAAAGAAAGTTATCACAACTATATAGCCACTCTCATCCCTATGAACCAAACAAAAAATGGTTATCCCCAACCTCTTTTCATCCTTAAACCAAACATAAAAAGTTGTTATCCCTAACCAGGTGGTTGGGGATATCCTCATCCCCTAAATCATATCCCCTCAACCAAACACACCCTTAATATCCGGCCATCCTGGTGTCACAGGGTACGTCTGAACAACATCGTGATGCCGAGGCTTGGGTCATTCTCCAGTTTCGAAGAAAAATCTTTACATCACAAATATGCATGTTGCGTAAACAATTTGTTGGTAATCGTTGACCAATATCAATATACTGGACATTCAGCCCAATATAATGCTCTCAATGCAAACTCATCCAAACGAAGCATAAAAAATTTGTTGGTACCATTGACGAACAAGAGGCCTATCTATCGAAGCTGGAGGGCGTCTCTGCGAAAAAAAGGAGAACCAACCTGGACTGGACTGGAGTCCACTGACTATTGTAAAGTAGCAGCCACTGTTCATCCCCCGATCCGGCGACCTCGCCGCCGAACCCGGATTGCCCCGCCGCCGCCGCCGCGGCGCGAGAAAACACGCAGGCCCGTCGTTCTCGCCCATCATTCCGCTCACAACCTGCCTCCTCTGACCACAACCACCTGAAAGCTCCACCAGCTGCCTACGCCATTCAAATCTCCGCCGCCGCGAGCGACCAGTAGCCGTCAGTCACTCCACTCGCCCGCCCGCCACGCCCAAAAGCACCACCACAATGGCTCGCTCCCACTCCCACCCACCCAAACCCTAGCCACCCGCCGGCGATGGTCTCGCGGGGCCTCTTCGGCTGGTCCCCGCCGCACGTACAACCCCTAACTCCCGTCTCCGAGACCTCGGAGCCGCTGGAGTCACCCTCGCCCTACGCCGCCGACTTCGGCAACGACAACGCCGGCGCGCCGCCGCCCGGGGCCCCCGACGACGACGGCGACGAGGGGGACAACGACGACGAGGGCCCCGAGCCGCCGCCCGCCGCGGTGCCCTTCAGGCGGCTCTTCGCCTGCGCCGACCGGCTCGACTGGGCGCTCATGGCCGCGGGGGCCTCGCGGCCGCGGCGCACGGGGTCGCGCTCGTCGTGTACCTGCATCTGTTTGGCGGGGCCATCAACTCGCTCCATGGGCGCCACTCCGAACAGCTCTTCGACAACATCAAGCAGGTTTGGATGCCGCCCCATCTCGTAGCAGATCTCACAAGCAATGGATTCGGTCAGATAGGACACTTGTGCTACTTTCATCTTATTAGCTCTCTCCAATTTGATTGCTCAAAGAGAAAGCTGCTTACACGAGGACTGAATGCGACAGACGATTTGCTGTTCCATTCCCCTCCTGTACTGCTAGTATAAACAAATGAAATAGGTGTTGTGGTATTTAGTAAGTAGTTAAGCTTCATTCATTCATGCATGCATGCTACTTTGCTATAGGATTTAATGGGTGTTCTCATGTTGCCATCCCACCTATTCGGTTATTATTCCATTGGGCGGGGTTGGATGTGCTGCATGAGGGGTTGCTCTCTAGGAAAGGAATTATGTCATTTCTGTTTGTGCGGATGGGGTATCGTATCGACAAGAGGATTTAGTCAGGGATGACCGTTTAAGTAGGGTTAACTGTTTGGGGCCTGCGCGCTAGATGCTTGGTATCGGCTGAGCGCCACGGGTACAGCGGAAAAGGGGTGCCCCAAATCAGTACTTGTTGCTTTCGCCTACACTTCCATGGTTGGAACCCTAGTTTCAAGATCAGGAGGGCTCACGCCGAGCCCAAATGCAGGCTCTTGTCTTGTCTGGTTCTCCACAACCGGATTTTTTACTTCCGACATGCTCGTTGACTGGCTGCATATCTTTCATTTATTCATACAATACATTTTTGTAGTTTTCCATAAATGTTAGATATTTCCCTTCAAGTAAATCTGACCCGATACAATCTAACTGACTATGCACTGTGATTGATCTTATTGTATTATTGCGTTGAGCTCGCGCCATCTCACATCCGGAACCCCAATTTTCTGTTAGATTGCCTACATATGTTTAGGCGGTCAAATTTAGTATCTTCGCTCCCTATGATGTATATGTGAATCTGAATGGAAATCGAGCCCCTGATGTATGTAGAAAACCACTCTCACATGGTGAACCTTAACAGGTTCATTCATTAAAATCATTTGCATATTTGTCTACACTTATAACTCTTTTGTGCTTTTCTGCAGAGCTTAGCGCTCACAGAACAATGTTGTAATTTGTCACACTAAACATATTACTAGTTATTTGTCACACAGAATGTCCGCATAAACTCACTTTTTTTGCTGTCTGCGTACAATAGTTTTATCTCTACTGGATTATTTGTCTTTGTGTTTTACATGTTACGTTTTTTGTTGTTGTCCTGCAGCATGCTCTATACTTCCTCTATATAGCCATTGGCGTTTTCTTTGCTGGATGGATAGGTAAGATAAGGCTGCATCAACTTCTTATAATCACTAGACAGTTCTTGCAAGTTTCTCAAGTTTCACCAAGTTCTGCTATACTACAGAGGTTTCATGCTGGATTTTGACTGGGGAAAGGCAGACAGCAGTGATAAGGTCGAAGTATGTCCAAGTCTTACTGAACCAAGACATGAGTTTCTTTGATACCTATGGAAACAATGGTGATATTGTCAGTCAAGTGCTGAGTGATGTCTTGCTCATTCAGTCTGCTCTCAGTGAGAAAGTAAGTTTTTATTGCTGAACCTTCTTAGTAATTGATGATGAATTGCATGCTTGATTATATATCTGCTATATAGTATATTGAACAATTCTTGATACGTGGCGGCGCGCCGGCCTTGTGGGCCGCGCCGGCCTATGGGGTGGGCCCATGGTGGCCCACCTTGGCCTCCCCTTTTGGCTGGCTCCGTCATCTGGAAAAATAGGAGCTTCGGTATATTTTCCGTCAATTGTTGATCTTCAGAAATATTGTATCCTGACGGTGCTTTTTCCAGCAGAATTCTGACTCCGGTGAGTAATTCTCCAATAATCATGAAACATGCAAAATAGGTGAAATAACATAAGTATCATCTCTAAATATGAAATATATCAATGAATAACAGTAAATTCTGATATAAAATAGTGATGCAAAATGGACGTATCAGCCCTTCGCTAGCGCTAGACGCACCACCTGAGCGAGGATAGGGCGGGGGTACCTTATTCCGACATCTGGATGTAGTCCACGCTTCACCACCCGGATGAAGACACGAAAACAAGATAAAACATCACACAAAAACCCTCCTTCCGGAGAGACCGACAGCGTCGCCGGCGGCCGGAACAGAAACCCTAGTCGCTCTTCTAAACGCCTGATCGCCTCGGCCTAGTCGTTAAATGTAGCGGAAATCTAGGTTGTTGTGCCCCTGGGATCTCGACTAGACGTGTGCCTCCGACTCGGGCGTTGTCGACCAAGCTCCGCACACTCCCTGGGATGCCACATCTCGAGAAGGGCACCAAGCGTGTAGGCCAGGAGATGAGCCCGGTAACATGGAAACGGCGAGCGGGGACGGGGCTAGGGGGCATTGCCCCCTCCTAACTTTTTAGCCTGAAAACCCCCAATGATATGTGTAGTTTATCTCTAAATTTACCTAAATTATACCAAATGCCCCACTCCAAGTTGCATATATAATGTGTATCCCCCCCCCCCCCCTTGAATAGTATTCCTGGATCCATTGATAACGAGTGTTAATTAAGGGCGAACATCGGGGTGGCGAGGCGAGGCGGTAGTCTCAAATCATGCCAACAATATGCGAGGCATGGTGGGTACATGAAGGAGAGGGGTTGGTACGCAAGGTTGAGGGAGATCATCTATAGTGGGTCGATAGGTCGGTGGGGGTGGCGAAGAGGCCATGGTGGCGGCAGAACGAGGGGTGGGTGAAGGTGAGATGTTGGTGCCTGCACAAATGAGCAGAGAGTGGCGGCGTGTAAATTCACACCCACGAATAAATCATAGATAGACAATCTCTAAGTATAACGTGTAGGTCGTACTTTCAACGTGGTCCTCTAAATATTCTATGGGTGAAGGATGATTTACATGATCTGTATTGTTTTCGCCGACGGATTGACTCATAATATCATGAAAATACGCATATGGGATACTAGCCATGGGGGCAGAGTGCTCCGATTTAATACTCGGCACAAGGTTTACCTATGGCTGGATATGTTACACTCGACAATCATGGAGGAGCAGACATAGTATATACCGAGTGTAATACTCGACAAAGACGGTGACAAATAATATGGGTTTAGCCGAGTGTTTTAGGTACTCGGCACATGCATGGAGGCTTTTAGTTTTTGTGGCCCGTCTCATCCATTACTTGTATCACGAGAAGAAAAGTGATAGATATCTTCCTTTCTGCTGCCATTGTTATTCACTGATCGACTCTGCCACGTGCTTAATTAGCAATTCGACAATAGTACATAGTAGAAGAAAATGAGAATAATGTTCGTAAATCTCAGGTTGAGAAAGAACGAAAGTGAAAATACAGAACAAATCACAAGTTTGTGCTATCAGCTATTAGGAATTGAGCATATGCCTTGCGAGAAAAAGAGGCAATGTATGTATGTAACTTTAGCGACCTCATGTGTGCGTGTATTGAGGTGATGGATCATACGAGGCCAGTCATTGTATTTCTCCCACAGCTCATCGCTGTGCTCCATCGTCTCTGCGAGGTTCTCGTCGTAGTTGCCCTCCACCTCCGCATACCCCTTGGCGCACAGCTCGGTGTGTACCCTGACTAGTTCCTGCAGCAGATGGTTGTAAATCCTCTCCATGCGCCGCCCTTGCTGCTCCATGCTTGCTGCTCGTTGTTCCCTCCGGCGGAGCAGATCCTTGTAAACCCTTTCATCCGCCACGCATAGGGGCTTCGCCAATGGGATGTTGTCCTCCTCCACCCCATTGTCCTTGTCGGGCAGCGACGGCGGGCGGCCACTCCATTTTCGCCGGCATGGATATGATGATGCCCTTGACCTCGTCGTCGGGCAGACGACCCCTCTTCGTCTCCTTCATCGCCTCCATCTTCTCGGTTTCCGTCGTGTCCAACTCCATGATCTCTATGCCATATAGAGAGAGCGAAATCGGGCTATGGAGCTGGTCCGAACCGAACTCTGTCACAGGCCGGATCAGGTTCCAAGTGGATCGGTCGACCTCTCTCTTCTTCCAACGACAGCCCAAACGAAATCGTTCCAACACACCCTTCATAATTTTTTACATAATTGACGGAAATCAGCTAGAATCCAGGATCACAGCAGGAAAGCGATGAATACAGCGAAGCACAGTGGACACAGGGAGTTTTTTCTTATTGACGCGTTAACAGCCCAGAATCTCTTTGCTTTTATTCAGTTCGGTAACAACCAAAACACTAAGGATACACATCACAAATACGGGAAACACCCGATACAGTTTGGACATGGTTGCAACATATACCTCCTATATATGTTTGCAACACTGACGTAGCCCAACATTTCACCGTTGCTTAGTTATCATCACCAAACTCTTTCACACGCCGGATCGGGTTCCAAGTGGATCGGCCCACCTCTCTCTTCTTTCAACGACAGACAAACAAAATCTTCCCGACACACCCTTACAAAATTTTCCACACAATTGACGGAAATCAGCCTAGAATTTAGAAGCGCAGCAAGAAAGCGATGAAACAAGCGAGGCACAGCGCCAGTGGAAATAGGGAATTTTTTCCGACGCATTAATTACGTCTTTTCTTATCTCTTTGCTTTTATTCAATTTAGTAACAACCAAAACAGTAAGTGGGCCACAATCCTCAGAGTGTGCGTGCCATCCCACGAGCTAAGGATCGTGCCGTACAACTCTGTTGGAAGTAGAATCGAGAGTAAACGAGAAAGTCAACAAATGAATCGAACAGTGCTTTCATTGATCATTGACATGGGTATTTATACAAGAGTCCCGTCCCTTCGGAGGTCGGTTACAAGAGGAGACGCCTCTAGGAGGCATGTTGGTTTGGGCACACAGCAACCGTTTAAGACGGTTATTTCTATTCCTAACACTCCCCCTTGCACAAAACTACGTCTTCTATGTCTTGTATCCCTTGTATAATCTTGATAATATTCCATGCAATCTTGATGATCTTTGAAGTTGATAATATCTCCCAAAACCCTGTGGGAAAAATATGAGGAGAGTATTGTGTATGATATGTTGCTAAAACTCGTTTAACCCGGTGGGCAATAAGGAGAAAATGATGTAACATATATGGTTTATTGTCTCTTTGGTAACTCATATGAGAAAACCTTTGGAAGGAAAACTCCATAAGTGAGTTTAGAGAACAATAAATATGTTTTGTATACTTCCTTTAAAAACCCCGGTGGGGAAAACAAAAGTATGACATATGATATTTGAAGTTCTCCCCCAAAAACCCTTTGGGAAAAATGTGAGGAGAATTGTATTTGATATGTTGTAAAAACTCCCTTAAAATCCAGTGGGAAAAGTAAGGAGAAAATGATACAACATATAATGATTATTGTCTCTGTTAACTCAATATGAATGGAATCCATAGAGTTTAGAGGACAACTAATATGTCGTGTATACTTTCATAAAAACCCCGGCGGGGAAAACAGAAAGTATGACATATGATCTCATGTTGATACTACCTCATTAAAAACCTTGATGAGAACCTGAAAAGTAAACTCATCAGCGAGGATATCGCATGATTTTAATTGCAAGATGTTTATTCCCGACTCGTCATGAGTTTATGGGGATAAAACAATTTATCGCAATATGCTTAACGATATTGCTCTTTATGTAACCTGTTTTGCATCTATGCAACATAAGCAACATTATCTGTGCAGATAATGATAGGTGATTCGAGAGAACCAACACCACATGACTAATGTATGCGGTTTGTCATTCCGTGAAGCCACACGTGTTAACATGAAGCATTGTATCTTAGAATGATCGTGGTAGTATAGTCACCAGAGTCTATTTGAAGACATCAATGGAGTGACAAATCTACCATGTATGTACACATTGTAGGATCATGTAAATAGCCAATACCAGTATCTAAATTGGAGTTCAGATTTCTCCGAAATTGATAAAATATGTCAAGATATTTGGTGCCCTTGGAGATATCGAAAGATATTCTTGATCCCCTAACCAATTATATTGGTAGGTCCAATGGCATTGAGATAAAGAATATTATGTGCCAACATCTCTTCTCCATTTTCCTATGGATGATCTTTCTCTACGTCTAGAGATCGAACAATCCCTAGGAGATGGACATGACTTGTCTATATCAAGTTTCTCCAATTTTCCGGATATAGGCATCTTGGTGTACCATAATACTTGAGTGAAGGTGCTCGAGTTGTAGTCCCAAGCAATATTTGGGTTTATCCACATTCTTCATCTCAAATCCGTCTGTTAGATGATCATGCAGTTCGTCATTGTAGGAGTTATCCATATGTATGACAAACACACATGGGTAATCATCATGGTAGGAGTAAGACTTGTCGATAAGGAACTCACTACGTCGGTTGTACCAAAATATACCGATAACAATAAGACTTGGAGTGACTTATTGATTTTTACACAATACATATTGCATTTCTGTTTCGATTCAGACAGAGATTCCATTGGGAACCATACATGTCGGAATCTAGTGATCCACATGGATATGTTGTCACTACACCTATCAACTGCACAGATAGATGATTTTGTACTGCCAATGATATATCTGTCGGAACGAGATTTCACTCATGTCTGGAGAGTAGGTCTCGGATCTCTGCGGAAACCCGACCTTATGCTACAAGCCTTGCTTTCTCACCACCTTGCATTTCTCATTTCGTTTCCGAAAGAAAAACACATTGAATAATCCCATAGGGAATTCATTTGGAAGAGCGAGCCTATATCTGCTTGGATTGCATCCTTTGATGAGTTCAGTCCTAGCAAGTTTGTTCACACTCAGCCATGGCCATGAATCATCGTGAAGATTGTTTGCAATCATACAAGAGATGTTTGTCGACAGTTGTAGGCTTTGGTTATATGATTCTCCAGAATCAATATAGTTGGAGTAAAGATCATGCACCCTTGATGACTCTTCGTGATTTCCCAATACGCGTGAGTCTGGGTGTTCCGATGTCCCAGCCAGTGTGTGCAAGCTGGAGCTGGGGTTGTGGAGGTTTCCCTTCCACTGGGTGTATACTACCCATCAGGTGTTTATCAACGCAAGGTCGACTTGCATTTACTGATTTAGAGGATTCCTCGATTTCCTTTGTTGCTTTGCAAATAGCTAGATCCTGGTCAGAGGCCGTACTACTCCCCCTCTTTTTATGAAACAGGGAGTTGAGTGGTTTTTATTGGTAGGTGATGGCCCAGTACGCATGCAAGTGGGCCAATTAAGGCAGCCATCGCTAAAACTAGCCTGGTCAACCGATCGGATAAGGGAGAGAGCGACCAGGAGCAAACCCAGCCACGTCTCAATCCCCAATCCCGTGACCGACACAGGCGTAGACGCCACAGCCGGTCGGCCGCATCACCGCCGCAGGGGGGTCGCGCCGGTTCGTTCGTTCGGGCCGCTTCCGACAAGGCGAGGCCGCCGTCGAGGCGGGACCGAGAGCGGAACTCAGGCTACCGCTGCCGCCGCCGTCGAGGCTTGGTGCAGGCGGAGCCGGCGCGAGCGCGGCGCTCAGGCTTGCGCGGCCCGGACAGGGTCGTGGCGAGCCCGCCGCAGAGTCTCGGGCGGAGCGGCCGCCGCGGGCCGCTGGGAGCCATGCCAGGAAGGCCGCATACACGAGCGCCGCCGCGTCGGGTCTGGAGCGCCCGTAGTTGGAAGCGCGTCGCGGATGAAGAACGTCGGTTGAAGCATGTCCAGGCATGGTAGTTCTTACCTTTTATGCCTGAATTTTTCGTTCGTTCTTCTCCTCTCTGTTCTTCTTCTCGAATTGAATTTTCCCATGGCGGAGCATCGATTACTCGTCTGGATCTCAGCGATTTCACGGTGTGATGCTCTTGGCAGAGCGTACTATTTGTTGTCCAGTTCTTGTCTGGATCGAATTCGCTCAGTGGCGAGCGTGCTGATAACGTGTTGGAAGTAGAATCGAGAGTAAACGAGAAAGGCAACAAATGAATCGAACAGTGCTTTCATTGATCATTGACATGGGTATTTATACAAGAGTCCCGTCCCTTCGGGAGGTCGGTTACAAGAGGAGACGCCTCTAGGAGGCATGTTGGTTTGGGCACATAGCAACCGTTTAAGACGGTTATTTCTATTCCTAACAATACACATTACAAATATAGGGAACACTCGATACAGACTCGACATGGTTGCAAAGTACACCTCCTATATATGATTGCAACACTGACGTAAACCAACATTTACACCGTTGCTTAGTTATCATCATCGGAGAACATTTCCCACACGTCTTTTACAAATTTAAAGAGTTTTTAAGAAAATATTTAATGTTTGCCGCATTACCCTCTAGCTCCACATCCATTCCCGGCAGTCCGGCATTATACCCTACAAGTAACAACATTTAGAACAAAGTCTTGTAGTACAGGACGAAACACACAGATAAACACACCGAGGGAGATGAGAGTGACAGAAATAATTACTCACCTTGGCGGGTGCGGATTCCTCCTATCCGTGCGTCTTTGTGATCGTTGAAGATGTGTGCGAGCCAGAGAGAGAGAGACAGAGAGAGAGAGAGCGGGATGAAGGACACACCGAGAGGAAACTGCTCCTCTTATAGTGGAAGACTGGTCCTCGTTAAAACTTGCCAAGTCAATGTTTTCCACCTCAGATGCTCAAAACAAATGTGATGTCCACTTCATTATGTCGGTTTGGCTGCACATAAGCAACTAGGCTACTTGGACAGCTGCATGCCTGCATCTATCTGAACATTTCCTTGGTATCGAATGATTATTGCAGCGAGTTTTAGTAAACAAAAATATTCATATTGTTGGGTATATATAATAAGTATGAAGGAAAACAACATTTCACTCGTAGTACATACACTACGGGATTTCAGGACTTTGTCGTGCTCCTAATACACACGCCAAAGGAGGCAAGACAAAGAACTTTACGGTGGCAAAGCCGAATTTGCCGGGTGCTATTTATCGGGTGCAACCAACCGGTTGATAATTTTGTAAAGTTGAGATATGAATGTACAATCAGATTATTTTGGACATCGCACATGATTTTAGCGCTCATCGTTGTGGTCATCCATCGCACATGCTCGAAAAAACCGTGTGTAATAATTGGGCCGACTTTTTTGCACACGATAAGTCTTTCGAAGTCATGTGCGATATATTGGGTATTGGCCAAGGTTTTTTACATTAGATATGTGTTCTCTAACGCTGCTCTCAGTATATACACACAATCATATGACGGGCACCATTTATTACACACAATTAACATTTTGGCACCATTATTGCACTTCACCCAGGCAACGACAAGTTAGATACATACCTCACCAAGTCTGGCCATTTCACCGAACACGTTGGGAGCAGCGTTGTCGAACAGCTGCTGTCGGGAAATGACAATGGCCTAGGGGCCAATCATGCCTCCCAATCAACGTAGAGAGGGCGAGTCTCTGAAGATGGCGTCCTAGTTGAGGTCATTGTCCCAGCCATCCTTCTGTGGGACGGGAGTGCGGTGAGTGCGGTTTTGACTTCTCGGAGAATCGTGTTTCTTGCAACTGAGGCGCGGTATAACTCGTTGAAGTAGTTTGAGGAAGACGGCAAGGAACTCCCATTGCATGGAGGGAGCTGTCGAGCTCCCTTGGCTCATATCGCCTAGTATCTATGCGGTGGAGAGAACACCTGGCTTCAACGTTTGCTTCACCTTTACTTGGCGCGAGCTCGCCAGCCAGCTCAACCGACCGGCGACGCTGAGCGTATGAGCTCCTCCGACATGACCCCCCCCCCCCCTCTCCCTTTTCATCAGCTTCGGCTTCACCGCCAACACTTTCTTTTTGGTGGTGGCGCCAGTCCATGCCCCATTCAGGGCGACGAAGGAGGTTTGCAGAGGCGGTGGCAGCGAACGACATGTGTGTGGCGGCGACAGCGGCGAGGAAGAATAGCTTGAGGAGTTTTTAGAAATGGAGGGAACAAATTTGTAAAAAAAGTTGGCGGCAGCCAACGCGCCAATGTAGAGGAAGGGGAAGAATTTGGCCCCCGGCCAGTGTGTCAATGACAAGTGGGTACCGTCTTGAGGGCTTTTCCGGCCACCGTCCGGTACCTCAAGCAGGCCCCCAAATTTACATGTCCTCTCGAGTTGCGGGACAAATGTTTGGTCAAGCCGGACACTTGGGTGTACTAGTGTGGCATATTTTCATGCCCGGCCTTCCAACCGGCCTTTAGGGTGCTTTAGTGGTTCTTGGTAGAGATGCTCTAACGCTCTAAAATCACACACTACTCTGTCAGGTCAGAGACACCTAAAGTTAGGAGACCTCTCAAATTTTATTTCGTAGGAAAGAATGAAGGTTTATGTAGTATAATGATCCACATTTGAAGTTCTAACTTGGGTTTGGAAAACCATGCGTGCCCAAACGCAGCTAGGACGTTTAGGAGGGAGGAGTTTTTCTTGGGTACTGTGCAAGCCAATAAACATTCAGGTTTTGGGACGACTATTCTTGGTCTGTGATGGTATTGCAATTTCACCTAACATGCATTGCGTCTACACATGGTGACAGCCAAGTTTTCGTAAGCTAGCTCATTTTTTTCTAACCAAGTGGTCCAAATTAGAGTTAAACGCTTGAGGGGGTCACGAAGTTGCCACAGATGAGCGCATTAGTCACCAACTCAAAAAATGCAAACTATTGGTCACATAGTTGTGAGCAAGAGCCAAGATGGTCACTCCGTCAAAACAGAAGTTAAGCTGCTGACGTGACTGGCTGTTTTTACATGTACACCCTTACAATTTTATTTCTTTCAATTGCTAGGTCTTTTCGATTTTATTTTAGCCTCCACCGCCGGCAATTAGCTTGCTGTCGCGCACTAGCTCGCTGCGACGCCGGTGATTCCCGCGGCACTAAGCCACACATCCAGCGCCTTGCTACAACCTCCACCGGTCCTCAACACCTTTCGCGGGATTGTTCAAGAGAGCTAGCTGCTCACTCACGGTACTAGCCAATCGATCAAGCTGCTTGAGGAGGCTAGCTAGCAGATACATCCATGGGGTCATGGGGAGGCTGTCCGAGCGGGAGAGTCGCCGCGAGGGCAGCCAACTGGGCGCGAAGAAGGACGAAGACGGCGTGCCGTAGTCCAGCGCCTCGTCCGCGCCGAGGTCCAGGTTGCGCGCGCCGCAGGTGGTCGTGACGTTGTGCTACCCCGCGAGGCTCGCCATCTGCACGGCGAGACTGCTCACGCCGCCCGAGGCCGTGGTGACCTCTTTTCCTTCAGTTAATTACTCTGTAAATTGTATCTGATCTGGTGATCTCTTTTCTTTATTCTTGTACCCGACACAACAGACAAGGACATTGCGAAGCGCGAGCAGTTCGGTTGGGCCAAGAGGTACAAGATCATAGACGGAATCGCTCGAGGCCTACAGTATCTCCACGAAGACTCCGACTCAAAGTAGTCCATCGTGATCTCAAAGCTAGCAACATCCTGCTTGACATGAACTCGAGCCCCAAGATCTCGGACTTTGGCCTCGCCAAGATCTTCGGGCGAGACCAGACGCAAGGCGTCAACAACCGTGTCGTCGGCACATAGTCAGTGCAAAACGTTCAAGTTTTTATAGCGTACGTTTCTCAACTATTCAAACAACAAACATAATTAGTTGCGTTGATGCATGTTTCAGCGGCTACACCTACATGGCGCCGGAATACATGATGCGAGGGAATTACCGGTGAAATCGGACGCGTTCAGTTTCGGGGTTATGGTCTTGGAGATCGTGACTGGGAGGAAGAACATCGACGACGACTCGATCCAGGCAATCTGAAGATCTCCTCACTATGGTACTCATTCGCTTGCTCTTACGTTTTTTTTAACATGAGAGCAATGATGTCGACTCGGTCTGTGCATGCGGCGTCCACTCACTGTATCTAAAATTCTGAATATCTAGAGATGTCTGCAATTAAACTGTGCATGCAGGTGTGGGAGCACTGGACGTCCGGGATGGTGTTGGAGTTGGTAGACCCGTGCATGAACGGAGTTTCTCGGAGAAAGAGGTGCTCAAGTGTGTCCACATAGGGCATCTCTGCGTGCAAGGGAACCCGGCGGACCTGCCGACGATGTCTGCGGTGGTATGATGCTCGGTAGTGAGACCTTCACTGTCCATGTGCCATCCAAGCCGTCGAGGATGAACGGCGCCAATGCCGAATAGCCCTATGTGTTACTATTACCACCTTTGGCAGGAGTTTGCCAATATCTCCTTTGAATATAGCCCCCATGAGCCAAATTCTGTAGGGAAGCTAGCCATTCGCCTCCTCCCTCCGCCTGAATGGATGACTCCGTTAGTCCGTTACCATTGTACCTATTTTGTTCGATGTTGTTATCATTATTGAAAACTTATAAAGAGACGTTGTGTGATAAAAAACTGCGGTATATACACACATCAACAACAACAAAAATGATGGAAACTTGGAAAGAGGTCTGACGATTTGGAACTATGATTGGTTTGGTATACACAAAGTTGGCGCTAGTAGAGTAGCTCTATCTCGGCGGTTTATTCGTGAAAGTAAATATGCTTATCGGCATTTTAATTAACCGAACGAGGAAACTTATTCCTAACGAAGTATGAAAAAAACTACTGAAAAACTGGCTGGATCTCTTTTCAAGTCAGTCGAGATTGTTACTTTTGTTCCAAGGATTCCTGTCTCACCAATCTTCAAGGAGCACATTTCTGCAACGGCACCCATGAAGAAGTAAAAAATGAGCAGAACGACTGTGGTTGGATCTCGGGGGTCGCACACACTGAGAAAAAGAGGTATTTATTCGTTTTCCTAACTAGAAAAATACCCCGCGCATTGCAGCGAGAATCTTAAAAGAAATAATGTGTAAATAAAATGTAAGATACATGAAATATCTAATTGTCAAGATTCAGTCGATCACAATAGTCGAGACACTAAATTTAATTCGTGTGAAATTGTTGAAAATCTAAGAATTGAATATTAGTGACGTGGACAATTATATGGATAAAAAACATGACATGGATAGGTTGATTAAAAAATATTACTATTAGTTATTGTTAGTGGAGATGACATGGATAATTGATTGGCCAAAAGAATGGATGATGTAGATAGCTTGCATGTTGAGATAGAAAAATAATTAATACAGTTAGTAGGATTTTGCTTTATAAAGAGTATAAATAGATAGATAGCTCAAAGACGTCAGCTTCACCAATCGACAATTTTTTTCTATCTCTGCTATAATAAACAATAAACCAACTCTTACTCGAATCATCAATATCGACAAGTTGATGTCATACTCCCAACGTCACACAGGCCATAATCCAAACAGGACGCGAATTTCGCGTAACTGCTACGCGCGTCACCCCAATCCTGACCGTCACCTTTCCATGCGGATCTGTGCCTCGGGTTGACCATCAGTCCAACAGCCTTCTGTATTGTGCCCAAAAGCAGTGAGCTATATGCACCGGTAGTCCCACAACTTGTCTGACATGTGCAGTTTAGTCTCATAAGTTGTAAAATGTTGTCAGGTGGTACCAAAACTTGTAGTGAGCGAGCAAAAAAGTCCCAAATCATTCTGATGCTGACACATGGCGCTGTACATTTTGTGGAAACACCCCTCAATGTTTCCTCTCGCATATGTGGCCAGTAGTGAGTCTTACACGCAGGTCCCACTTGTCATAGTTGAAAAATAATTAAAACAGATGGCGCTAGGTTGGGAGTCGAACCCGTATCCTTGCGCTGTAACCTGCACGCACTAGCCACTATAACCTTTTAACTTTGGTGTCGAATCTTTCTCTTAACATCTTTTTATCATTGAAGCAGCCTGTTTGGTTCCAAACCGGTCAAACCGTCGAACCAAACTAGACCAAACCAGTTTCACGGTTTGTGTACTGACTGGTTTCAAATCGGTTGAAACCGTGGAACCAGCGACGAGGACGGTGGTGCCATGGCCGTGACGACCTCGGCGCCAGCGACCAAGGCGGTGCTGCATGTTCTCGCCGGGCCGATGTTGCACGGGCGGAACTGGATAAAGGCCGCGGAGGCCGAGCACCGCCATTGAGGTTGAGCCCCTCCTGGACCACGTGTCCAGCGGCGTCCTGCCCAGCCAGTTCGCCGCGCCCCTGCTCCTCGGCCCGCTCGCGCGAGACTTGGCAGCTGCGGAGACTCGCCGTCTGTCCAGGTCAGTCAGCTCGTGCACGCCTTCTCATCCCGCTCGCGCGGGACTCGGCCGCGCCTTCTGCGCACAAACCCGCGCCCACGACGACACCATGAACGCACATTGGACCTCGTCGTCGCCAGCACTGCTCCGGCCTCACCATACTCGGCAAGCATGTCCTCAAGCTCCACCTCGATTCCCTGAGCCTCCTCGCCAAGGTAATCGTTGAATAGAGACGCACCGCGGCTGTAATCGTCCTCGTCGTACGCTCTGGCCACGGACGTCGTCGACAAATCCGCCGTCCTCCGGCATCCTCGGCTCTCCCAGTCAGCTTCCTCGTGCCCAAGTCGTCTCCCCCTACCTTCTGGACATGTTCTCGGCGAGCTAAGCTTCTTTCAGCAGCCTCCCGGGCTTGGCCGTGCTCCCGGCGTCCGCCATCGTTAGCGCCAACCAAGCTCCGGTCCTCCCCGGGCCTTCGAACCACGCCATCGAGCTCCCTGACGTGAGCGCCACTCGGGAGGAGAGAGTGCGACGGGCAGAGCTGCCGCTGAGGTCGAGCTCGGCGAGGCGACGCACTGCACCGGCCGGCCATCCGGTTTGAGACCGTCAGAACCACGTCGGGACGCTAGGGGACGTATACTGCGTCGTGACGTAAGCAGGCAGCCGCCGCAGCTGTGGCCGAGACCGAGAGCGCTTCCCCGCCGTGACCGAACAAGAACGACTTGCATCGCCCGAGATCCGGCGGGTCGGCAGCGCCAACCGCTCGGCGCGAACGTCCTGGAAAAAGACGGACCGGATGGCCGACGTGGACTTGCGTCCAGGCGGAGGGCGCTACCGCGGACCCCTTGAGTCCGGCGAGGCGCTCGCGCAGGCAAGCGGCGCAAAAGCCGCGAGCAAGCGCACAGGTCGTGCTCGCATACGCTGCGCCCCAGGCGAGCAAGCGTCGAGTGCGTCTGTACGTGCTAGTTCGTATAAGAAGCTAAGGAGCTACAAATAATCACCAAACGTTGTATTCTCTGGTGGCATTCGCGAGATTTCTTCAAATCATACTACCCGAGTTTGACTCCCATCCTAGCGGAATTTGTTTTTAATTATTTCTTCAACTACTGACAAGTGGGGCCCGCATGTAAGACTGCCCCAGGCCACATGTGCGAGAGGAAAACGCTGAGGGGTGTTTGCACAAAACGTACAGCGCCACATGTCAGCATCAGAGTGATTTGGTACCTTTTTGCTCGCTCATTACAAGTTTTGGTACCACCTGACCACATTTTGCAACTTATGGGACTAAATTGCACATGCCAGATAAGTTGTGGGACTACCGTTGCATATACCTCAAAAGCAGTGTATATTCCATTTTTTGTCTCAAGGTATTTGGATTGATTCCCTGCTGATTTGACCTGCACGGCCCCACTCCGTGGACAGAGCGAAGTGACCAGATGTACCATAAAGCTGCAGCATGGTGAGGCCATCCTCTCAGCTTTAAACAAAAAACACACCCAAACGAAAATGTATCATAACATTTACAGATGTTGTGCAAGTTTAGATATAATTATATATTTGGTTTACTCGTTGTGAGATCTTTCAAACGAGTCTAATTACCGTATATTTCAAATTGTGGAAATAATATTACGTTTAGATATAATATTACTAATCGGTGAACATTTTGGATATCTTCATTGCTTATCATCGGATATCCACGATACAACTTCTAGATATGTTCAGTAATTTAAAGTAGTATGACAAGCAATAAAGATATCGATTCCGGGTCGGGTATCCTATCGCTGACTCTTGGATATCTAGAATTTGTATCATGGATATCCTATGATAAGCAACGAAGATATCCAAAATGTTCATCGATTTTTTTCAAGATATCTAGATTTATGTCATGGCTGTCCGATGATAAACAATTAAGATATCGATTTTGGGTCATGTATCGCCAACTATTGGATATCCTTTCGCTATGCAAGATGGTTAACTTTAAATTAGTGAAGATATCTAGAATCGGTAGCATGGTATCCGATGATAACCAATGAAGATATCCAAAGTGTTCACCCATTCGCGATGAAGATACCGACGATTGGTAACATAGATACCCAGTGATGACTAACTTTAAATTGTTGAAGATATCTAGGTTATGTTTCATGGCTATCAATCAATGAAGATATCCAAAAGGTTCACCGATTAGCGATGCAGACATTCAAATGTAGGGGCAATGAAGATATCTAAAATTTGTGCAGTAATGAGGAACAATTTAGATACCTCTGAAAGTGGGCGGCGAAGTCGAGTAATAGAGCTGGAGAGGTT